>CM026085.1:20986219-21546219 GCA_014839685.1 Anableps anableps
CCTCTCACCCCAAACATGGCCTGTTCTCACTCCTTTCTCTTGTGCAATAATTGAATATTTTTTTTTTTTTTTTTTTTATGTATTACCAACTGATTTTATATTTATTTATTATACATGGCTCTTTTAAACTGCACTGACGTTTTTTATATGCTGTTATGTGAGCTTGTGCAACGTAATTTCGTTCTGCGCTGTCTTTGAGGTGGTGCTGAATGACGAGGGAATCTTGAAAGTTTCTGCTCATAATGCCTTTTTTTTTTTTTTTTTTTTTTTTTTTTTTTTTAAACAAAACAGTATGAGTTCTAAAGATTTTGGACTCCGTTTACTGCACATTTTTCATAATTTACTTTTAGGTATGCATGGATGTTACTGGACCACTGAGGAATAAATGTTAACAGTAAAGGGTTTTGTTATGGGGTTGTGAATATTTGCAGGAGTTGCAACTTAAAAGCAAATGTAACAGCTCACATATATGCATATCAGGTCACTCTGAAGAAAGTACTGTATAATTATTATAAAATGTATACTGAGAAGTGACTCTTTACATAATAGTCATGTTTATTTAGTTTCAAAGTACACCAATGAAACTACGATCTGTTTTGTGCAACTATGATCTCGCTTCAAAGGTTTTGGACTGAGGAGTAACAGCAAAATATTAATACCTGCGATTAAACCTGAGCTCAAATGGCCTGGATGACTATAAATAAATAGGTGGAGAGCTGCACAATACATCAAATCGCCATAATCATCGCAACGTCAGTGTATGCAATATCGCAAAGGACTTTAAGTCACATCATATCTGAAGTGTCAGGCATTTGCTCTCTGCATGTTCGTAATGTATGTGGCCAGTTGAGTGGACTTCATCTGCCTTTAATGCTCACACCTAATGTTTATTTTTAGTGGCTGAGATGTTAAGTGTCCCTTGTGTAATGGTAAAGAAGGAAGAGGTCTCTATCATCATTGCAATTTTTAGCAACAGCATCACAGGTAATATTTTCATGACAGCCCTAAATGGCTGCATCAAATGCAAGAAATTAACCTCCGAAAAAGTGACGCAAATAATGCCACGAAAGTCTTTATGATGGTATTTACGATACTTCAGTAAACTGATGTCCCTTTAAGGAATGACCCAGACAATAATCTTTGTATTCTGATGCAAAGTTCATAGAAAACGGCGTCTGAACAGACAATACAAGCAGACCAACAAAATTCCCCACATCCAAAAATATCCATCAACATGACACAGAGGGAGATGTTACTAAAAAACTTTTTTTTTCAACATATTTTTAAAAAAACATTTTAAATTAAGAAGAAAGTGATACATAAATAAGCACGTAATTTAAATGATAAAAAGCCTGTAAAAGATTAAATCTTTTAATTAACATGAAAAAAAACATTTTTGGTGATTTCCCTCTATATACAAGTTTTAAGCAATCCTAATGACTGATTTTTTTTTTTTTATTTATTTATTTATTTATTTTTTTATAAATGACTGGAGAAAGATGGAAACACTAGTAACTGACAGCAAGAGACATAACAAGCCCACATGAATACAGTGGACCCCTCGTCTGTGGAAAATTGGCCTATTCGTGGATTTTTTTTTTTTTTTTTTTGTAGAGCATGTCTTAAAATTTTCTAAACAAAATGTAGCTTGGGAAGCTGAAGTACTCACTGCTACTTGACATGCTTTTGGCTGGCATTTGCAAAGCAGCCAATCCAGGAGCCCCATTCATTTTCCTTGGCTCTGATTGGCTGTACCCAAGAGCGAAAATAAGGACCATTGGTGTTAGATTCTGCGGTAATGGTAAGACTGTTTCCACTGTGCGTATTAAAACATATTTAGGTATATTTGATGTTTGAACTATTAAAATAGGATGTTATAATCATTTTTAGAGGGCGTTTTAAATATTCGCAGATTTTAGCTATTCGCGGGCGGATGTGGTTCCTTACCCCTGTGAATACCACGGGACCACTGCAAGTAATTATTAACCAAATGATCTTTTGATTGTTATGGCGCCTAGAGGCCGTTCAATGCTTGATCTGATCTGGAGTAAACAGATATTTATTTAGACAGTTATTTGTTTCCAACGAAGATGCCATTCTCCAATGATATATCTAGTAATGGTAGTTAGTAATGGCATCTGCAGGTGCTATAGCTATAGTGGCTAATAGACGTTGTCCAATCCAGTAATATATATCGATGGTGTTCTCCTTGGCCATGGGACAGAGAAAATACAGCATAATTTCCATTCACCTGAAATTAGTTCAAAACTATTTTGGGTAAAAAACATGACACTGAAGTTAGTACCAGATTCAAAGCTTCCAACTTGGCTGTTAAGTTAGTGAGACAGAGCTGAACCAAAGGCTACGAATCATATGCTAACTTTAGCTCATAAGGACAGCAGGAGATGCTTGATGCTAACGCTGTTTAGCTGAACTGTAGGGTAACAATAGGAAAATGCCGGAAAGGTAAACATTCACCCTTAGAAACATTATATTAAATACAAAAGAAGGTTTGAGGAGAAAACTTCAAGGTGAACAAATTTATTTTACTTGTTTTAAATCAGTTGATCAGTGAGGATGTTCTTTTTTTGGCTGTTTTGTTTGACAGCAGTGGAAGGTTGAAGAGAAGCAGCCAGGTACAGATTAGGAACGGTCCACTTTGAAATATGGGGTGTCTGAAAATCCTAATACCATAATAGTTTCTTCCACATTTATTTTGCATATAATTATGTAAATACATGAATAAGGATTCCATCTAATATATACATGTATTACATGTCCAACTTTTTGTTTTCATCTGTCTTAGATGGGTTCAATCCTCTATTACGGGTGTCAAAATGGATGATGTATCTGGAAAAATGAGCTAGCTTGGAAATCACAATTTATAAACTTGGCTGTAGGAGAGGAAAAGCAAAATCTAATTCAGAACTGACAGACTAAAGAAAAAACACTATCAATGTCTATTTGAATATCTGTAAGGGAACGAAAATGGAGTTTTAACAAAGACTACACTTGTGACCTTACATGAGCTAAAGGAAGCCTGTGCACAGATTGTTGCTATAACTATAACTTTTTATCACTTCTTAATTTTTGTGAAGAAAAATATCAAGCCTTTTTAAAGTGTTCATCTATCCTTATAGACTTTTTTTCTTTCTCAGTGCGATCCAACCACAGATCGCCAGAGACACCATATGAGCTCCTCTCCTTCTTATTTACGACCCAACGGCGCAAACCAAAACTGAATCAGTTTCGATGTCTGAGCACCAGAGTGGGTGGAAAGGTGCCTGTTAACGTTTAGGTCATTTATTCAGCGAGACTACACTTCTGAAACCCTCATCATTAGTATGTAATACAGATAATAATGTGGTGCAGTCAGAATAACCTCAACATTAGCATACATTATCAGGTAAGAAACAGGTTTTCATGTCTGTAAAATGTTGCCCTTTAAGGTCCAACCGCATTTCTCTGCATCAGTATGAATTTTATATCCATGTTTTAATTCAGAAGGAAGCGCTCAAAATGTTCTGGATAGTTACAATTTGCTCTGCTATAGTGTGGTGTATTTACATTTGTGGGTAACCATCGAGAACAAAGACAAGGGTTAAATCCCAACGTGTTTTTTTTATTTGTTTCTGCCAGGAGAGAGACAACTGAATGACAACTTCAAATTATGAAACTGATGGACCACATTAAGGTGCTGTGGTTTTAAACCTGTTTAATATTTAACACGATCTATTTGCGTTTTCATACAGAAAAGCAAAAAATGTTTTCCTACTGATGCAAAAACAACAGTACATATAAATAATGACAGTTATAATAATATATACAACAGTGATTTGTGGCTGTTTTGAAACGAACAGTGACAAAATTTTTGAAGGGGGGTCTGAACAAAACTTTGATGTTAAAATCTATAATACTGTAAAATACACAACGGATTAACCCATATACACACTCGTCTACCTAGCCCTCTTACCTAAACACCCCCAAGAAAAAGAAACTGCTAAACCAAACCCAGCTCAACAACCTTGGCTCAGTGTGCTTTTTTTTATCCACTACAAAACCCAAACCCAAAGTGAGCAATGAGTTAGACAAAGGCTCAACTTCTAATGTGACAAACAAAAAATAAAAGTAATCCTCTCAGTATACATCAATGCAAAAGGCATTTTTTATTTTAGATAAATAAGTCCATAATAATAAACAAGCTACACACACAAGCCTACCCCGGTGCATGCTGGATCTGTCTCTACCTTCTCACATAGAAAGAAGTGGTACCTGTAATTTTAACTTGCTCACTGACATGAAACGAAAACAACAAAAGAATAACCAATAATTTACCTCCAACACCTGGTCTATGTAAACGAAACAAACTTAAAGCAGTCAAAATATAGCTCCGCCAATCAGTGTCATCTGAAACAGAAGGTGTCGTTTAAATATTTTTGTTTTGTTTGCATTTATACAGATGTACACAGTAGCGGAAAAATTAAACAAAATGCAAAATAGACACTTGTTAATGGACCCCCCCCCCCCATGCGCCATCCCGTGTGTTTTGTTTATTTAGTGGTTTTGAGCGTCGAGCTAGGACTGCGGTAGGGTTAAAGTAACACTGGGATACTAACAAGATGATATTCGCTGGATAACTTGCCAAGCTTTCTGTTTGGGTAGGGGGTGCATTCGGCTGGTTAAACAGACATGTTGCTCTTAGTTACGTTTATCAGACTGATGGATGGGGGAACGCTACTGTGGTTTTCATGCAATGACTGGTCAAACTGCTGTCTTTGTCTTTATAGAAAGCAAACACAAAGTAAAGAAGTGAGTAGCAACAGGTGGGGGAGGGGTACTCTATGCTCCATTTATCTGAAAAAGACTCTGTTCACATCTAATTAAAAGCTCTTTGTACTGGTAAGTTAGAAAACGTAGAGACAGTAACTGTTTAGAACCTGGGTCAGCCTTGATAACGGTAAGCGGGCCCAGAGGTAGGTTTGAACGAAGAGAAGATGCACAGAGCTGCTTAGTGTTAGTGCTGTTGAGACGGCCTCCAGATTTACACCACGAGGCCCTCACTCTTGACCCTGAACACTGCAGTTTGACAAGGCACAGCGAAGATGATTGTATTTGTTGCTGTTGTTGCCTCAAGAGGTTGGGCTAAAAATCTGCAGCCGGGAAAAGGGTCCACTTCGAGAAATCTCTTCCAAAACCTCTCTGCCCTGGAGGAAATCTGCACTTATCAACTTCTGATGAAAACTCTTTGCACCTCCAAAGGCTCATCTCTCTCTTTAACTGGCTCTGTTTTAGAAAACTATACTGACCCATCAAAGCTCTTGCAAGATTGATGAACAGTTTCTGAGATTACCGCAATGTGCCCAGCACTTTATTTTACCTTTTACCCTATCCATCAACATTCCCAGCTTTACTTTAACATTAATTTGTGCATTTTTAATTATCTATTTCATATTTTTTAAATTTATGAGTAATTTTTGAGCTCTGCTCTGGGGATGCCTTCTGGCTCTTGCACCACGTGTTGTGCGAAGACAATGTAAAGGAAACCTGAATGATTTCTTTTTACAGAGAACAAACAGCTCTGTGTGTCAGAACCCGGCCTATTTGCCTGATGTTTGCTTAGTTTTTTTTTCAGCTTTGATCAACATTATGCAAGTATGTTTCTGGAATAAGTTAAGTGTTTGGTAGAAGTGAAGAGGTTGTTTGAGCCACTTTCATGTTCACATGTGAAACTGAGTGTGTTTTGAGCTCTGGTTCAGGCAGCACACCTGAATTTCACTACAGATGTTTTGCAGCAACGGCAAAATGAATCTTCTGAAGCTGTGGATTTCAGAAATGTTGTTCATGTTCATCTAGATTTGTTCTGGTCTGTCACCCCTTACCCCTTTTTTCTCCCCTCTCTGTCCATTCTCATTTGTCAATGTACACTGGCTTCAGGCTGTCCAATTTGCTGCCTTAACCACAAAAGGTATGCTGTCCATTTGATTAAAAAAAAAAAAAAAAAAAATCAATTTTGCAACAGGAGCAATATCTCACTTTCCTCCAATTGCAGAGCAAATCTGTCTCTGACACTGCATGGTGACTGGACCCACCATACAGTTTGCCAAAACAACCAGAACATGACACAAAAAAAATGTTCTGTGTTTTTTTTTTTATGTTACTTTGGATTTTTTTGAATTGCAATAACAACATTTGGTCCAGAAAGTACAGCAACTATTAGACATTTTAAAAAAAATCTATTTGCCATAGCAAAAATGAACAGTTCAACATCTCTTTACTTTATCAAGTCTTAAAAAATCAATCTGAAAGAGTACAGGGAGCCTTCTCAAATATATTCTGCCATGTTTCAGCACATCCTGCTATGAGTCTCATATTTATATGAGCAGGCAAACGTTGAGAAAAGAGACGAATGAAAAATGTGTGAATGAAAAGGATGTGAGAGGTTGGAAGGGGGAGTGCGGAGGAGTCGGCACGGGGGAAAATGTTTTCTGGTTTTCTCTCAAATTCACCTTAAAAACCTGCGGGAGCAGAGGAGGGGGAACGAGATGCTTGCTTTTGGACTTTTTTTTGTTTTCTCTGGGCTCTAATTTTTTTTTTTTTATTATTTCTGTCCGCGTCTGTCTGCGTTTCTTCCGTCTCTCAGAAAAGTAGTGGTGACTGCCGGGAACAGTGGAACAGAATGGAGGAAGAAAGCTGTAAACAACAAATAAGAGTTTATAAAAAGACACAAATCGGCCTATCTGACTGATGTTTGGTTAGTTTCCAGCTGCCATCAGTGGGTACACAACGATGTTTTTGGGAATAAACTAAAGTTTGACGTGTAATGGAAGGAACGAGGACGTGGTAACATCACCTGAAAGTGTTTTTAAAACTCAGAGAAAACACAAGTGAAACTGCAAAGCTAACCACTCTTCATAAAAAGATAAGTTTAGAGAAATTATTTTTGCAAAATAGGGGCAAAGTTGTCTTTTAAAGCTTTTAAAACACACATTTACAGTTAATGTATTTCAGATAAGATTCTTCAAAACAGACTCAAATTTAAAAAAAATATTGGCTTTTTAAAAGGTAAACTTTCTGTTTAAATCAAAATCTGAAATATTTTATGATTAAATATAAACTCAAGATTTGTCCAAAGTGACGTTATAATACAGTCAGAGTTTATCCATGAATTTCCATAGCAGTTTGGAGTAATGGTTTTACTTTGACACGTGTAAACAGGCATTCATAAATTTGACTAAAATGCAGAAAGGGGTAAGAAAGCTCCGAACTTCCCATACCGTTCGATAAGGTTTGAAAAGGTGTTGAAGTTTTCCTTTTCAAAATCAAAAGTTGACTCCTTGCCAAAGCATAAAAGCAGCCTAACAGAAACGTAATAGCTTGCTTTACAAGAGCTTTCAACTCAGAAGCCAGAAAATGTTGACAGACTTCACCACTTGCACTTTTCTGCAGTGCCTCAGAACCATGAAAACGTCTCAAGACTTTCATCATTTGAGATTTTTGATTTCTGAGGCAACGCAGGACCAGAAAAAGAAGATCAGAAGCAGCTATCACGAAGTATGGCGATGTTTGTTCCTATTTCACAATGCAGCTCTACGTGATAAGCCTTCATCTCATAAAATGAACTAAAATGTCAATTTCTGCAGAAACTCTAGATAAAAGCAACAGCAGTTTGTACGTAAGAAAATAAAAAAGTCTTGACCAGATCCACCAAAAATATCAAATACCATCTCAGCATCCAATTCAGAAAAAAAATCACAAGAGATGCAAAGCTCAACAGGCTTGTTAAAGACTGGAAACCATCTTCTAACACTAGCATGCACTCAAGTAAGAAACAGAGCAATGGTAACATTACAGTAAGATCCATTTAAAGTGTGAGACTGAAACACAAAGACCACTTGTATTCAGTCAGCCGGTTTCAAAGGGCTGAATGTTGGATTTCATCCATTTAAATGTAGGTCACAAAGGTCAACCAGCAGAGAGGTGAATCTGTAATCATGTTGCTGCTTCCGGAGTACTTTTAAGTGTACAATTTAACAGTTTGAGCAAAAAAATTTTTATTTTTATCGGCAAAGATTCCAGATTTGTGCTTCCAGTTCTTTTTTCAGCTACTCAAAATGTAAAAAAAAAACAAAACAAACCAAAACAAACAAGAATAAAAAAACAGGCTCAACGAAGATCCTCACGAAGCAAAAAACCCACAACAATATATATATTTTTCATGATCACATTTTAAAAATTATACCACAAATCGGTTATTAAATATCTGTTTAAAGGCATAGCTTTAATTAGTACAATCCAATAGCATCCAACTTTAGGAGGGCCGGTAACATTTCAATTATGGGAGCAGAAAGCCGCCTCTTCATTTACAACGTGACACTCAGCAACTTTCACAGATAGGCGTTGATATTATAAAACATACTGTCTGGTCCTGAGACTGTTACCTGTGCCTTAACAAGCAGGACACAATCTCGTGCTACAAACTGATGACAAAACTCGGTTTGCAACGTCATGTTATAGTCATATACCACAATTAGTTTTATTGACTGGTCTCAAAACTAAATTTACACTCTGTACTTTACTGGAGCCTGTGGTAACAATATGTAAAAGTTCATAAATTTAGCTTTTATTGGAGAAACATAATCTCACCTGGATTTTTTAAATAAAAAAATTCAACCTTTAGTTTGAGTATATTTATCAGGAAATGGAATAAAAATCATAGCAGGAAATAAATAGTTTTTAGGAAAACCACAGGTGCGACATTTAGGGACATCCCTAAAAATAAAAAATAAATAAATGCAAAGTATTTATAATTTAGCTTTTTGAATAAATCAGTGTCTAGAAACATTTAATAAGCAAAGCATGGCTTCCTGTTTCTCTAAGGTATAAATATGATGTGACACAGAAGCCCCAGTTCCCTTAGCCACTCTTCAAAATGGGAAAGACAAGAAAACATTTCTTTCTAGAAACACTGTGCAACACGGTGCACTTTTAAAAATCCTACAGCAGTTTAACATCACCCACTGTGAATACTGTATATTATAAAATATTGAAAGTAAATTGTGTCACAACATTTGATGGAAGCTGCCAAACTGTACGGTGGTTTGCAAGAGCAGATTCTCGCTGAACAGCCACAGATTCACAGTCACAACGAAGACTTTCTTACGAATCTTTCACGGTAAAATAAAAATTGCTTTAAGACTGCTGATGATCGTGCAGTGCGAACCTGGATCTTCATGGGTTAGAAAATGGCAACAAGGAAATTATTTTTTGACTAAACTTGCCAATATCCAGAGCAATAATTAAAGAGTTTAAAAGAAAACCAAAAAAAAAAAAACCAAAAAAACAAACAAAAAAAAAAAAAACAGAACAGTGACATAAAAAGCTGGATAAGGACCTACATTTATTTTTCCACTAAAACACAGCAAGGAGGATGATGAGAGAGGTAAAAACATAACAAAAAAAACAACATACAATTATGCTGCTGTAAAAAAACAAAACATTTTACTCCCAACTCATCTTTACTGGGAGTAAAGCATTAACAAATATGTGGAGTCTGATGTTTTTGTACTAATTATTTTAAGCTTTATTAACATATTGTCAAAATGACAATAAAATATCAACGAAGTAAAGGCGGCACGAAGCTGGTGATCGCACTTCGTCATTCCTTAGGATTAAATAAATTACCGTCATATTGTTATGCAGGCATAATAACTGGAACATTGATCAGTATATAAGATGTGTATGTGCTTGATGATTTTGATGATGGCATTGAACAAAATGTTTGCTTGTTTCATAATTGGTTACTGTATTATTTTTTTATGGTGTAAGTACTTTGAACTGCCTTGTTTCTTAAATGTGCTACACACATAAACTAGACTTGTTATTGTGATGCACTTATGATATTTTAACTTCAGAAAAAAAATTACGCCCATGAAATATTCAAAACATGGCCTTTTTCAGTTTTCATGTTGCTTTTTTTTCTTATTTAGGTTTGTTTCATTAATGCTTAAAAATCACATCTTTTTTGCTTCTGTTTTCAAAAAAACTGGTTGCTGTGAGAATGCAAAGCACTTGATCTTCACAGATAACCACAACTAATTAATCTTTTCCTTTCTTTGTACAATGAATGAGATCAGAATTGATAAGCATTTCAATCATCTTCTACTGTGGGGTTGCCTTTGTAAGCTTGTTTTTTTTTTTAATTAGGTAGTGTTTGCATGACTGCAGCTATACCACAAAGTTACAAGATAGAAAACATCAAACAGGAACAACCTAGATACCATAGAGGAATGACATGGGTTCATGACTTACATTTTACAACATTTAGGAGTAATTTAGGATTCTCAGTTTCTGTAAAGCATCCTTAAACCGAAGATTGAAAAAAGTTGATGGTTTGACATCAGAGTGTGTAAGCACGAAGTTTAAACACCATAACACAAATCTGTTTTCAGCAAGTAATCGTGTGAGGAAGATTTCGAGGGAGGCCGCCGCAGCAACAGAGAGGGAACTACAGGTTTCCATGGTTGACAAGGGAGACACTACGCAACTGCTTTCCGGATGCTACATGGGAGAGCGAGTTTGTCGAAGCAAGAAACCGCTGCAGAAAAAAAAAAAAACATCACATGACGTGGGGTTCGCTTTTGGTAGAGCTCATGTAGGAAACACAGTGGAAAAAAGATTGAATGGTGTGTCTGAAGCAAAAACCGAGCTTTCCAGTCATTCAGCTTCACAGCTCCTATCCTTGATCCACTGACATGCATCGTGCTGAGGGCCTAACCTAGCTGCTGTAACAAATGGGCTTTTGGTAGCTTGTGAAGATTACAATGTGAGATAAATGAAATGAAATGCAGAGATCCTGTTGTGGTCTGTAAAAGCACATTTATACTGCAGAAATGTGCTAAACATCGAACTAAAACGTCAAAACTTGAACAGTGAGCGACGAATGCAGCCAGAGCTGCATCTTAATATTTCAGTTCTCTGAAAATTGTAATATTGCATTAAAGCAATAAAAGAAGGATTTTAATACAGAAATGTTATGTACACAATAATGGGGATGTTTGCTGTCTTTTCAGTTGTTCAGCAGACAGTCAATGACCCAATCCACAATGAGGGTAACATGCACAGCCAATGTAGCTGGCTGTGTCTACACATATTGACAGAAAGTTGAATGGAAGGAAAACATGTGGTAGAGAAATGCGCACAGGCAACAGGGATAACTGCAGTCATGAGAGGATTGTGGGGCAAAGCCCACTCAAGAGTTTGGTGGAGCTTCACAAGAAACGTTGGTGCTTCAAGAGCCGCTAGACACAGACGTATCCAGGACACAGACGACAACAGGGGTGAGAAACTCCTGAACCCCCGATAATGTCCTACTTTGGTTAAACACATAAAAGTTAATTTTGCATTTAATTTGGAAATCAGGGTCCAAGAGTCTGGAAAAGGCGAAGAGGCCCAGAATTCACAAGGTCAGTGATGATGATGTGGTGTCCCCGGTCATCTGGTCCACTGTGTTTCCTGAAGTCAACGCAGGCATCTACCAAAAATGTTTTAGAGCACTTCATGCTTTCCTCTGCTAACAAACTTTATAGAGATGATGATTTTATTTTCCAGCAGGACTTTGCACCCACCAACACTGCTAAAGGTACCAAAAGTTGGTTCGGTAACCATGGTGTTGCTGTGTTTGATTGTTCAGCCGAATCATCAGACCTAAATCTTTCAGATTTAGGTCTGATGATTAGCTTCTATATGGAGTATTGTCAAGAGGAAAATAAAGACAGCAGTCAAGAATGCAGATAAGCATAAAGGTCACTATTAAAGCAACCACCCCCATGCTGCGTCACATTGACGTGGTAATTCATGCTAAAAGAGCCCCGACAATGCAGATACTGTATAGAATATGGACATACTTCAGTGTCTCGGTATTAAAAATCCTTTTTACGGTTCTTATGTAACATAAAAGTTTTGGAGAATATTCAATTTTGTTTTTTCAAAAGATGTAAGCTATAATCATCAAAAAAACTGAACTGAAACAATTTGTATGACATTTATTGAGATGCACCTGTGTGGACTAAAACTCATTGGCTCACCAGTCAAAGGAGAAGATCACGGCATCGAGACTGTTTCAAGTAAAACAGACCCATTGGAAAAGAAACTTGTGACGAAATCATCTGTTGCTTGTAAACTCTAAGGTTTTTGTGACTGATTTTTGTCATCGGTAACTGTGAAATTCAAACGGTGAAAATATATTTTTTAACGAGTTCCACATGGTTCTAAACAAGCAATGTTCTGCAGCTCACTACCATACTCTTAGGTTTCCTCTACCAGAGGCATAATCTTATATTACTACAAATAGGTGGAAAATGCACGTGTTTTTAACAGTGCGACAGTTTCACTCAAGTCTTTTTCAACCTCTTGCTTTTAATGTTAAGCCATAAAATCGCTCAGTACAGATGGTTTAATCTGGGCCTGCGTTGCCACCGACTCCGAAGTTCTACTTCCTAACGTACAAAACACAAACACGGTTGTTGCCCCAATTCCTACTGCAGATGTCAAAGAAGGTCACAAAAGTAAAGGAAGTCAAAAAATAGCAACAGCAGCGACGAAGAAGCCTCTGTCTCCTGTTTTGTCCACCTTTACCGACTCAAGCTGGGACAAGTCTTCGGCACAATATAACAGCAGGATGAGTCCAGGAGATTAAGCCGGTGAAAACCTCAGTAAAGAGGCAGGACAAAACGTAGCCGACAGAGACACGTCCAATATGCTGAATGAGATATAGGGCTTAGTTAAAGGAGAATAAATCCTCGCTGTTTCACTATATCTTGGTCAGGGGCAGACAAAGGACCTGGTTTATCATACCATATCATGACATCTAAACAACGCTCACAATGAACAAAGTCAAGCTTGTGGTTTTAAGCCTCTCTGTGTAAGAACTTGTTTGGTGTATACACCAATCTGTTGTGGTAACAACATTCAAGTGTTACAAGTAATGCTGAGACTTAGAAGAAAACTTTTGCAGTAGAAGAAAATTATGTTTTTGTTTGACAACACTTCATCTTGAAGGTAATTGTTTATGCATCTGAGGCAGGTTTATGGGCTATTTGTTTCAAGCAACAATTCAGACTAGCAATTATAATCAACTTTAGGTCTAAAATATCGAGAATTTGAAGCTTCTTGGCACAGTTTTGTTGCTTCAGACACATTATCTTCATATGTCTGAACAAATTATGGGCAAATATTTATAGAAATTTCTTTGCTGTTTTAAATCTCACTAGCAAAAATGTATAGACAAACAAAAAGAAGTGCACCATTGACCCAACCAAGGAAAAGACAGGTATGCTTCCATGCTACTTTCAGGTCACTACCATAGTTATAGCTTCTATAAACTACAATTTCATCAAACAAGCAGGATGAAACTTGTCGTCTTACCTGTAAGGTTGTCATTACGAGGAGAGATGACAGTGGAATGTGTTTGGTCTGCTGCTTGGCACACATGTGTGTGTATGCTTGAGTGTGTGTGTGTGTGTGTGTGTGTGTGTGTGTGTGTGTGAGAGAGAGAGAGAGAGAGAAAGGGGAGGAGAGTGAGACGACGAACAACAGAGAGATGTAGTTTCACCCAAGACGAGCTTGCCCTGTCGTTCTTTCAGTTGATCTTTCACTCTCTCATCCACTTTGTCATAACACCACCGTGTGTGTACTTGCACGTCTGCATGTGTGTGTGTTACAGTCTGTGTCATAATGATGCTGGAAAGAAGATAAAAAACACCCAAGTGTGTGGCATAGGCTTTACACACACACACACACACACACACACACACACACACACACACACTCTTAAACAAACTTAGACAAACTTTCAGTTTGAGTGGGGGCTTTTTCACTCCTCTCCCCCCCCTCTCTGTTTCCTAAAGTTGGTGTCTATTGGTTGGATTACGTTTGAAAAAGGCCACACTCGCACACATGCAAATTCACACACTTTTACACACATCCTTGTAATTTACATATTCACGTCAAACTCATTGAAATACAGAAATGGATGTTTGCTGCCAGGTTGTGAGGGGTACTGTAAAGTCAGAGTAAGCACCGCAAACGTGTTTTCAAAATGCAACTTTTTGTTTTTTTTTTTTTTTTTTTTTTTTTTTTTTGCTGACAGCAAAGAAAAGTCCCGTTCACTGTTGGTTTTAGAGAACGTAGAAGGGACATTAGTAGGTGAGACAATTGAAAAGAAAAAAAATTACTACAATATCTTTGAGGCTTTGTGTCAATAATCCCAACCACCGATCTCAAAAGATTTCTGTTCGTTAAGTCTTTGTAGCCTTTTCACCGCATTCCTAAGCATAAAACAGATTTAACTATTAATACTGCGTATATATCAAATACATTTAATGCCAAGTGTAACATCAGCTCTGGGTCAATTCACCCTTTCACTTACTGGTTACCCCATTTTGTACCCACATGTTGCCATATCATCTCAACCTTAGATTATACCCATATAATTGGTTATCATTTTATTGTACTTCAAAATGAAGAACTACTATGATGAAATAGGGTGACAAGTAAAAAATGGTCAACAACCCGTATAATTTAATTTAATAGTTAAATAGTTCCTGAAGATTATATGCAACACCACATTTCATTAATTCTGGTTCTATTATCTGTTTTGACTTGTTGACTCATGAAATATAATAGATTTTGAACCTTCATTAGACCAAAATATCTCCAGATGGTGAATATTAATTGTTGAATACATACAATCACAACCTTCGCTATGAATAGAATATAGAAAATAACTTTAAATCACATCTGTAAAAGCAGGTACGAAGCGTTCCCCAGGCAGTACAAATGAAAGCATGACTGGTAGGAAATGTCTTCTAGTGGTCAAGTATGACATGACCAAAACTACAAAACTAAGAAATGGTAAAGAAGCAAAATGGCCTGCACCTTTTAGCTCGTCTGGTAAAAACCAGCCCCTTGTTCTACGCTTTGCTTCGTACAGAGGGTCTGGATCCTCGGCTATTTAAACCATTGCTTGCTGGAGGCGTCGACTCTGTTGAAGTTTTAAAAGATTGGATCTGATTTTACCCAGTCGCTAACGTGACGTATGCAATGTGCCAGCTCGATCATGAAGGAAGCTACGTTATGAAGCTGCGCTGTAAACAACCATCCCCCACTGCGAAGAGAGAAGTGCCGATCCGAACGACATCTTTGACAGCAATAAAATGTCTTAAACATTCTTCTTGTTCTGACTTCAATTGCTCAATATTTGGAAGCGTGGCCAACACGGACTGAATGGCTTCGTTCTCTTCCTCCGCTGTCATTGCCGTTACACAGGCAGACTAGCAGAAAATCGAGGTCATTGTTCATAACTCCTCCTTCTGTTTGCTGATTGGCCCAGTTGAAATTCTACAGGAAAAATCTAGCTCAGTGGGAGAAATCCCAGACAGAGCACTGAAGGTTGATGAGAATTGAGCAGAATTGGATAGGAAGGCAATGGCCAGGCTACATTTTAGCTAAAAGCTCTTCACAAAACATGTTGTGGGTTAAATTACGTCTGAATTGACAATTTTGAAAATTTAACTTAACTCTACTCATAAACATCTAGAACTTTCCTTATTTAACCTTTGCTAATGATAGCAACTTTTGTGTTTGGTGTTGTTTCCAAGCTTACTTTCCCTTTTTTTGCATGAACGTCCTGACATTTTCTTTTAAAATTTGATATCATGGATGAGAACTAATTCTTCAAGTCAGTGTGGATCATAATGCAGTACCAACCCGACAGCAAAGCAGGCACAAACCATGACACTACCACCTCTATGCTCCACAAGGAGCATAGAGGTGGTAGGAAGGAATTGTATTATTTCATTCTCCGAAAAACATTTCTTCTTCTGTTGACAAAATAGTTTTTTAAAAGCAGGACCTACCTGTGGTCATCGGCAACCTTGTAAAACATGACATACTGTATTTTGAGTCACTCTTTTCGAAAAGTCTCTACAAAGGAACAAACACTCTCATTTGTGCTTTGTTCCTTTCCTTTGTTTAGATTTTTGCCCAATTCATATTTCTTTCTGCTTTTTTAAAATGATAAAGCCATTTTTGTTGAAAATGTAGTAATATGTGAAGTTTTAATCTTTTTTTTTTTTTTTTTTTTTTTTTTTTTTTTGTACTTCGTTAAATGCAGCTCTCATTTTCCCCATTTCAGAGCTCACGTCAGGGAAAATATGAACCTGGTGTCTTTGTATGAAAGGGTTCTTTACGATTATCAGCACCCAGGATCTTGTGTTTGTCCGTAAAGTTGTGGAGACATAACACTGTTGTGCGAGGGCGTTCTCCTTGTTTGGGCTTCGCTCCGAGGGTCCTGTGCACTCTATCGATAACCAGTGGAGTATGGAAGTTGTCGTCTCTGCTCAGAACCTCTCGGAAAAATCTTACCGTCTTCTGATCCCTCTGCAACTCCCACTATTCTCAAATTGCAACGTCTATTCTCTAAGTCAAGACACTCGTCTTGTAAGCTTATTTTTATATTCCATTCTCAAAGTAGGAGTTTCTGTAAACTCCTAAGGTCAAATAAAGTGATCTCAGTTTTTTTTTACATTGTGAGGAATTGGCAAAAGATGTTGTAACCTCACAATGCTAAACTGGAAGAACCTGCTGGTCTGGCTCTGTCCAAAGGTAGACAAATGTATAAATTAGTTTCTCTGAAAATCACCAATTACAATCCGATATTCCTAAGTTTCTTAAAAAATCAGGGGGAGGTGGGGAGAGAGATTTAAAAGTTAAAACTGCCATTTCCAAAAGCAGGTACCTGCGCAAACTTGCTTAGGCAGAGTCTCGATGTGTGGGAGCTCAATTCGAACAGATTTTTAAAACGTAGGCGTATTTTGCCCTATTTGCTTGAAGATAGTTGCTCACTGTTCATGAAATTTTTTTGTCAGAAGTTATTTTCTTGGAATTTATAAAGCTAAAACTATAAAATGGAAATAAATCTACATATATTATGTGTTTTATCAGATATTTAACATGCTCTGTACTTGTAGTTGGAAAAAAATAAAGAACTATCGGTAGTCTACTCCTCCACTGTGCAAGCGCCACCCACGGGCTCTAAAGATTCTGTCTGACTGTCTGCAGATTCTTTCTGCAGAGTTACACATCCGAGAAGTTCATAATACATTATTGATAATATCATGTTCTTCTGTTGTTATTTTTATCATTTTTTTGTAACTGATGCATGTTACTACAAACATGCCCTGATATAACTTCTGGTAATTTATCAGTCTTGCATCTGTAACACATGAAACCACAAGTTTGAATACATTACATTCAACTGTAAAGTCCACTGGGGTTTTGGCCCCTTGTAGCTAGCCTTAGCTTTAGCCTCTGCAACCAACTAATCTAGCTTTTGGCCTTTTAACAGAAACTCACTGTAAGAAATTATGAAAATCTTCCTTTAAACATTCAGTTAAGACAATTTGCCCAGCTGTGCCTTCGATTCACGCTTTGAAACTAACTTTTAGTAAGTCACTTCACCTGATCAGCAAAATCCAACCCAGCCAGCAGCAATATAGTGCTGGCTATGCCCAAGCAACCAGCAACATTCTTTGTTTCCAGTATTCAATCAGTGGTGATGGTTATTGCTCTTACAAATAAGTTGTACACTTTTTCTATGGGTAATGTACTTCATATCAGTCTGCTACAGCTTTTAACAATGGGGGTTGGGGTGGAGTGGGGGGTAAGTACATGAGAAAAAGTGTTGGTATGCTAACTTGCTAAAGACAAACATTGACGGTGCACCGGTGAGCACCAAACTCAAAAGAAAATTAGATTTTTACAACTGAATAATGGCCCAAGCTAAACGTTATTCTAAATTCAAAAGTAATCCAACTGCAAAATCTCACGAAGCATGTGCAGACTAATTTTATGTAATGACAAAGTCCACATATGTCATTTTGCTAGTTTAGACAACCCATACTAGATTTATTTTGTTTATATTTTATATTAATAGTTACTTGAAAATAATGATGTATTTTTCCTGGCTTTGACCAACAGTTGCAGGAGTGACATTTGTTGTGTTACTTAAGTTTTTAAATAAAGACATAAAAATAGTTTTATAGTAGACAAAGATTTTTTCTTTTTAATTTTAGTGTACATTTGTGTACATGCATTGTATAATTTGTTCGTCCTTTCATCTATTCTATATAAAACAATTCATGGATGTTAACTATTGTTTTATAAATTCAATAATATTGTATAAAGTTTAAGGTACTGTAACATACTTTTTTGTTAGATTATAGACTGAACAAGAAATTTAACAGGGCAACAACAGTCTGTGAATTCAGTTAGATTAAAAATGGATGGAACAAGAATTAAATGGAATTAACCGGTTTTGTTTTTATGTAAACGCCCTGACATAACTTTTGGTGATTTAAGGCTAAATATGAGCTAAACTGAAACGTGTTAAACTGAAGTGAGTTGAATTTAGTGTAGCTAAGTAAATGTGGTCTTACCTTTTGTGTCATATTCTAACATCAACAAGAAAAAAAACTGAGACTACTGAAAACGGACGAACTTCATAAACAAACTCTTATCACCAAACAAGTCACGGTATCTCAGGATATTCCTCTTGTAACTTTAGCAACAGGGATGCCAAACTTCCACGAGCTTTTTTATGATATATAGATTGTTCTGATTATGATGAACTGATCATGTTAAAACGAAGAGATGAAAATGTATTAAGGAATAAGCTTTACCAACATGACCTCATCAGGAGTTATCGATTCCTATGTGAGCTAATTAAACATCTGATGATGAGTCCATCAAGCTATATTTATAGAGCACTTTTCATACAATCAAGTGTAACACAAAGTGCTTTACAGAGGTTGAAAACAGAAAGACAGATGTCAAACCTTTAGATCCACACCCAGTGAAATGATCAAAATGATCAAATAGAGTAAAGAGACACATAAAACGAGTAACTATTGATCAAACAATTTGGAATTAAAAGTGATAGAAACCAATCACTTATAGAGGACGAGGAACTGTGGAACATCAGCTGTGTAGATTAGAGAAGTGATGAAACACTGGAGATAAAAGGTAAAATGATTCAATAAACAAAAGTTAAGATCGGACATAGTAACACTGAATAATGCTAAAATTTATAACAGTAGAGAACAATATTCTTAAAACATAAATCAGTACTTGCTAGGTTTATTAACTTAAAAAGTACTGAAATAATAACATAAATAAATAACATAAAAGTTGCAAAAATTTAAAATAGCATAATAAATTCTAATACATAAAGATTAGCAATGAACTTCAGCTTGAAGCTAGGCTGATGAGATGCTTTTCAGTTTGATTTTATAAACATGTTTATATCTGAAGTGCCAGTGCTTATATTGACTTTATTTTTATTTTTCTTAGGGTGAAGAGCTTTCTAGTGGATATTACATCCCTTAACTCTATAATTTCTATGTCTTGTGTGTTCTATGAAAGCTGAAGAAAGGTCAAGTGTCTTCATGTTTCTGATGTAAAAGGTGGTAGTGTATCAGAGTGTCAGACTCAGACTGAGAGTCAGTCATGAGTGTGCACAGCGGTGGTTTGGTTTCGCAGCGGCGTGGGGTGAACTCAGAGGTGCCGAGACAGGCTCTGATTCCCGGTATTGTCAACTTCAAACCTCCCCTGTGATACCACAGTAAAACAGCGGCACTGTATTGTATCAGACCCCGAAACTATGCTGAGTTAAGTCTCACCTGTTAGATGAACAGTTTGACATTTTTATCAAATGTGTAGGTTTTAGTACAGTGTTTTTTTTCTTTTGTGATGAGAAGAATTTTTTGATGAGCAAATTTAAAATCAGTATAGTACAGAGAGGGGATATAGCTTGACTGGCATTTTTACTGTACTGAGATGTCTTATTTCCTTAAGTCCAATATTTTCCCTGTTTTCTGTACAATTAGGTAAGGTTAAAAAATAATTGAAAAATCTTCTAGTTCCACAAGCCTCAAAATTTAAACCTTATCCTGTATCATTAATAATATCTTACTCATAAAGACTGAAAATGTTTTTATAAATGAAAATGACTTCAAGACACAATTTTTAAAATTTAAGTTGTCTTTTACACAACAGCACATCTGAAATCTTAAAAGCAGCAAACAGCATGTACCAAAATTTTATTTGCGTACCTTTCAAAAGCTGAACATTTTCAACAAATAAATATCATTTTTCCACCAATGCAAGGTTGGGGTCGTATTGTCTAACCTTATATGTATTAGTCTATAGCTTTATTAATAACTTTTCATTAGGTGTTTCAGTAACTTATAACCATTTACTTCCTGTACTATTAAGCCTTGAAGTACCTTTAAATCTACATTGTTCTTGATAATTGTACAAGACGAAAGACTAACCCGAAATTTAAGTGCTTTTACTAATGATTAACAAGCACCTGTTGCCAGTAATACTTGCATAGCAGTTTTAATGTATTTGTTTTTGTAAAATCAGGCATATTAAGCAAAAGTGTTCTTCTTTTGTTAAGAAATGTATTTTTGGTTTATGAACTAGTATCAAGTGAGGTATTGGAATGATTTCTGCAAAGCTAATGGGTTTTTCTCTGGTTAAAATACACTATGGTTGATGTTGTGGTTTTATACTGTATTAGTCATAAATCAACTGCTAATCAGGGGTTTATTCTTTAAGTTATGTTTATTGTAATACTATTTTTTTTTTGCGGAGGTCATCAACTTACAGTTTTGTCAAGATTTTTTTTCAGACGAAACATGAACTTTGCTGCTGGCTGATCTACAGAGAAAACCACAAACGCTGTGCTCAAAGATGCTGAACTATGATGGTTACATTACGTTAGCCCTTATATAAGCCCTTAAATAAAAAACAATACTTTAGACAAACATATCAGTCCTACAACTAATTTGCTGAAAATAAAGTATTTGGTTGTTTATCCTGTCGTCAGCATATCAATCCAAAAATATATGAACTAGACTCTCTGACATATTCATCTTGATTCAGATATACAGTTGGAACTATATATTTACATGCACCGTATAAAAAGACAAATATTTTCCGTCACTGTAGGACATTAAATGAGACTAAACTTACCAAAATTTATTTATATTTGCTAAATGACAAAATACTGACTTTTTTTTTTTCTTTCTCTTTTCTGATCCAGACGTTTATATGCATTTCCTTAGTATTGGGAAAGCTCACCTTTTAAACTGTGTGACCTGGGTCAGACATTTTGGGTATTCTTCCATAGGCTTCTTACAGCAGTTTGCTGGAAGTTTGGCCCATTCCTCCTGTCAGAAGTCCTGTCACTGAGTCAGATTTGTAGGCCTTGTGTGCACACAACTTTTCAGCTCTGCCCACACATTTTCTTTTGGATTCAAGATTGGGGCTTGTGATGGCCACTCTAAGACACTGCCTTTGTTGTCCTGAGGCTGTTTTAAAAATTTAGCTGTATATTCAGAGTCATTGTCCATTTGGAAGACCCATTTGTGCCCAAGCTTTAATTTTTGGGCTGATGTCTTGATGTTGCAACAGTATTTCTTATGACATCTATTTTTTGAAGTGCAGCAGTTCTTTCCAGCAGCAAAGTTCTCCTGCAACGTAATACTGCCATAAAGACTTACCAGATTCAGTGAGTATCGTCTTCTGTTCTGGGGCTGATACGGACATTTAACACAAACAAATCCACTCCAGAACATAGAACCCGTCTCCATCTCTCCTTGATGGTCTTTATAGTTAGTTGCAATTGTTTGAGCCGATGAACGTAGACCACCTTCAGGCATCTGGAAATTGTACCCAATGAGCCAGACTTATTAAGGTCCACATGTGTATTCCTGATATCTTGGCATATTTTTTCCCTATATCATCAATCGAAGAAGCATTATTTGAAGTATTCCTTAAAATACACCCACAGGTGTGTCTCAGTTTAACTTAAATGTTGTAAATTAACCTATCATAAGCTTACAAAGGAATCGTAATCTCAGGGCAGGTAAATTTGAATTTGAAGAGAAAAATAAAATAAAATCTCTCATCATTCTGACATTTAGCCAATAGAAATAATTTTGGTCATCTTACTGACCTAGATTAGGAAAAGTTTAGCTTGATTTATTATCAGAGAGTAAGAAAAACAGTTTGTGTTTGACCAAGTACTATCTCTGCTGAGCTTTTTGTTGAACATGTTATTCGTTTTGTTTGTGTTTTAATTTTTTTTTTTTTTTTTTTACCTGGACATGGAACAATTTTCATTTGAAAGAATAACGATTTTCTAATTGTGACCTTTAAGTGCATAGGGACTCAGAACTTTTCAGACTTAAACTAGCTACTTAAGATTTTTTTAATAAATGTATTTTCTGTTAAATTAAAGTTGTTAGCATAAAGCCATATGCTGCAATAGTTGCTCCAAAGCACCATTACAAAATCAGTTGCAGTCAAATTAACCGCATACCCTTTGTTTTCTGGCTAATCTGTTAGATAAAAACATATCAGTCGAACAAATAATTTAATACATTTTTGGGTTATCTTGTAGTCAGAATTTCTGTTCAAAATGAAATAAACCGGACTATAAATAGCTAAACAAAGACAATCTTTCATAAGCCTACATAGGCTTACGAGAGATGGTCTTTGTTTACACACACATACATACATAAACTAAATTTTAGGGTAATGATAAACTAAAGTTAACATCTAGTCAGACACGACAAGAGTTTCTGAAAAGATGCTTTTTCTTCTTTGGTTAATATACACCTTGGTTTAAATCTAAAGGTCTAATCAACGTTTGTTTTTTAAAATACTTTTGAGGCAACGCTATGACACAATCTGAAATGTCTAAAATAATATCTTAAGGTACTAATTCTGAAGTGTCACTAAAACTCAGGGTTTATATATATATAT
Organism: Anableps anableps; assembly: GCA_014839685.1. NCBI lineage: Eukaryota > Metazoa > Chordata > Actinopteri > Cyprinodontiformes > Anablepidae > Anableps > Anableps anableps. Next base: position 21,009,113 of record CM026085.1, read on the forward strand.
ATATATATATATATATATATAAATCCTGGACGTACCTTCACAGTAATGCACCCTTGTACATTTTATCATTCTTGAAAGTTCAACACTTCAAACAAAATGTAATAGACAAGATTTTTCTAAAACTAAATGATTTGCTTCAGCTCATCTTATAATCAGCATTTCTGTCCAAACAGAACTGAACCATCTCTAAACGAAGATTAAACGTGGCTGAAGTCATCACAAACTTTCACTCAAAGGTGTACTTTTGTCTGAGTTCAGTTCCTGTAATTTCTGAATTCATGTAGAGATGAGAACTAGAACCAACGGTTTATTCAGAGTTATTGTCAGCCATGAAAACACCTTTACTGAAACATACTGAAATCTCCAGTCTCGTCTCCATGTTATGGTCATAGCAATGCAGAATTAGTCAAACTTACCCAAATTTCATGTTGATAGTTTTACATAAATCAATTTTAGAGCCATTGCCAGATGTTTCATACACTTAAACGCTATACAAAATGAGCCACGCGTGTATCAGTGTAGTAAAATATGCACCAAGATAACCTCCAAATCTTTGGTTGATGAGAACGTAGACACGCTTCCCCTCAACATCTGTGACACAGTTTCACACACCTGTATAAGCTGAAAAACATTTTATCTGATATTATCTTTGGCTTAGACACAAAGACAACTTTCATAAGTGGTGTTGCAAAAAACAAAGCGTACACAAGAGTCAGCATAGACCAGTTTACTCATTTCTTAAACTTTGTTTCCACAAACTTGAGTTACATGTGTCCAAATTCAAAATGTGTTCCAGGAGAGAAAATGAGGAGCTGGAACAGTCACGAAAACACTGGTTTAAAAACAAAAACTCAAAAGGAATGCCCAAAAAGCACAGATGGAATGTCTTGCTTATCTGAACAAAGAGTCAACATTAAAAAGATTTCTTTTTCAACGAAAGACATTTTTTAAAAAGCTGAACAGGCCACTGCTTTCCTCCACACACATTATGACCAAACTAATGCTCTGTTATGGTAACAAAATACATCTCCTGAATCTTTTTAATGTTTGATCCAACTCCTAAGTCCGCCTACAAAATAAATCTGGTCTGCAGATAACGTCGCTGTAGGTTTGGCGCCATCTTTAGCTTGTAAAGGGGAACTGCAGGATCACTGCTTTTTCAGGTCCGAGAGTAATCGTGTCCAGGCTGACCGAGGAGTCCAGTGCCAGGTTTTCATCTGTTGACATCTTGACTTTGGCTGTTTCTGGCAAAACTACACCTTCTGCAGGAGCAAAATGGGGGAAAAAAGTTGAAAATAACTATACAGAACAGTCAATTTACATTTCTGTAACTAGACATTATTTGGACATTAACTTACCTGTAGGAGGCAGTGTAAGTTTTAGTTCTGTGGTTTTTGCTCCCCAGTTAACAGCCGTTACGTATCTTTCGCTCTGGTCCCACATGCGAAGGAAGGCGAGGGAGGTGCCAGAGGAGTTGAGCGAGTAATAGTCGCCATGAAGCAGCGAGCGCTCCTTGCCTCGCAGGTCACTGAGGGATTTGAACCATGACCTCAATTTGTTGCGTTCTGTCCAGTCAGCCTTCAAACCGGAGATGTTAAGATGTTTTTTTTAAAAAGTAGCTAACTTGGCAAAGCAAATTAATGTCCCTTTAAAAAATAAAAATAAAAAAGTCAAAGAGTGGACACACTTACTTTAGCAGCATCATCTAAAGCAGAGTTGTCTTCATCCATGTCCCAAATCATCTTGGTGAATTTTGTCCCCTGAAAATTATGAGTAAAAAGTTATTCAAGTTCCAGTTTAAAAAAAAGAAAAGGGTTTTTACACAGATTAATGGTCCTATTAGGTCCAAATCTGAATTGCTAAAAATGGCATTCAGTGGTTACACTGAATGCCATTTTTAGCAATTCAGATTTGTCTTAAGGAAAGTACATGTTGTTGGATAATGCAATTATAAACTGAAGATGAGCAGGAGTCCCTAAGATTTGAAACATTTAATAAACGGGAATAAAAGTTTTCAGGTGTTAAATGCTGAGCACAGATGCTAGTCGATTCGGGACAAGACTCAATTACAATTCAGTTCAACAAAACATTGTCCGGTTGGAGCTTACATTTCTTGGTGGAAGGCCAATTTCATCTCCGTAGGTAAACACTGGGATTCCAGGCAAGGTGAAAAGCAGCAGCTGGTAGAGACGCCGCAGGTCAGGAGACGTTGCCACTTTAGACAAATGCTCCAACTTACTGGCACCAAGACCCCAACCCACACTACTCTGCTCAGAGTGGAGGGTGTCCACATCTTTGATACGCTCCACACCTGCAAATCCACCAGTAAAACTGTCAAAACTCCAAACAAAAATACACAGAGACATGTTTCTTAGCTCAGACGGCCCAAACCCACCATCATCGTTGGAGCTGAGCAGGTTGGACAGAATAAGATCCACGCCAGTGGTGTTAAGCAATTTCGACACCTCTGTAGCTTGAGCGCCTTCTACCACACCTATCAGCGCCCTGGGGGGGGAGAACATTAGGTCTGTCACTTCACGGGATCAGAAACAAGGCAGAACTTGCCACTGTAGCCACTACAACACAAAACTAATCAATGCAGCCAGACAAAGCATTCCTTAACTCAAAAACTACTAAGAAAAAAAAAAAATAGATTTAATCAACTAGAATCAAATTTAAAGAGCTATAATGGAAAACTTAGGATACATTTTAGGCTTAAAATTAGGACCTTGCAGAAGAGAAGGTTTGGTAAATTTCAGCTGGTTAACACTAAACGTTGATATCTGATTTTAAGAAAGTCACTGTAAAACCTCACCACCAGAGGTCACTCTACCATGACAGGGGAAAAAAAAAAAAAAGGACACAAATCCACTTGTTTTCTTCTGACCTTTCTCTATATAATACCTCACACAGGAATGTCTTTCATCTCAAAGCTCTCAGTTAGAAATGTCAGCTGATTCGTTGCAAAATAACTAAATCAAAATGCCAAATTAGACAAGCATTCTGCCCTGAATCTCTTCTCTCCATGTCTGCAGGCAATGTTCAAATCCTACCCAGTTTCTGCTACACTGAAAACGGATTCAGTCACCTTTTCTTTGTGTCGTCAGTGCGGTTGCCCTGGACCACTTCCCTCAGTTTTGGCCACTCATTGAGGCCAGAGGCAAAGCTTAGGTCGGGTACCTTGATGCCATCAACGCCCAGCTTTATCCAGTACTCCGCTGCTTCCTGGAAGAGAGCAAGAGCACGTCAGGTGCAGCAGCAGAACTGGTTCAACGGCACGGAGCCACTGAAGAAAGGCCCGAAGAATGTGAAGGTTGGACAAGTTTAAACACTGGCTCACCATGAGTTTCTCCCCTATTTCAGGGTTTTTGCCAGCGAACCAGTCATCAGCTCCATTGTAGTTTGGAGTCAGGTCAAGAACCACAGAAATACCTTAAAAAAAGAAACAGGAAAGCAGCCAAAATACAAGTCACTGAACAGTTTGAATTATTTTAATTTTGAGCTTTTAAATGGAATAAATGAGGAAAATAACCTACCTTTCTTTTTAGCCTTCTCCAGCACAGCCTTGAACTCGTCCAGGTTTCCATGGTCTCTCCTGATCACTTTCAGATCCAGGCTGTTGGGCACATCCTCCTGGACAGTGTGTATTGGACCAAGAACCAAGCCTTTGACCTTCATCTGATTCAGATGGTCCAACCTTGCCTCAAGACCTGGCAGAGGACAGATCACAGGGTCATGAAATAAATCCTCAGCACGAATTTCACACCAAGGCCAGACGACCTGGAACGGGCAAGTAAAAAGTCGCACACATTTGTGAAGGAGAGCTGATGGACACACTTTAGGAGAAACAAAAGTGTGAAATAACAGACAAGTGTTGACCCAAGTCAGGAGTATGTGAACAACCACATGCCAACCCTCGGCCATGTGAAGTCTGAGCACAAGGGGGATCTCTATGTGAGAACAATAAAGTCACATGTGGTTTTTGGAAGCCCTCCCAAAGCCTGCTGGAAACCAGCGTGTCCCCCCACTAATTTGCAGCAAGTACAGGACATTCTGTCCTTTTGACCCCTCCCCCCCCAGAAAAAAAAAAAAAAAAAAAAAAAAAAACCCTCCAAAAAACTGGAGCAGCTTTAAACATTTTAATGAGTCCATTTTTTTTTTTTTTTTAATAGTTCACTGAGTAGTTTAGAGTATGGCCTTAAATCTGAATGAGATATGAAAGTAGTGCCTCAAGTGTGTTTTATGTCCCTCTGGCCTTTAATCACACAATCCCAGCCAAGTCAGCAGTTTATTATCCAACTATGCAAGACTTTGTCACAAGACGAGTGAATCAGCTGAAATAGTTCGGGAAAGTCTTATTTCTGGCCGGAACACTACACCGTAAGCAAAGCACAAATATTATTTTTCTAATCTCCAGAAACACTTTACCTTTCATTCCATCGGAGAAGGCCTCAGTGCTGGGGACCTGGTACAGAGGTCCTTCATTCCACCAGTTCGTCTCAGGGATGGGTTTGCAGCGAGGAGCCTGGACGATGATCACAATGGCCCCGGCCAGCATGCCCACCCAGCCCAGCCAGAACAGGACGAGCAGCACCCAGCGCGTTCGTACCCACCTGCATGTTAATGCAACAAACATACAAGGTTTGGGGAACGCTTAAATAACAACACACAGACAGGGATCAATAACAATAGAGTTGTATTTTGTCAGGTCTTACCCCGGGGTGCCAGCAACCTTCATCAGCTCCTCTTTGGACAGGCCCGTGAACGTAACGTCATCATCAGGGACCTTCAGCTTCACGCTGCCGTTCTTCTCTCCAGCAGGAGCAGGACTGTCGCCGGTCATCGGCTGCTTCTCCAGGTCCACCTCGTTCAGCTTCACCTCCTCCATGTCGATTTCCGTGTCCTTACTCATGGTGGAATCTGATTTATGGTCAAATAATGAGGGAAAAGGACCTGTCAAGTTGATTTATGGTCTCCTCTGAAGGGTTTCAAAAGATGTGACTGAATATTTGATTCAGTTCCAGTTTACTCATGTTTCATATTAAAAGCAAACCGTAGGACAGAGGGAGTAAAGCAGAAGAAATAGGTGTTGTTAAAGGGTAGGAACAAATTGTATATAAATAACAGCTAATTAACAAACAAAAAGATATTTTAATATACATTGAAAGCTTTTAAATATTAAAAGATCACTATAAAGTCCTAAAAAAAAGTACCAAAAAATACATTTTAATATTTCCAATGAACTTGGAAAATGTTTTTATCGATCAAAGTTGCAATTATACCAATCTTAATTTAAAAATTTTGATTTGTAACAATAGAAGATTCTTTTTAAATAAGTTGTGGTAGTGTTGGACCTCCATTCATTTGCTAAAAGCCACAATCCTACAAACATTTCCGTGTTCAACAGCTGTCTGACGAAACCGACTCTCCAAGTTGCAGACTCAGCCGAAACAATGACCTTTCACAATAAAAGAGCGAGGCATTTTCACAAATGTTACGATTTAACTAAAATCATAAATCATCACAATATGGTGCCTCCTTTTTCTGGGGAATAAAAACAACTTTATTTCGTGCTACTCCTTATGAGCGTTGTAGCATAAAATAGTAAACCTAAAACCGTGTGTCTCAATTTGTTGAACCGGAAGTCACTCCAACCGAATTTGAAAGGTTCACTCACTTTAGAACTACAAATACAGATTAGCAGAAATAAACTACACATTTCCTGATTTATACTGATATTTCAAATTAGAAATGATTAGTTACACAAAATAAACTAAAATAACTTAAAATATTCTAGTTTTTGTCTGCTTTAATGACGAAATCGACCCACGTCAGGCGCCAATCCACGTGTTAAAACTCTCCATTTCCCCTCGAGACTCTACAATATCATTTTTAAAATGTCAGCCAACTACACGGTTCTCATGGAAGATAAAAATTTCACTAAAATACATAATTACCTGTTAAAATCAGTAAAATGTCCGTCGAGTTTTTATTGCTCCAGTTTGATTCGTGTCTCCTCTGATCTCCGTTGAAAAGCCGGTAGGCGTGTAGGAGTGTATTTGTAGCTTCGTATTAGTCCCGCCCTAAGCCCCGCCCACCGAGAAACCAGCCAATCCCCTTTTGTCTCATTCTCTGTCCCGCTCTCTGTCTGCCGAAAAGAACAAATGTGGCATATTTTACAAAATAATGGAATATAAATATATGTTTTTTTTTGTCTCCTCGTCTTTGCAGTCAGATATAATGTGCTGGTATTTAGTGTTAACTTCTCACTCTGATGTTGCCCTTTTTGAAAAAATAAACAAAGTACAGAGTGTACTTTTACAGGGTATGTTCAACCCAAATGTTTTTTAAGTCAATCAGCCTTTGTTCTGGTTAACCTTTGATCTTTAGATGATTGACTTATCTGTTTATCACAGGTCTAATTAAATCATCTATCCTAAAATGCTCCCCTTTTCTGTGATAAACAGGGAACAGTCGAGGTAAAAAGAATGCTATCTCTCTGTTGTCATGCACAATCCAACATGGAAATGACAAAAAAATGAAGGTTTGCAACAACCACCAAACTTCAGTAGTAAACCAACACCAAGTAATAGTTGGGAACTAAAAGGATACATGCTTTCCAACTTTTATTTCGTTTTGCAAATAAATACCTGAAAGTTTGCTGTTGTAATCAGTCTCCTGATTTTTATACCCTGAATAAAATCCAAAGAAACAAATCTTTTTCGAAGAATTCAGCTGTGTGTAATTCATTAATCAGGGGTTTTCTTAAGGTGATCAGCAAATAAACAGCATCAACCATCAAGACTAAGTACCACAGCAGGTGGGTCAGAGATAAAGTTGAAGAGAAGTTTAAACCAGGGTTGGGTGCAATGGTTTAGATAAGTGGTTCCCAAACTTTCCAGCTTCTGCTTCTGACCCAACAAATAAAAAATGTTCACGACCCTGACTTTTTGTTGAGCATACCAGCACTTTTACTGAGTCAGTTAAGAAGTGCTATTGTGCTAACTTCAAAGAATGATTACATATTAGGATGGCCTAGTTAAAGTCGAAACCTAAATGTAATGGAAAATCTGTGGCAAAATTTTAAAAAAAATTATTTTGACAGCCAGTATCCATCCAACCTCATTGAGCATGAGCTCCTTTGCAAAGACAAACAGGAAAAATTTAAACCTCTAGATATGAAAATACTTTCACCAGTAAGTCCAGTAAAATGTGCTTCAAGAAAGTATCACATAAGGAGTGTTTAAGGCAAACGTCCCACAGTTTTCAGGTTGTATTTGTAAAAGATATAGAGAACTATGATTTATTTTTCCTATCACATACAATCCCAATAAAATAAAGTGATGTTTTTGGGTACAACTCAACAAAAAGTGGAAAAGTTCAAGGAGTGGAACATATTTGCAGGGCAATGTTGTCTTGCAAATAGAGGCTAGGAAATGTAACGGGGCATTCTTTCTTTTTACAGAAGCTGTAGGGTTATGTAAACCGCTATGTTTTCCCTGTTTTTAGTTTATTTTCCTGCCTTCTGACAATGGACGGGATTTACACAAAGACTTTTCTTGGTAAAGGTATAAAAACAGCTCTTTGATCTCAAATGTCTGGTTTTACCTTGCTGTTGTTTTGTTTTCATGTGAACCCTTTCATTTTAATTTGATCTGATTTTCGCTGATGACTGAAGTCATAATGTGGCCAGTATTACATTAGAGTCGATTTCTGTGATCTGATCTGAAAAACAACTTCCTCCTCCTGCTATGATACATTTTCCAGCTGCTGTTGACCTTCTCTGAATAGCGTATTTCTCAGAAAAAACCACCCAACACAGTTTCATGCATACAATACACTGGGGCTTGCAGTGCTGTTTGCATCGTTTACAGTAAGAGGCTGTTTATTAGTACTGTCTGAATGCCTGGAGAGCTTGGTTATCTGCAGAAATAATATTGAGGTGAACTTTCACTTCAACAAACATTTCAATTATTAATAGTTACCAACATAACTAAGACAGATAGGATTTGTAAATGGGAAATACACATTATGTTGGCAGTTTTTTACTGTAACACTTTCTTGTTGTTGCCTCACGATGTATTTGATCTGCACCTAATCTCTCAGGCTGTTTTTTTCTGAGTCAGTCTCTATAATTTTAAAACAAGTCAACAACTTTGTGAAGCTGCAGATAACTGCAGAAACCAGCTCATCTCCTCTGCTCTCACATGACCGTACCTCTGCATGTAAGTGTTTGCTCTGTTTTTTGAACATTGAAATTTTAAAAAAAATCCCATTCCAGTATGGTTTGGTGAACCTGGTTTGATCCAGATTCTCTTCACTCTGAGTACAAATACTCTTTTCCTCTGATATTACAGGTTGCATAAATCACAGCTGACCCATATTTTAATAAAATATAAAGCTGTACTCCAGCTTCTCATTCAGCACTATGTCGGTATGTGTATTTGGGTCTTGGCTAAAAGCCGTGCGTATCTATTCTGGACCCTGTGACACAGCAACATTTAATAACCTAAGTTGTTGAGCCAGACCTCAGAGAGCATCTCACGATCCCATTGAGCTGCAGAAATATAGGACTTGACCCAGGGCAAATGTCACTATTTCCAGAAATAAAACATTTTCCAGGTGTATGTCCTTATATAGACATGATAGCCACTTATGTTGCCTTCCAAAAGTATTCGCACCCTTTTAATTTTTCCACCTTTAGATGGTTTATTAAGATTATCTGTAATAGAACAACACAATGTAGTGGATTACTAGGAAGTGGAACAAATATACATAGTTGTTAACAGTTTCTAAAAACAAAAATCTCAAAAGGGTGGAATGTGTTCAGCCATCTTTACTCTGATGCCCCTACATAAAATCTAGGGTAACTTATGGCTTGTTTCCACTGAGCAGCACGGGCTGGTATGCTATCTGTTTCCATTGCAAAAGTGGGCCTTACTACCGACCCGTACCAGACCATTCCTGGCTCCCTTTCAGTTGTAGATCCATAGGACAATAGTTCGGTATAGTTAGGATGGAGGTACTAGTGTCACATAACATAGGCCATTTATTGGGGGACAGAAAAACGTGACTACCTGAGATAAGAACGATACATGCTAGTGCGTCACATTTGTCGTTGTACTTGCATGACGTCACATTAGGCATTTGTTCATGTCTGGCTGCACAGAGTCCAACTGGTGGCGGAAGCACTCTATATTATATAAATATATAAAGTATAGCTTCTTCAGACTGGTTGTAAAACGGACCGCTACTGGAGATCTTTCCTGCCCACAGCCATCACAATCTGTAATAACTCCTTAATTAAATGAGTTTGATGAGCAAGTTGGGCACCTCGCCCCGTTTCTTCTCCACCGGGGCAGCCACTGCACAGAGAGCAGCAGTCACGTTGCGCGTCCTGGCGACCGGTTGCACCGACTGTCAACCTTATCAGCTCGGCGTTGAATACAAAATGGCTTGAAGTGAACACTGTTTCCTGCTGAGCAGTTTACTGTGCAACACCGAATAGGTGTACATGGTCGTATAAACTGACCTTTGCGCTGAAGTGTCCAGCGGACGTATGCGTTGAGTTCACCTCAGGTCTGCATAGACCTCCGTGAAGTGAAGTATGCTTTTAGAGAACATTAGTGAACAAAAAACATCATGAAGACCAAGGAACACCTACAAACCTACTATGGCCTGACAGGCCTCAGCCTGCAAGGAGTGCAATAATCAGAGAAGCAGCCAGGAGGTCCACAGTAACTCTGGAGGAGCTGCAGAGATCACCAACTCGGGTGGGCAAATAGGTGCGTACTCTACAAATCTGACCTTTATGCAAACAGGGGAAGACGAAATCCGCTGTTCAAAACAAGCTGGAAGAACTCCAGTTTATAGTGAGCCACCAGACAGTTCATGCTGACAGTGAGACGTGGTGGTGGTAGCATTACGGATGCATTTCTTCGGCAAGGACAGGGAAGCTGGAGAGAGTTAATGGGAAGAGAGATGGGGCTAAATATAGGAAATTCCTGGAAGAAAACCTGTTGGAAGCTGCAAAAGACTTGAAACTGAGGCGGAGGTTTGCCTTCCAGCAGGACAGTGACCCTGAACATACAGCCAGAGCTCCAACAGAGAGGGTAAAATCAAAGCACATTTGTGTTAGAATGGATTGGTCAAAGAATAGTACATATAGTACAAGCTACACTTTTCAGATTTAAAAATTATATAAGTAAAACTAGAATCATGTATCCTTTTCCTTCCACTTCACCAACAAAATGCACTGACCAAATATGGAGAAGTTCAAGAGGTATTAACACAAGACCCTGCACAAAGTGTCCAGACAGACAGATACTCGTGAACATCTCTGTCTCCACTCAGCCCCACCATCTGTTTCTCTTTTTATCTCTGCGTGACGATCACGTGTACACAGAGTCAGGTTGTAACAGAACTGCTGAGTGCTGCTGAGCTGCATGACATGAGACAAGAGATAAAATAGCGAACGGGCTCCATGTTTTCACTCACTTAAGTCATCCTTCCAGGCAGGGCTGTTGAACAGCAGGAAATATGGTAGAGCAAAAATGAGGGGAAGAGAAAATTTGCCGTGTCAGGGGAAGTAGGACGGAGGGGAGGAGTCAGAGAAATAAGGGGAAAGGGCGTACATTGAGGGCCGAAGGAAGGAGCGTAGATGTAAACATGTTTATGAGCTGAGGAGGAAGAAATGTTATTATGATGACGTTCACACAATATTGAGCTAAATATATACACGATGTGTGTTTCCACTAATGTTGTCTGAGTCCTGATCCCAAGAAAGAAAGATAAGTTCGTTCATTTAGAGTTTCATCATCTCTCTGAGGATGATGCAGTCCTTTCTGTTTTTGGATAGAAAGGAGTTAAAGGTTATTTGTTTTTGAGCTCCTGTGAACAAGCAAAAGAGGATGAGGTTAAAACTGTAGGCTAGCAATTCCTGTTTTCTCTGGTTCAGCTACAGGTGTCTTTATTTTAAACAACACATCTGGTTCAGGGTCGGAGCTCCCACAAACACAAAATATCCCACTGCTGCTGTAAAATTAAAGAAATAGTGCAATCTGAGTATCGTGAGGTAAATCAACGAAGCAAAATCAAAATGAGGAATTGAGTAGTGCTTCATTTCAGCTTTAAAAAATGAAGTAACTCACAAAATAAAGTGTTCAATTTCTTCAACTGATTAAAAAACACACAGGGAGAGATGCAGCCTCACAACAAATCCAAGTCTGATCCCCTGTGGGAGAGTTTATTTTGCAAGGCGGCATGAGCTCGATGGAAAAAAAAGCAGAGGACAGCAAAACAAACCCAGACCAGTTCAGACCAGTCTGTCTGAGGATGCATGTTTTTCATCTCATTGTTTCAGGATCCCTGTTACCTCAGACACTCAACATACAGATATTTGACTCTGAAACAATGAGCTGCTTTAGCCTCAGAAAAGCACAAAGGCTCAGGTGTTTATTTTCTAAACTAGCTTCGCTTTTCTGCAAGTTTTGACCCATTTAAGATCCAGTCAATCCAGATTGCTGTATATCTATGATTTAAAATCAGAACTGGGTGTGAGACATTTCGAAGCTCCTACAGTACTCAACAATTTCATCCTGGACTTTGAGTTGTGTTGTGCAATTCTTGATGTATCACTGATATGATTTCTGTCTCGTAGCTGCATATTAACCCACAGAGTTGTGTAATGAAGGTCTTCACTGCTTGAATGATACATGTTGGTTTGTTTGAATATTTCATTGAATTAAATACACAGAGACTCAGAGGTTGAAGCATTTTATTGTTATTTAATCCTTTTTAATCAATTAAATTAAGGAATTAATTAATTTTATATATATATATATATATATATATATATATATATATATATATATATATATATATATATATATATATATATATATATAAATTTAAAAAATGGAAATGGAAATGGCAAAACCATTTGAATATACTTAAATTTAAAACTGTACTCTTCTCCTGCTTCGTCCACCTTTGCTGCAGGAACAATAAATCTTGAGGTGTGCTGTGAAGGATACACCAAAGCCGTATTTTGAATTCAGGGAACAGAAGGACGCGTTTAGAAGAGCCTTCGAATTTGGACATCCTTTGTCGCATCACTGTGACGTAATTCAAATGCGGCCTTCGAAGGACGCAGACCCTGAGTTTGGACACCTTTTAAGGGTTCCAGATGAGTCCATTTCATGATTGAGAAGGAGGTGAAATAAACTTTGTACTTTGATTTTCCATCCCTGGGATTTAGCTCTTGATCCTGAAATGTGTTTTTATATATTTTTCAATGTTGGATAATATTTGTAAATTGGAGTATTTGGATATTTTTTAGTAACTTTTCTTGTTACCCCTGTTTTAGTAGGTGCGGTGAATTTGGTGGGTGGTGGATTATAAAAGGCTCCCAGTCAAGATCATAGAGAGTTGCTGCTGAGACCACATCTGACCTGCTGAACAGGGGTGTTTTTTTCTGTCTCATCACCTGTTCAATGTTGTGAATAAATACCATGTCACTGCCTCAAGCCTTCTGTTTATTCCAGCTGCTAAAGACCATTCTAACAAGCTGATATATCTGGTTTTTTTCTTGCAATCTTGTACCTATTGCATTTGTTTCCAAATAAAACATTTCCATCTGCTGATTTTTATTAGCTTTTTAAAACATGTGTCCTAGTTTTCTCGCACAGCAAGCTTAGCCTGTTCAGGGTTGAAACAAGACAACATCTGTCGATAAAAATATGCCGAGGAACTTACCCAGAAATCACACAACACATGAGAGCATACATGTGCAGAATTAAGCCATGACACTTACAGTGCATTTTATCACATTACAACCACAGTTTTTATGTATTTTATTAGAATTTTGCTTGACTAACACAAAGTAGAAGATAACTATGAGGTGCAAAGACAAGAATATGTACTTTACAATTTATTTTTCACAAATAAAAATCTGAAAAGTGTGTTGTGCATTTGTCTTCAACCCCCATTTACTCCGATACCCCATAAATAAAACCTACTGTAGTAAACTGCCTTCAGTCATCTGTGTGCAGTTTAATCTCCAGCTGTTCGGTGAAGGCTTCAGAGGTTTGTTGGAGAACATTAGTGAACAAACAGCTTCATAAAGACCAAGGAACACAATAGACGTGGGAATGCTTTTCCACAGCAGGGACAGGGAAGCTGGTCAGAGTTGATGGGATGGATGGAAACTAAAAAAACAGGGCAATTGTGGAAGAAAAGCTCTTAGAGGCTGCAAAAGAGTTGAAACTAGGGTGGGGATCACCTTTCTAGCAGAACAACTCTAACCATACAGCCAGAACTGCAATGAAACGGTTTAGATAAAGCATAGTCATGTGTAAGAATGGCCCAGTCAAAGTCCAGACCTAAATCCAACGTAGAGTCTGTGTCAAAATCTGACGGTCTCCATTTAATCTGACTGATTTTAAGCTATTTTACAAGGATGAATGAATAAAACATGTTTATTCACAAGTTATATATTATTGCAGTTATCACTGCAGCAAAAGATGGTGGTAAAAAGGCATTGACTCAGGGAGGGGGGGTCTGAATACACTAACCATATCAGATTTTTCACAGTTTTGTTGATCCGTCACATAAAATCCCAATAAAATACTTTGAAGTGTGTTGTTGTAATGTCACAAAATGTAAAAAAGTTCAATGGGAATGAATCCTTTTGTAAGGCACTGTGTAAGACTCCTAACTGTAAATGGTTCACTCAGTATGCATGTGTTGGAGCCTCCTTAAATCCTCCTAACTCCTTTGAGCTCCTCTTTGGGGAACTGCCCTGCAAACAATGGCTCCATGTTATGTAAGAAACCCCTTGCTGTGAACTGAATGTGAAAGCAGCACAGATTGGTGATGAAGCATTTTTCCCTCCTCTACCTTAACAACGGTAAGCAGAGTGGCGCAGCGGAAGCGTGCTGGGCCCATAACCCAGAGGTTGATGGATCGAAACCATCCTCTGCTATTTTCTGGGTTTGAATTTGGAAGCATCAGCACCGTCACTTTTCACTTCTGTCTCTTGAGGTTCAATAATGCCAAACCAGTCGGACAACCGGACATCTTCAGATTAAATATTTACCTCATTTCCGTCTGTTACACATTTTCTCTGCAATTTAACAGGCAATGAGTGCAGCAGCAGCAATGATGAACACTGACATTTGACTTGCAGTCTGTTACCGATAAACTCATAAAAATGCTTTAATAATGAGGATATTTTACATATTTTACAAGGTTAAATTTACTTATGAGCCTCCTATTGCTAAAGAAAACTTAGTTCTACTGGCTGCACCATATGGAGGCTGAAAATACTGATAAAAGTTACACAACATGCACTGCTGGTCATTCTCTCCATTGGAGTTATGTCTGTTCTTGAGCTCTTTGTTCTATTGTGTCAAACATCTTTAAGATGTCTGTCTGTTTTTCTTGTTTCAGCCTCCTCTTTGATATGTAGCATGTGTTTATTTTGAGAAATATAAACACAGACTTATTGAAGTTAGCAGAGGAAATGTATAAAAAATATGAAAAATAAGATTAAAGGCAACTCGAATTTCTTCCCAGCCCCAATTTACTTTCTGCTTTCACAATAGCTTTTTGTATAGCTCCCCCTAGAGGATTCTAACTCTCATTACTATCTGAAGAAGTTTGAGGCGCAGCCAATATATATAAAGGTCTATAGTCTTATGATAGTTTTATTGTACTAAGGTTCTAAATGTTACATTAATGTTTATAAGCACATACTCTTTTACTTTGTTTAATTTTAATGGACTTAGTCCATGACCCTTTCTATGTAAATTCACAAACTTTATGTAGTATCCTAAAATCCCAAAGTCAAAAACATTTCAAATATGATATATCATATTTGAAGCATATATGATAATTACTGCAAATCTTAATTCACATCTGCTTTCTTATTGAAATGCCTTTCATTTGTGGATTTTTGCCACGTTGATTTATTATTATTATCACAGCTTTTGCTATTTTTTTCCTGTATTGTAGTTCTGGCAGCAACAAAATACCCTATCATAAGGACAAACTCCTCAAGCCCCTTTTGGTTTTTTTTTTGTTTGTTTGTTTGTTAGTTTTTTTTTTGTTTTGTTTTGTTTTTTACCACAAATAACTTCATAAAGGGTCATCTACTTTTGTAACGATGACCTGGCCAAAACATCAGCATAATCACGCTTAATATTTATTACTTTCTAAGGCAGAAACTGAAGTCAAAACGAAGCTCATTTCTCGCGGGAGGGTGTATAAATAGACAGGCTGATCTTAAAAAAGGGATTTTAATTTTGCTACGACCAGTCATCAGTCATTACTTTTAAAACAATATCGACAACAAAAACCGAAGGACAACTGGGTTTACGTCCACCTCCTGAATAATTGCTACAGTATGTTATTTTGTTTTTTTACTAGACGAAACAGCTGAACTAAACGCATTTTACTAGCTGAATCAAATGCAGAGGGTTTGTATATTTTCTGTGGTAAATTAGGGTGCATTTCAAGCACATCGTGGCTTTTATTTAAAAGCTACAGGTATTGTTGGTTTTATCTCAGTTATCACCATTGTTAGAAACATAAAATGCACAATTTAAAACACTTAATCAAAATTAGCTGAACTTAACCGTTACTGCTTCTTCTTTACATAAACCTGTATCGATCACTCACAATATGGCGGACTCGCAGATGAACTGTTGCTACGGCAACAAATGCGAAGCAGCGTCCACTGTTCTATACGCAAGGACGCACTGACGTACGTCACAAACCAGGAAACGTCCACAGAGATAAGTGACTGAACAATCACAACAGAGCAGTTCACCGTGGCTGTTTTCTGACGGTACTACTTCGTTTTGCCGTTTCTGTTTATTTCAGGACATGTCACGGAAAACCAAAGAAGAATATTACCGGTTCTTCTCTGTTACCGACCCACGGAACCACGAGAAGGGGCACACGGAGTACAAAGTAACAGCCAGGGTAAGTCACAACTGTTTATTTCTGTCTCATTTATATAAAAAAAAATGACTTATTTTGCTGAACAAATGTCCATGTTCCAAAATATTGCAGGTGCATTTCAATGAATTAGAATGTTATTGAAAAGCTTATTTCTTCCACTTACTCCAT
This sequence comes from Anableps anableps, assembly GCA_014839685.1. NCBI lineage: Eukaryota > Metazoa > Chordata > Actinopteri > Cyprinodontiformes > Anablepidae > Anableps > Anableps anableps. Next base: position 21,025,247 of record CM026085.1, read on the forward strand.
TCACTAAATAAAACACATTAAATAGATAAATTACACAAATACTTACGCTTTCAAGCCTTTATTTTTGTTAATTATGATGATATTCCACTTGCTAATGACATTTAAAATTAGTATATTACATCAGATCAATAATAAAAACATTTTTAATACGGAGATGATGACTTCATGAAGAGTATGTTTAATTTCTGCCTAAAGGCTGTGATTTTCAAAATGTTTTTTTTTTTTTTTTTAAATAAATGTCCTAATTTTGTGAGCTGTACCTTCTGTTTACAGATCAAATATTTTGTTTTTGCTACACAAAACAAAAACAAATGTGCTAATGGTGTAAAGTCAGACAGCCTGTCTTGATATAAACACAAATACATAATGGGGGATTTTATTTGAGGTTGTGATGCTCTGCGGGTGCTGGAACGAAATAGGACATGTGATTCCGTTCATGTGCTCCAGCAGCCTTATGACCGCTTTAATGCCCGTTCAAAAAGGATTTATTAAGCCTTCCACTGGCTCAGATGAGCTCTGTAGACACAATAATATGCTCAAAACTTGGTCTTGGTGAAACAAATCTGTTTTTAATTCTCACTCTTGGTTTGCAGTTTGTGTCCAAGCGTCATCCGGACGATGTGAAGGAGGTGGTGGTATGGAAGAGGTTCTCCGAGCTGAAGAAGCTCCATGGAGAGTTGTCCTACACTCACAGGAACCTGTTCAGGAGACAGGAGGAGTTTCCAGCTTTTCCACGTGCACAAGTTTTTGGTGTGTTGGTCCATTCTGCTCTAGTTTACTCATCTGCTCCTAGTGTAATAACAGATGAATAATGCTACACCTCGGAAAGATTTGCAAAATTATGTTTGCTATTTAGGCATTTGAAGCTCGTGTTTCACATGTGTTGAAAGTTTGAGTTTTTTTAGTCTTCTTGTGAAGATCTGCTTGTTCTGGGTTGTCTGTAAACATTCTTAGTGGTTTACATAATGCAGTCACAGTCAGGCTTATCATTTGCATCTCTCTCTTAACCTTAAACTTTTTTTTCCAGGGTAGAATGATGAAACAACACACAACTAAAATGCTGTTTTGACACAAGAATTAGGTGCACAGGTTTAATTTTTTTTTTCTCTGTAACACAGGCTCTGCATTTTACATAAAAGTTCAGTTATATAAATACTCCCCTCTCTGACGTTTACTTAAATGATCCTTAGCAAGTTGCACCTCAACTACTCACTTTTTTAAAGCCATTAAGAAGTTTCTGGTATAAAGCTGGCTGGATTTTTTTGTCTTTATCATTAGTGGAGTCAATACAGATAATTTTAACTGGCAGTTACCTGGTGCAGACCTGCCTTTTAATCATAGCCCATACATTTTCAACAGAGGCTGAGGTTGGAGTTATTCCAGAAGCTTAATGAAAGCCAGATTTATCTGTTCCAACATGGATTTTTAAGTATTATATTCAAAATATACAGTTGTTTGTGTGATCATTTAAAGTCCTGCTACTGATGATAATTTGATGCTGATGTGTTAAAGTACTTCTATTAAATATCACCTGTTAAACTTATACCAAAGTATAACTTCACAAAATGCTCAACTTTCCTCATTTTAATTTTTTGTCTTATTTTTCCTGTTGGAATTCTCATAAAATTATAACTTCATTCTCTTAATATTACGACTTTTTTCTGGTGATATTATGACTTTATTCTTATATTATTTCAACTCTATTGTTGTATGAATGTATTCTTGTAATTTAAAACAAAAAAATCTTAGCCTGGCCCTAATTCTTCGTCGTAGAGTTGACCTGAATTCAAAGTCCAAATAAGCTGTAAGCTGTAAAATACACTTGTCAAACAAGATGGTGGCTTTGTACGTGACATCACTGAACTATGGAAACATAAGAAGTGCATTGGTGAAGAAAAAAAAATCTAAATTTACCAAAAATTAAATCGTAAAAAGCACAAAATTTGATTAATTGATCAAATTGATTTATCGCCCAGCCCTGTATTAACATATTTTTCAGGGTTAAATAAAGTCAAATACTGTAAAAAACTTTAGAAAGCCACAAAAAAGATGGATGTAAGCTGCTAGGATGGACAGTTGGGACTATGCTCTAAGTCTAAAATAGACTCACCTTGACTCCTTTAAGCATATTGCATGTCCTTGTAGTTCTGACCATCAGACTTGTCTCCAGAAGTCAGTTGTTTAGTCCCTATCGACAGGTGCAAATTTCACTCAAGCTTGAAAATGTGGATTTTGGAACAGAGCCTTCTTTTTGAGCCTGCACTCTCTTTGTCCACAGTGACGAAAAACCTGACACTGGTCTTCCAGCAGGTTATAGTTTGGGTGATCTTCTAGATGTTGGCAAAGTGAGAACAGATACAAATAAATTCATATGCAGTTTTTTGAACTGATCATGGGAATCTGCAACTTCCGATGATGTTTGCTGAGATGAGACTACCAGCTGAATACAGGTGTTTTTATGTAGCAACGCTAATAAACTGTCATACTTTAAATGTGAGAGTTTTTATAGCCATAAAGAATTATCCTGTCAGGGTGCAACTAACGATTATTTTGAGTTTAATAATCTATTGATTATTCTGACGATTAATCGGATGAAAAATTGGCACATTCTGCAGATTTTTCATTTAAACCTTTTTATACATTAGAAATACATTAAAAGATGTAAATAAACAAATAAGTCACTTCCTTTTTTAAATAAAAAAAACATAAAAAACATTTTGTCACCTAAAATGCAATAACAAAGCATTTCTTTAGTTTACGCTTGATCATTTGTAGCAAAGGATGCATCTGCAGCTAAAAAAATACTTCTAGCAATACTTCTAAGCTCAGCTCGTTCTGCTTGACTTAACAGCAATACAGCTGATCTGTTGAGTGTCTTTTTGATTATTGATTAATAATTGGATACCAAAAGGTGTTTAATAGGAGATTTTAGGTGAAGATAAAACTGTGCCAATTGAGGATTTTTGGGTACAACAACAAAGATTTTTTTTTATTTTTTATCTTAAATGCAAAATGTATCATTTTTTTTGTACAATTTTGGCTTAATTACTGCTCTGAGTTTTTCTATCAGCAAATGACCTTTTTAGAGTCTGTTTGCTCCAGTTAACGATTAATCAATTTCTAAATTAGTTGATGATTATTTTAATAATCGATTCAACATGATTAAGCCGATTATTCGTTTCAATCCTAAACAGAAATCAAACTGCATATCAAACATCTCTTGATTTTGTGGGACTTTAGCTCAGCTTATTTGTCTGTTTTAATTGTCTGTCCTTCGTATTTCTCTTTTTAATCAGTTTTCAGCACTATAATCTGCTTCATTACCTCGTTATGTGTGTTTATTTTAGGAAGGTTTGATGAAGCTGTGATTGAGGAGAGGAGGAAGGCAGCAGAGAGCATGCTTCTGTTCACTACCAGCATACCTGCTCTATACAACAGCCCACAGCTCAAGGAGTTCTTCAGGGTGAGGGCATAGACCCAGAAAAACCCAATATTAACTGCTGTTATAGTAGAGTTATAGTTTCATCTCCCATTTCTTTTTAATTTTAGGGCGGTGAAGTCACGAGACCACTGGATCCCTCCCCTGCGTCCTCAGCTGGGCCTCTGCCTCCCCCACTCATCCCCCTGCCAAAGAGAAGGTCCTCAGACTGTGAACCTGCCGAGGAGGAGGAGGGGAGAGAGGCCCCCACCTTACCACAAGACCTGGGCACCAACATTAGTTTGGATGTCGGGGAACCGGAGGTGGCGGCTGAGGCCTACACCGAGATCGGAGGAACTCCGACAGAAGAAGAACGGGAAGACCTTAACGATACAGAGCTGGATGACCGAGGTATAAGTCTAACAATCTGCAAGTCGTTTCTGATTTCTTTCTTTTTTTGTCATCATTGCTCTTCATGTTTCCCTCTGCAGTATCATCTCCTGAGCTAACAAGACAACACCAGTCGGAGGAGTCCCAGGAGGAATTCGATTCGTTGTTTGACTCAATGATAGAAGAGCAACTCCCATCTCCTAAGGAGGAAGGACCCCCTCCTCTGTCTGAAAATGACCTGGCTGTCTTTGATCCCTGCTATAAACAAGGTGGCTTCAACAGAATTAAACATTTTACTGCTGTCAGCCTTTACTTATCCTGGCCGTTGACCTTCCTACGCAGTTCTGCTCGATTCTCATCTCCCTTCACTGCTCCGTCTGGGATTTCTCCCATTGAGCTCGATTCCTCTGGTAGAATTTCAACCGGGCCAATCAGCAACGTCGATTTTCTGCGCTGTTTTTGAATTATTGTCTCCCTATATGGGGTTGTAGTTTGGCAGTGGCAGCGGAGTAAGAGAACAAAGCCCTTCAGTCCGTGTTGGTCACACTTCCAAATATTTTGCAATTAAAGTCGGAGAAAGACCAATATGTAAGACATTCTATTGCTGACAAAAATGTTGTTTGGCTCAGCGATGGTTGTTTTCAGTGCATGCAATTTCCGGTAAGCTTCATAGTGTAGCTTCCTTCACAGTCGAGCTGACGCATTACATATGTCAGGGCCAAACTTTAGCGATTGGGGAAAATCAGATCCAGTCGTCCAGACGCTCTGAAGTAAAACGTAGAACAAGGGGCTGGTTTTTACCAGGCCAGGTTTTACTGTTTTGGGTATTATTTTTTTTAAAGTGATATTTGCTCTTTATCTGGGTCCTGGGTACAATATAAAGGTTCCTTTTAGCTGCAGTGGTGTGTTCTGGTCATTTTGGCCCAGCTGAACTCATTCCAAGGCTACAGCTTTATCAACCTTACACCAGGCTGGCAGTTCTCTGTTTAATTTATTGTGACGCTCAACAAAAAAAGAAAGGAACTCAACAAGCGAGTGCCACCAACCATTCATGATATCCATGCCAATAAATACAAGGAAGTGGGGCTGCACCGATTAATTGGGACTAATCGATTATTGAAATCATCGCCAACTAATTTAGTAATCAATTAATCATTAACTGGAGTATACAAACTCTAAAAAAGGCCATTTGCTGAAAAAACAACACACCCAAAACAGTAATTAAGCCAAAACTGTACAAAATATATAAACATTTTCTATTTAAGTAAAAAAAAAAAAAAAAACCTTTGTCAATATGTTCCACCCAAAACTCCTCAAGTGGCTGTTGTAGCTTCACCTGGTTCAAGTTCACAAAAGGAAAGCTATATTATTGCATTTTAGGCACTAAAATGTTTATTTTTCTTATTTAAAAAAGGAATTTGATTATTTGTTTATTTGCCTCTCTATTTCTAATATTGTATAAAAAAGCCTAAGAGGTTAAATTAAAAATCTGCAGAATGTTCCATTTTTTAAAAATCTGATTAATCGATTAATCAATAGAATAATCGATTACTAAAATAGTCATTAGTAGCAGCCCTACAATGCAGTGATCAGTCCTTTTGTTTCTACTGGGTTCCCAGGAGGAATAGGGCCTCTGACTAGAGAAGAATACACACACCTCCAAATTGCCCATAGGTAGGTTCCTGGAAGGGAATAGAAGTGCAAGAAAGTCAGAATTATGGCCCTTATACTAGTCATGTGACTTATAATGAACGTCTCTAGACTTTTGAGTCTCGGTGTGGTCAGCTCAGAATGATACACTGGATATCATTCAGATTAAAATTAAAATCATTTTAATCTGTGGGAGTTGATCGTGCACTGAACTCTGAACAAAAAAAACCCTCCTAACGTTTGACCTACCATACTGTTTATAAGCTGATGAAAACACTAATGCTTAGACTGATGGTGCAGGTGCAGAAACCTCCCATATTTTCTGTAGATATCCACTGATTGGCAGGAGACGGGCTGGAGGTTCTGGAGACCCTGCACACGAGTGTTTTCCTTTATAGCAGATTTACTTTTCACAAAGCAAATTTTTAAAAAAAAAAAACACTGAATATACTTTAAATTTAAGATTATGATCTTTTTGGTTTTTATCGAATTGTGCAAACAACCCTGACGATTCGTCACTGTTTTCATTTTTGCTCACAAGCGGTCAGACTTTCCTGTAATCTTTTAAAGTGACTCATTCAGTCATTCACCAGACTTTCTAAAGATCTTTCAGTCTTTCTTTGGACTTTGGTTGCTTATTCACTCATTGTTAGGTCAGAACCTGACTGTTTTCAGAGGAAACTAACTTAATTATATTCTATGAATCATTCAGGTACTTAAAATTTACCAAACCTAAGAGATGAGCCAGTGTTGTGTTGACTTACTAGTTTGTCAAATTTTTTTCATTCATTGCATGAAAAATATTAAAGATAACATTTTTTCTGTTGACTTTTAGATGCTTTTCATCTGTTGTAAGAAGCTTTGTTTTTAGGCCTGAAACTTCTGTCCTCTTTTCACTTCTTTTTTTTTAGCACAGGCTGATCAGAAAGTGATTTAAAAGGCAACCAAAGTCTGAGAAAAAACTCTGATTCTTAGAAAACCTGTTGAACCTTTGATTAAAATATTATGAAAGTCTGGCTCGCTGAGGGCAAAGTCTCAAGAAATTAGAGACGGTTCAAAACTTTAATAGGACTGTTTATGAAAGTACTTTCTCTTAAACCTAAAATAAAACTTTTGGTTTTTCTCGTTCTGTTTCAGAAAGATCCGATTCCTCGAGTGACCACTCTGAACTGTTCTCGCTGCCACCGGCCAGTCTGATCGGAGGAGACGTCGGTTACTTGAACCAAGCCGCCAAGGAGCTGACAGCCGCCATGGAGAGGGAGAAGGACGGAGAGTTCGGTTCTGCCATACGTGGATACAGGACAGCGGTGGACATCCTGATCACTGGAGTGCAGGGTAACATAAGAGACGCCTCAATCCAGTCAATCTACCATTTTTCCCTAAATTCTACTTTCATATCATTTGTTTTCTGAAAATACTAAATCAGCTGTAAAAAATGCAGATTATATGTGCGATAGAAAAAACAGTTTGTAGCATTTAAAGTAATGCTCCAGTGCTGAGTTGACCTTCCTCTCACTCACTGCAGAGCTACTAAATATAGCAGATATGCAAAATCAGAGGCAGATGAACTTTTCACAGCAGCCTGGATGGTTTATGCCTTTTTGTTCAGTTACTAATGGATAACTCATCAGGTCAGTCTGGCTGCGACGGTTCTCATGTCACTGTGTTATTTAAAGCTGCAGTATGTAACTTTTATAAAAATATGTTTTTTTTTCCCATATTTGTTAAAACTAAAACCATGTCGTGACAGTTTGGTATGATCCTCTTCCCTGTGGGCCAACTGCCATCTGCAGAAATACACTTCTCCCGGTCAGAAACAACCAATCAGAGCCAGGAGGAGGGTCTTAGTGCTGTCAGTCACCCTCGTGTACGCGCTGCTAAATGTGCTAATAATGGAGAAACAACTTACCGTTCAAGAAAGACAACATCCGACTAATTCAGCTCCAATGTGCTGCAAAATTATTTTTGTTACTATACTCTGTAAGCAATTCAGTTCAGTTCAAAATTACTTTATTAATCCCAATGGAAAATTAAATGTTGTAGCTCATATCATCCAAGTATCTTTAAAGAGTCGTTGTGGATGGTGATTCTGTGGGCAGGAAGGAACTCCGGTAGCAGTCAGTCATACAGTTTAATAGATAATTATCCCTGATACTGACCAAATGTATGTAAACTTCTGAATTTGAAGAAAGTTACAAAAAAATCTCTAAAAAAAATTTTTCACTGAGTTTTCTGACATTTAGCAAATAGAAATAATTTTGGTGATTCTAACTGACCTAAAACGAGAAAAGTTTGGTCTGATTTAACTTCAGACAGTGAGAAAAAAATGTGTGTGTGTCTTTTTATTCGGTGTATGTAAATATATGGTTTCCACTGTCGGTCTTCATCTCGCCTTGTTCTTGTTGCTTTAAACTTCTTAATTACTGCTCTGACTGTAAATATGAGAAAGCTAAGATGAGTTGCTGTTTTCTTTTAGCCATCTCGTGACTTCCACATATCTTGTGATGTCATATGAAACTTATGAGACAGGGGCTGGTGCCCATCTCCAGCAGTCATTGAGCGAGAGGCGGGGTTCACCCTGGACAGAGACACGCAGGAAAAACAACCACGCACACACCTTCATACCTACGGACAATTTAGGAAGACCAGTTAACCTAACAGTCGTGTTTTTGGACTGTGGGAGGAAGCCGGAGTACCCGGAGAGAACGCGGGAGAACATGCAGACTCCATGGAGAAAGATCCCAGGCTGGGATTTGAACCCAGGACCTTCTTGCTGCAAAGAACTGTGTTGCCCATGAGGGAATAAATTAAAATTAAATGCTTACCTTGTATGTGTACAGTAAGTGCTTTATCAGCCTTTTTTGTGAACGTTGTATTGATCCACACCTGTATTGCTGCAGAGCTGGACCTTGTCCTTTCCCTTCAAATGTAGTTGAGTTGTCTGTGGTGCTACATTTATAATATAGGTCCTCTGCAGGTGTTGGTTTACATCAAGCTGCTATGAGCTGGATGTAAAAATGCTTGTTACTTAATATAAAAGGCGTTTTCTTGTTCTTTATGCTGATATAAATAAGTATGCTGTGTCTTTATTGCATTACATTAAGATGCAAACCAAACAAGGAATGTGTCGACATTGCAAACATGCCTCAACTCGACAGTGAATCATCTGCAGGGAGACAGTGTAGTACCCCTCCCCCTCTCCACTCTACTGTCTGACACTAAATCATTAGCTGGCATGTGGTAGCGTGGCCGAGCGGTCTAAGGCGCTGGATTAAGGCTCCAGTCTCTTCGGGGGCGTGGGTTCGAATCCCACCGCTGCCAGGCAATGTTTTTTTTTTTTTTCTCTTTTCCGCTGAAATGTGAAATTTAAAAAACAATAAACTGGAACAGAGGAAGTGAAGTTTGATGAGATTTTTTTCTTGTATCTGTTTTCATGTGCTGCAGGAGACCCAGATCCAACTCGCAGGGAGTCTGTGATGAGGAGGACGGCTCAGTACCTGAAGCACGCAGAGATGCTGGTCGATCAGCACACTTCGCCCGGTCACACAGCTGCACACAAGCATGTACAGGACCCATAAATACACACTTTACACACAAAGTCTGTTTAAAGGTGCTGAAACTCAAAGGCAAAGCTGCTCAGGTTTGAGGCGCACATGAAGTGTTCACAAGTTTGACAACGAAATAAGAATACTAAACCAGTTTCCATTCCCAGTTACAAACCTTTTCTAGTCAGTTAATACTCCAGTAACGAGGTACACGATACACTGCACTGGTTGGTTTAGAGACACCTACTCTGCAAAATCTAAGACCATATCATTAACTTAATGGATGAATATTTACTCTGTTTCTTCCTTTTATTTTATTGTTTGTAATGTTAACATCTCTGTATATCAGTGGTTTTGCATTTTGCACAATGTTTTGTAAATAAATCTGATTTTAACTTGATTCAGTAAGATGTTTCAGCTGGATTCAAAAATACTTTATTTATCCGAAAGGGAAATTAAATATTGTTGAAACATATCATCCAACACTGCAGAAACACAAAACCTTACCGAGTGTTTTTGGTCTAGTTTTTAGTGCAAATATCTTGAATCTACTTAAAAAAAGACAAAACTAACTTACAAGTCACTTTTCAGCACATATAGGAGCTTGTTTTAAGTCAATAATTCCTCAATATTGATGGAAAAAGTTCTAGTTATAAGTGAAATAATCTACCAGTGGAACAAGACATTTTTCCCATTAGTTAAAATATCTTGTTCCACTCTTTCATTAATTATCTGTTTTACAAATATATTTTAAACAACACATGCATATCCGAGTTTCATCTACAAGAATCAAGAGAAATATCTGTATCCAGTTGTCTTTACTAAAACAGTTAGTTGTTATGAAATAAAAATGTCAAGTTTGAGGGTCAGAAGTGTTGAACAAAAGAAAATCCCACTAAAAAAAACCTGCTGGATTTTTTTTTTTTTTTTTTTTTTTTTTACAAACATATTTATTTCAACTTTTACTATGTAGACCTGAAACGTTTAGCTTTTGCTCATGGGATTATATTTTACCAGTAAAGTGTTCAACCCTTACAGTGTTTATTGAGCCATCAGGCAGCTTCGTTGTAGTAGCTACGCAATTCCTATGAGAGGCGCTGTTGCTTATTTTAAAGTAAGAACACGCCCTGCAGTTGAGAGACCAATGGATTAAAAGGTAAGAGAAAAAAAAAAAAAAAAAAAACAGCTGCTGGTTGTTTATAAGCATGTAGCTTGCTGCAGAGTTAATGTACTTCACGTAATCATGACTGTCTGAACTTTCTGATGTCTTAAATCAGTGGGGTCCAAACTTTTTGGTCCAAAATTGGCAAGTTGAAAGTACTCAGGGGACAGTTAAAAATGCAAAACAACTTTGTTCTGACTAATTTTGTTTTACCTGCTCAGAAATTAAAAAGCTATATTTTAAAAACATAAAAAAGGACAAAATACTGTTGATATCCGGAAGGGTTTCACGCGTTTGCCGTCATAAAAGAAAGTTATACGCCATCTTAGCCTTTTGGGTCGAATGTTTCCTTTCTATGGTCTAGAAAGTGTTTTGACTCTATTGCCAGAAGCAAAAACAAGAACTTTCTTCAAAAGGTTTAATGGATGTGTGTGCCCAAGTCTGTTTTTGCTATATTAAAATGAAAGTAAACAAACATGGCTAAATAAAGAATAAAAAGATATAAATTTCTCATTAAGAATCTCATAGAAAATTACAAATGTTTTCCATCTGCCTCCACTTGCTGGAGGGCCAAATTTATACCACTCCTGAAAGTGTAACTAACCCCCAAATAAACTTTTTTCTGATAATAAACTGTCTAAATAGGTTATTTAGGTTTCTATGTTCATGTGTCTGTTTGAATTTTGACATTTTCATGTAAATTTGTTTAGTTTTGCAATATTTTAGTATTTGATGGCCCCTGGGGCACAATTTTGGACACTCCTGTCCTAAATGATTGTCAGCAGTGAATTTGCTACAGTCTGGCAGAACTATGCAGTTTTACTTCTGCCGTTTCACTTTCTTTATGTCTGGTCTTTGACTTTATATCCGACCAGGTCAGTGTTTTGGGCATTGTGTCCTTAAAAAAAGGACAAAGATTCAGAAATGGACGACAAAAGTATCTACAGCAGCAACAGTCCCTGAAAGTCATGTCTTTCAGAAAGTCAGCAAAGACATGCAACACAGGACCTGAGAGATGAATCATCCAAACTTTGATCAGACACGTCATGGAAATCGCCTATTTGGCCTGAAAATACTGGTTTCTGTCTCTTGATCAGTTATCGACGGTGTTTAGATTGTCATGTTCGAGGCTCCTTATGAACCTGGGCAGAGGATGAGAAGATTGCTCTCAGGTGTGAGAACAATCAGCTGCCTTGGGAGCGGCCATCTGCCACTGGAAGCAGAGAGACAAACATACAGCCAGAGCTACAGTAGATCAAGGGATATTCACAATGTTAGAAAGGCCTAGTCAAAGTCCAGATGTAATCCTACTGTGAATCAGTGGCGGGATTTGAAAACTGCTGTCCACAGATGTGCTCAGACCAACTCAGGTGAGTTTGAGCTACTTTCCAATGAAGAATGAGCAAAACTCTCAGTCTGTGGACGTGCAAAGCTGGTGGAAAGACTCCCTGCACTGCAAGAACAAAATCTTACCAGGCATTTTTGGTCTAGTTTCTCGTGCAGATATCTTAGTACATTTGAAATAAGACGAAACTAATTTACAAGTAACTTTTCAGCAGATATAGGAGATTTTTTTTAAGTCAATAATTCCTTAATATTGATGAAAAAGTTCTAGTTATAAGTGAGATAATCTGCCAGTGGAACGAGACATTTTTCCCATGTTTTAAGTTAAAATATCTTGTTCCTCTGGCAGATTATTTCACTTATAACTAGAACTTTTTAATCAACATTAAGGAATAACTGATTTAAAACAAGCCCCTATATCTGCTGAAAAGTTACTTGTAAGTTAGTTTGGTCTGATTTTAAGTGTATTCAAGATATTTGCACAAGAAACTAGAGCAGAAATACTTGGTCAGGTTTTGTGTTTTTGCAGCGTAAAGACCTGTAGCTGTAACTTCAGGGAAGATTGATTCTACTATCAACTCAGTGGGGCTAAATATTAATGCACGGCACACTTTTCACATTTCAGACACTTGATAAACACATTTTTTTTGCATAGAAATAAGTCATCTTACTGTAGTTTCAGCAGGGATGGAAAGTTATTGGTTTAGAACCAAAGAGGGAGGAGAGAGAGGATGGGAAGCCGAAAAGAGAAACAAATAGCAGAATCCCTTCTCTGGAGAGAGGGGGGGATGAAAGGAGGACTGGAAACAGATGGAGGGGTGACCGTTTCCCCAACCAGACGAGAAAGCGAGGGGTCATGGAGAAAGGGAGATAACAAATGCTGGAGGAGAGGAAAAAAGAAGGGATGAGATTAGAGGATAAGCAGAGATGATCCTTCCATTGTTAAAGGGATGGAAAAAAGCAGACCATCCCTCTTCCTCTATTTCCACCCCCCCCATATCACTCTCCGTCTCTCTCTCTTTGGCTTTGTTTTGACCACTGTGGGGTGCTTGAAGAGGATGGAGGGATGGCAGCAAAAGAGCGATAACACCACTACATCCTGTTATACATCCCTCTTTCTCTCTACCTTTCAGTCCATCTCCCCCTCATTCTAGTGCTCCACCTGTGAAATGCAGAAAGAGACTGAAACAAAGAGAAGTGTGTGTGTGTGTGTGTGTGTGTGTGTGTGTGTGTGTGTGTGTGTGTGTGTTTTGGGGGGGGCAGCCTCGCAACATTAGCATGCTGAGAGTGTCAGCACTCTCCTCTCTTTTCTATCATCCCTCTTTCCATCCCTCCTCCCTCTGTCTCTTTCTCCTCACTGGTCACTGCAATTATACCATCCAAACACTCCAGCCTGAGAGCATAATGGCTTTCCTCCACATGTGTGTGTGTGTGTGTGTGTGTGTGTGTGTGTGTGTGTGTGTGTGTTATCACAAGAGATCAAAAGACAGAGATGTGTGTATCAGTGCATAATTTAGTGCCACACGTGATACATTAAGTGTGCACGTATGACACGGAGGGGGCGGCTGTGGGTGTGCAGGAAAAAGAATAAGCATATGTGGGTGCGGATGAGGGTGTGTGAGTCCTGCCGGCTAGAAAAACTGCTTCTCCAACCTCTGAACCGAACGCACTCTCCAGCGTGCTCCAGTGGGCCCGCTTCACACTCAGAACTAACACGAACGCGCGCGCAGACACTCGTGCAGCTACAGCTTGGAGACACAGACCGTTATGACCTAAATGGCCACTAGGTTGAACCGAACAGCACACCTGCCTTTTCTCCCTGTTTTTGTTTTCGTTCCATCAACGACTTCTTCTCCCCTCTCAGCCCTTCCTCCTGGTTTTTATTCCAACACACAGAGTACCCCTCCTCTGTGAGCTTGTTATCCCTCCCCGTCCAGTCGTTTCTCTCTCTGTCACCTTGCCCCCAGCTATTCGAGCACACTTTTGTCTCCCCCCGCCTCATCTCTCCCTCTCACACATTCACATAAAACACACTCGTCTATTTTCTGTCAGCCCAGTGCTCTGTTGCAGCCTGCCTCTCTCTTAGTCAGTCTTGACATATGTTATCACCCTCTCAGGGTCTCTTTGGTTGGCTTAATAATAACTCAAGGCTGTGCTGCCCGAAGTATTTAATTAAAAAGCAAAATTGTTTTTTTTTTTAAAAAAACTGACTAAAAATACTGACTAATCAACAAGGTGCTGACTGAAGCTGTAAAGAGAGTGTCACCATCCACAGTGAAGCGAGTCCTTTGATGCCGCTCAGTAAGGAAGAAGCTATTTCACCAGACTCGAGTTTGCAAATGCACTCAGGGATAAAGAATAAATGTGCTGTGGTGTTTGGCCATAATGACCATTGTTATACTTGGGAGAAAAAGGGGGCAGCACAGAATTATGAAGTAAAGCGGTGCGAGTATCATCTTATGTGAAGCGAGAAGAGTTCTTTAGATTTTTATGAAAGATAGCTCAAAATAAAGGACACAGTATATAGCCTAACAAAGTAAAAGGTCTGAACAAGAAAAAACATGCGGGGGAATTTCAAGGGAGATTTTCATGTACAAGACCTGCCAAAGCAGTTTGAGTTTGGATTTCCAGCCCGAGCTCAACCCGAAATTCATACCGGGTCGAGCCAAAATTATATCCTTGATGGTCAGGTCGGCTTCGGGCTTCTGTGCCATGTTTTTAGTCAGTCTATGTCTAATGTGCTAATAGGGGAACTATTTTTTTGTTTAGTGCTTTAGCTAACTTTGAAAACTTTTAGCGCAGTTAGCTTCCCCTAAATATATTTTTCCAGATAAATTCTAAGGCGCTAATATACTTGGTTTTGTGAACTTTTAGGTGAATAAAGTTCGACATCTGTGTTGAAGTTTTGGTTATCGCCTGTGAAGGATTCTTCAAGTAGTTATAATCATGCTCTTATTTTGAAAGGAGTGAAGATTGTTTGTGCAGCAGTTCTGTTTCCTCTCCTAATATCTCTCTGTTTTTACCCAATAACTTTATTTTAAGCCGGAAACATGCAGGAACAAAATAAAACATGTTCATGGGAGAGCAAGATATAAACATAAATACAATATCTAATGGCATTTTAGGACATGTAAATTATGCTGCTACTGGGTTGTTGTCTTTCAAGGGCAGATATAATTTGAATTGAAGTTAGCACTTTAGCATTAGTTTCCACTAAATACCGCGTTGGTGTAGCACTTAAATGGAACTAATATTTTTTTAGTTATACTTTAGGGTTAGAGCAACTAACTTTTTAGTTAGCAGTGCCCACCACTAGAGAAAATCAAATAAGAATGCATGATATAAAGTTACATTAATCTACTTATAGTCTAAATAGAAGCAGGTAGTTTACCCTGTTGAGGAAAGAAAGAAAGGTGCAGAAGTTAATTAGACTGTAACAATCACATCACTCTCTAATTAGAGTTAATTAGGCTACTTTAACACATCAGGCAAATGTGATTCTAAACTGACTTTTTCATGGCAGTCTGAACGGCCCAATTCAAATTTGTGCCACTTTCATATGTGGTACTAAATCAAATATGTATCATATTGTTTTCAAAGTATCTGCATCATTCATTTGTATGAACTATGTGCAGAGGCTGCGGTTGTCCTGGGTTCAGTTCCCGGTCTCCGGCCATTTGCTGCACGTCTTCCCCCTCTATCTCCACCCTATTTACTGTCAATTTACTGCTCAGTAAAGGCCACTAGAGCCAAAAAGTCTAAAAATAAACGAATAAATTAAAAACAATTCTGTACATAAGCCACTGTGGAGGGGTTAAAGAGCAACATGTGGGTCTGGAGCCACTGGTTCCAGACCTCTGTCCTAAACTCTCATCAAAATTGCTTTTGTAATAAAATAGACAGGCTAACTGTTAGCTTCTGGAAAGGGTCATTGCAAAAAGAGTTCTGGAGAAAAGTTTTCATGCACAGAGCAAAGAATCAGTGGCCTGGCTTCAAGGTTAAGAAGTATGTTTGGAGGAATTAAAGCTGCAGTATGTGACTTTGCACCGCTCCCGACCTAAAACAACCAATCAGAGCCAGGAGGAGGGTCTTAGCGCTGTCAGTCACCCTTGTGAACGCGCTGCTAAATGTGCTAACGGTGGAGAAACAACTGACTGTTGCAGGAAAACTGACGTCATCGGTGGCCATGCTAACTAGCCTTAGCATTAATGGCAGGCTATGTTGTGACATTGTGGCAGAGAGGAAGGGGGAGAGAGCGAGCGGAGCTACATGAGGGTGATTGACAGCACTAAGACCCTCCTGGCTCTGATTGGTTGTTTCTGACTGAGTGGTGTATTTCTGCAGTTAGTACTGGGAGCACTGGGAGAAGGCAGAGGAGCTTGATTTTTTTTTTCACAGATTATCTGTCTGATATGATACTGATCATGATAATTACATAATGATACACAATACATCATGATAAGAAACATTTTTTTTTATAAAAGTAACATACTGCAGCTTTAAGCAAAGTCTTTCAAACCTAAGAAAATGTTACTGTCAAGTATGGTGGTGGCAGCATCATGGTGTGGAGCTGGTGCATTACTCAGTGGGATGAAATGATCAACTTTAAGTCAAATTAACAGCTAGACAGCTGAATTTTCAGCATATTTGGGTGTTTTGATTGGACAATGAAATATTGAAATGGCCCTATTGAAGATCTGTTCAAAAACAGGGTGCATGCCAGGAACCCAATCAATTTAAATAACTCTACCATTACTGGTAAGACTGATCAAATATTCAGCCAGAAATGTGCCAGAAGCTTGTTGGTTGCTCTAACAGTAATAACTTCCAGCTTCCAACTGTTCTCTCTTCCCTCCTGTTTGTCTCTCTCCCTCTTTCCCTCCCATATTAGTAAATCAATGAACATACACTTTATGCCATTTATTGATCCTTTCACCCCCTCCCTTTGTCTCCACTTTACTCTCTCCCCCGCCTTCTTTTTCTCACTCCATGAATATAAAATCTTGTTTCTCCCCCTTTCTCTTTCACTCCCTCTCTCTGTCAGCCCCTTTCTCTTTATATCTCTCGCTGTGGGATATCCTATTTATATGGCTGGCACCTCCGTGCCTCCACTGAAGCATGTGTGTGTGAGTGTTTGATGTTAGTCTGAGTGGTTAACATAATATGAGCCCTCAGAGAGAGGATGATGCTCAGGCACTCAAACACATATACACAGACACATAATTTTAGGCTTTTTTGGTCAGCTTTTCTGTGAACAATTTGAGCTTTTTTGCATCCTCCAAGCTGCGCCGCACTTATTATCTGTTGCATTCTCCCACTGTCCACATGGACACACACCTTTGTTCCTCGACCTGCTTCCCAGAATGATAAAACCCGGCATTATCTTTTGTTATTCATTATCGCAGATGGAGCCATCATTTCGCAACCCTCCCCCTCCTCCCTCTGCATATGTTTTTATTTATTCAAACCTCTTACTCTCTTTTTTTCCATGCCCCTCTTCTCCTCTTTGCATATTTATTCAGGCACATCTCCCTCTCTGTTTTTCCCCTCTCCCCACTTTTCTGTACCCATGTGTCCAGCTTTTGTTGGCTGCCTTGTTTCCATAACAACTTGCGACCTTTCACTCAGTGCATAACCATTTTTAATCAGACGTAGAGAGGGAGAGAGAGGGGGTGGATTTGAAAAGGGTAACATTACTCAGGTGATGCACTGAAATTGGTGAGAAAACAAATGATCCTCAGAGTGAAAGAGAGAGGAGATAGTACGAGGAAAGAAAAGTGGCCTTGGTTTAGTCTGTGAAACTAGAAGAGTTTTGAGTTCACAGTACAAATGACCTGCTGATGTTTATATGCATCTGTTTTCCTGGAATTGGGCAGGGGGTGTCTGTGTGATCAAATCAACAAAGACAAGGCAGAAGAAGGGCAGCTGTAACAAGACTTGGATAGATAGCCCAACAGGGTAGTTTTGTTTGGCTTCATCCCACAACACTCACAGAACAGCCAGAGGAGCTCCTGGTCCACTCGATAACATGCCCAGGTCCTGTTAGAATCACAACACGGTGATTTACAGCGGTGGGCACACTTCCCCTAATGCGCTAACAGTGGAGCTAATATTTCGTTTGGCGCTTTTTGCTAACTTTAAAAGTTTCGTGCACTTAGCTTCAAGTAAATTTATTTATCTGGATACATTCAAAAGCACTAATTTACTTGTCCGCTTTGTGAACGTTCAGTTGGATAAAGTTCAACATCTGTGTTGAAGTTTTGGTTCTCGACTGTTAATTCTTTAATTGTTTACATTCATGCTCTTATTTTGAGGTGGGTGAAGACTGTTTATGCAGCAGTTCCCTTTCCTCTCCTCACCTTCTCCACCCACAAAGGACATTTATTCTGTACCCAGAATGCATCACTGTTCTACAGTAAACAGTTTAAAATCTGCTGATGTCCTGTGTGCTTTCTGACCGAAGCCCTTCCATGGCCAGTTGGGAAAAATCAGAAACAGAGTTAGCAACACTCAACAACTGTAAAACTGAAACCATGAGTGAAAAGTCTGTTCAAAAGAATCAGTTCCTGAAACACAAAATTAAAGCCAAGCGTTTACTAACAAATTTGTTTTTGTAAATGGTAAGAACACTGTGTAACATATATTTTGCTAACTTATGAGAAGTAACAAAATGTTTGAATGCAATGGACAGCATTAGCTTCTGTTGATCAACAACTTGATGTAGTGCAATTAACGTTATTGTTAGTGGTGCCCACTACCTGTGATTTACAAGGTGTCTTTGGTGATATTCTGGCTTTGGTTTCCATGTCTACTTTGTTACCAACTGCTGGGACATTGTTCTTGAGGTCTTGCTATCCAATCTGATTCAACATCGCAAGCCCCAAGCAGAGCAGTTATGTTCTTTTGAGCAAGGAGAGACTTCCTGCTTTGAATTTGACAATGGCTAATCTCAATGTAGGCTTCGCTCAATCCAGCAAAACTAAGTTTGTTTTTGTTTCTATTCACAACAACGATTTTTCAGTGGAAATCAGCAGGGTCAGCTGTGGAGAAGGCAGCCAGCTGATCGAGTGGGGAGCCACGGAATGCGGTGTGCTTGGAGAAGAAGGCTTGGCTAAAGAACTGTTTGCTGGAGACAGTGTTGAGCTGACCTTCAGGAAACAACTGCATGCTACTTTTTTCTGCAAATGTTTTCCCACTGGATAGCACTACAGGATGGTGTACTGACATCTGTAAGCGCACACTGGTTGAGGTCTGGATTATATGCAGACTAGTCAAGGTTTTCCTCTTTGTCTTTATGGACCTTGTTTTCTAAATTTGTGTTTAGTCATGTGGGAACAGGAAGAGGCCAACATGCGTTGGCATGCTGCAGGATTCAGAGTTTCTTTACTTGAACTAAGGGGCCAAGCCCAACTCCTGAAAACAGCCCAACTCAATAACTCTCTCAGCTTTAAAGTCCAGTCCTGCATCACACTTTGTATTGGACTTGGTAATGTACGGTTTGGACACACCAGGAAACCCATTCCATGAATCTCCCTATGCATTATTTGTTCGGCTCATCTCAAGGCCACATGAAGTTTGGAAATCTGTCGCTGCTGACGCTGCAGAAAGTTGGTGACCCCTGTGCATTTTGAGCCTCTACATCTGCTGGTTTGACCCTGTGATTTTTTTTTTTTTTTAATTTATTTATTTTTTTTTTTATCACCACTTTTTGGAGGTGCTGTTGTTCCTAATGGTTTCCACTTTGTTCTTATGACTGGACTTATTGCACAGGTGGCATCCTATCATGGTATTCCACTGGAATTCACTGAGCATACAAATATCTACATGCCTATGAAGTGGATTTTACACACTTGTAGCCAAATTGTAATATATGAAGTTTATAATTTGAACTTTAACATTCAACATGCAAACTGAGGCCTGTAGAGTCTGAAATGGAGCTTTTAGGACTCTTTCTGTTTCGTCAGAGTTGGGTAGAGTACCCAAAAATTGTACTCAAGAAAGAGTAGCACTACTTCAACATATTTTTACTCAAGTAAAAAGTAACTGTCCAAGAAATTACTCAAGAGGAAAAAAAATATCTGAGTTACTGATCATAACATCTGATTTAAAATTTAAAAATGATGTCAACAGACAAAGAAAAGTTATGTCCAGTTTTTGGTATTTTAAAGACTAAAATGAGAAAATTTAATACAAACAAATAACAGGATTACAAAATAACAAATTCAGGCAGCACTTTTCCAAATTATAAAAAAACTATGAAACAAATACTTACAGTCGGTAATGCAAATATACTGCATGTTAGAACAGGGTGAAGTACTTCCAGTGCCAAATGGCTCAGCAGGTAGAAAATAACATTAGAAAAAAAAACCTTGTGCACAAACAAGAAGTCTTACTTTAGCTTAAGCTGCAGGTGTGTCTGTATCTCACGCATTTTTTTTATTTTGTCTTCATTCAGTGAAGATACTCACAGTGGTTAGGGTATCCAGAAATTTTACTTAAGTAAGAGCAGTGATACTTTATAAAAAAATGTTACCCAAGTAAAAGTAAATTTTTTTCCAAAAAGTTACTCAAGTAAATGTATCTGTGTAAATGTAACTGGCTACTACCCACCTCTGCGTTTCATTGAGCATTGCAGGTCTGATGCAGGGCTGCGTTTCCTGAGAAGTCTGTCCCAGGAAAGATTATCAGGTGTCTCGAATGTTTTCCACTTGTGAATACTCTTTCTCATTCTAGAATGACGGCCTTAAAATTTAGTGTTTTTCTAACTGCACCATCATGAACTTTAACATTTAACATGCTAAATGAAGTCTGTAATGTCTGTGAGTTAGCTCTTAGACGTTCCACTTCTGAATCATCTCTCCCACTGCAGAATGATGGATTTGAGTTTGGATTGTTTGGAAGCGGCCTCCATGACCCTTCTCAGATTGATGAGCAACCACAATTGTTTCACTCAGGTCACTGCTGATGTCCTTCAGCCTTGGCAAGGTGTTCGCATACACCTGTTGGCTCCAGACCAGCAAACTGAAACAACTCCTGCTTTTATAGAGACGATCACACCTGGAGCTGCACCTGGCTCCTGTCCTCCTTTGTAAATCCTATGCAAGCAACAAAGGTATTTTTCCCCCCAAAGCTGTAACAGGCTTTAAAGCTTCACATTAATAAGTAATATACTAACACTTAGTATTTGTTCCACAATCAAAAGTGCTACAGGAATCTTTGAGTTTAGGGAATCATGAAGAAACGTGCCTGTTGATGTTGTTGAAACATGCTGCACCTCACAGGTTCTTGTCACTTACATTCTTTATCTTTTGCAACTACAAGCTGGGAAATAAATTGTTTTATACCCTTCAAAAATATAATTTCACCCTTTAGAGCATGACAGAAAACTTTACAACAGTTTTTTCTGATTGTGCTACTAAGTGGTGCTCCCAGTTTTCAGCAGTTTTGTTCAGTGTGGCTGAGCAGATAAAATTTTAACTGATAATCTTCAGCATAGAATAGACTCTATGAGGAATAAGACGGGTGAAAGCTGACAAGCTGATCCAGATTATTAGCCATTAGCCAGCACTGGTTGCTTCTCTAGGGTTACTGTTGGTGAGGTAACCATACATTGGCTAAGGATGCAAAACTTAATTTGCCAATACTTAATTTTTCCCGTGATTGTGCTGAGAGTTAAGGAAACTCTTTTTCCTATTACTGCATATCTTTGTTATGAAAGTTAAATCAACTGAAAAGTTGCAACCATTTTGAAAAGTCCAACTATTTTTAGGCCGGGCGAATCCCAGCTAATATAGCTGAAAAGGTTTCACGGTGCTAAAAACGCCTCTGTTTAAAAGAGCAGAAATGCACCAAAGGGCTTGATTGTGTAAAGCCCTCCAAGCTCCCAGCAAAAAATGTAAAAAATTAGTTTTCAAAAGAAAAAAGCACTCACCGAAAAGGTTACAAACCATAAGTTACGTCCTCATGTTTTTCAGAGATGTGCTGCAGCATTGTGTACAGTCTGTTGATAATCAAGGTTTTTTGTATGTCGAGCAGTAAAAAGCACAATACAATCATTTTATTTACAGGAAAGAAAATGATACACCATGATTGTCACTGTTCCTACTAAGTTTCTTCTATATATATATATATATATATATATATATATATATATATATATATATATATATATATATATATATATATATATATTTTTTTTTTTTTTTTTTTTTTTACTTATTACAAATTGATGCCACCTGTGCTGACCTGCACTCATGATATACTAATCATGTTCCTGACCTTTTGCCTGCAGCCTAACTGTTCTGACTGTATTCCTACTTGTGTCTTTGACTCCTGCTTCATGTTTCTGAATTATGATTACAGCTATATGGATTTTGATTTTTGTTCCACCTTATCACACTTCTCGAGTGCCATTGGTTGCTTACCCAACTACTAGATTTAGGATTACAGACAAAGTGATTATTCACTCTCCCATGGTGAAGCCAGATCATTCTAGCAGTGAACGTAAACGAGCTCATCTTATACCAGAGTTCCCACTTTCCAAGGCCTCACCCCTCCCAGTTTCTCTTTATAGTTCTGCGGGTGAAACAATCCCCAGTTAATAGACATGTTCCTCTCTCTCTCTCTCTGTCTAGACTCCAAGTGTTCCAGTCAATCAAGGACCGAGTCTCCAAAGAGGAAAGCATGGGAAAGCACCTTTGCCTAAACCAGTGGTGTCCAAAGTCAGTCCTTGAGGACCAGCATCCTGCATGTTTTAGTTCTCTCCCTGGTGGTAGTAACTACCTCCTCTGCATGTCAGTGTTCTGCAGACACCTGCTAATGAGCAATCATTTGATCCAGGTGTGTTAAACCAGGGTGAGAACTAAAACATGCAGGATCCCAGCCCTTGAGGACTGATTTTTGATACCACTGGCATCAACCTTTACTTTCTGTTTGAACATTACTTCCTGGTTGCCTTACCAGTCACTCACCATCCTGTCTCTTTTGGAGAGTCTGACCTGAAAGCCACCCCCAAGAAGCAGCCCTATTCCCATTTGCACATTCATGCAATAAAAGTCACAAAGACTCTTTGACCTTTACTAGGTTGAGGTTTCTGTTTTGGGTCCAGAACGTACTAAAATTGTTTCAGATATATAATCATATCTCATATAATTTGACAAGGGTCCTCTTAGTTCAGGTGGTAAGGTAGAACTAGAATTATCTAAGTAATTTAACAGTTTAACCAGTTATCTCTTAGCTGATTCTCAAATAGCAGTTTTATATATGTAAGAATTAGAATTTAATTGAATTTATTTGACGTTAAAACAAATGAGCAACATTAGCCTCATGACAACAGTCAAATGTCATCACCAAAGATAAAAACACAAGAAAGATAAAAGCTTATTTCCATTGGTCCCATCCAGATACCCAACATAAACATACCTCAACTATAAGCCAACAGTGTACATAAAAAGAAACAAAAAACAAACAAGAAAGAAGAATATTTACATTTTGTGTAAATCAGAGCCCCAAGCAAGGTATAGAGGACTATCATCTGTATAAAAGGGGTTAGATATGTTGTTCTCTCTCTTTCAGGTACTATAACATGCTAGAACAGAAGTGGTCCCAGAACAGAACCTTGAGGGATCCCATATGATAGCTTAAATGTATCGGAATGAATCTGGTGGAGATATTGTTTTATAATAATGTAAAAAAAAAAAATTAAAAAACATTTGTCCTCTTATATTCCATCTCTAGTCAGAACAGGGACTAGGCTTAACAAAGCCTTTTTTTTTTTTTTTTTTTTTTTTTTTTTTTTTTTGGAAAATACATGCTCAGAAAAGGGGGGAAAAAAACAAAATAATAAAATAATTGTCGAACAAAACAAAATATACGGTTAAATAAATACATAGGATTGAACTACAAGACAGAATATGACACATTAAAGAAGATTATTGTTGTCAAATTTGTCTTGAATGCATCTACAGCAAACAAACTTCAATAAACTGTAAAAGCAAGAACTAGGTGCATGAGTGTGAATTTATTGTTGATTTTCCTTTAACCAAACAGAGTCAAAGGTATAGAGACTTAAATATGTACATACACCCACACTAGTGGTTCGTTCCATTTGTAGTCGGACCTCGGAAATTCCAACTTCCCAGGCGGAATATCAACTGGAATGCCAACCTCACATTTTGTTCTGGCCGCCCCACACATCAACAATAGTAAGCTGTGGTGGAAACGTCTATTTTACAAGAAGCACATGTACGAGTGTATCTAAAATTAATGTCACATGCAGCGCCTGCAACTCGAAATCGAACAACTTAAAAGTGCCGTTTGCTTATGGAAAGTAAAGCTTAAAACGATGTTTGCATAGAGATACTGGGAACAATGGGTTCTTGGGCGTCGCCATGTTGAAATCCCAACTTCTCCGACTATGTTAACTGGAACGCCGTTACCTCAGGTGTGACATCAAACCCAGCTCCGAGTTCTGACTTCCGGGGTAAATAGACGCAGCAAATTACTTAGATAAATATCATTTCATTTCAACAACACAGGTTTTGTGATTACAAACAAGCTTCTGGCATAAAATTTGTAGCTTTTGAGCTTATCCCACACATTTTTAACATGAGCCTTGCTTTTCCCTCACAAACATGGTTTTGATGAGTTTTGTATCTTTGTTCTGCTGGAACACCAAGTTGTTGCAATGCACAGGTACCATTGGTAGTACAACTGGCGGTGCATGATGCTTCCACCACCATGCTCAGCAGTTGGTAACCCATTCATACACTCTTAACCCAGATGTTAATTGTAATTAAACTTTTTAGAAATCATTACTTATTCTTTTATGTTTGGCAAAAATGGTGTCCCATTGCTAAATAAAATTAGTTGATTGTACTTTTCTGCTAAAATATAGAGTGTAATGATCTTGTTAAGTAGAGATAACTAAGGATATTGTGTTTCTGAAGTGAAGTGGCGGGGCCTATTAGTGGCACAGCAAATTACATTCATACTATACCCAGAATGCATCGCTGCAGAGCTACAGCTTGTAAAACTACAATTAAAAATCTGTTAATCTCCTGCGTGCTTTTTGACCGAAGCCCTGCCAGCAAAATCAGCAACAGTTAACAAAACTCAACGATGAAACTGAAACCATGAGTGAAAGGTCTGCTCCAAAGAATCACTTCCTAAAGTGCAAAGCTTAAAATCTGTTTATAAACTTGAGTCCTGTTAATGCTTGTGTGCTGGGCTGGATTATAATATATGTCAGATATGAAGTTAATGTGGTTTTATTCTGAGCCTTAGCAGGTGTACAGCTTCACTCAGTATTTTCTCTTCTGTACCACTAAGTGTTACAATCAACACAACTTGAAGATCAAAATAATTAAATAACTGAATATCATCAACACCTCAGTTATTTGCTTTACATGGCTACATATGTTTATCTTAAAATGATAATTTTACATAACTAGATAGAAATTTCTGTGAACTACCCAGTTTTAGTGAAGACTCCTAAACATGTTTGCTACATTCTGCTGCAACTTTAAGTTAACTCAACTAAACCTGTTTAGTTTCATCACTGTGTAAAAACTAGAATGTTTAAGGCAACGGGTTTCCACGCGAATCTTTAGTAAAGAAAACTAATTCGGGTTAAGAGTACAGGTTAGAAAACATCATCTTCAATCCACCAAAACACTGCCACGGTATATATGACCCTGTGTTTATTTTTAACTTGTGTAAATTGGACAAAATCTACATTAAATTCAAATTAATTCTTTCTTTTAAAGTGGTGCAGTTGGTAGAAACATTCCCTTTTGCAGCAAGAAGGTCCTGAGTTTGAACCCCAGAGTTTGCATGTTCTCCCTGTGCATGTCTGGGTTCTCCCCGGGTACTCCAGCTTCCTCCCACAGTCCAAAAACATGACTGTTGGGTTAATTGAGCTCTCTAAATTGTTCTGAGGTGTGAGTGTGTGTCCATGTGTTGGCCTGTGATGACTGGCGACCTGTGGGTGTAGCACGCCCCTCTCCCATTGACTGCTGGCGGGTATAGACAATGAATGGATGGAGGGATGTCATACACTGATTCCACCCTGGCAAAAAAAAAAAAAAAAAAAAAAAAAAAAAAAAAAAAAAAAGAGTTAAAGTATAAAAAGCCCACAATTCATAAAAGATTCATGCCAATGATGAGTGGTTTTTAAACTTCTGCTCAGGACTGTAAATGGTCGTGGTCTGGACAGCTCTAATTTGCAAAGGTAAGCTGCCAAGTGTGACAGTGGTTCTTTGTGTCCAGTTTCAGGGATGAATCTCTGAAAAGATTCCCGCGGTGAGATAAACCTGTTAATGTATGACTTGCTCGTTTTCTGAGATTAGCATGTGGCATTTATGCCCTGGGACTGTTCTGCAAAAAAAAGTCTGATGTGGCTTCTGGTCTTCAAAAGAACTGAGAAGTGCTTCTTTACTTCCCATTATTTGTGTGGCAGCACTTGCTGTTATTCATGGTCAAAATGAGATTAATAAGTGAAGGAGACATATAAATGATTTGTATTTATACTGTGATGTGTGCGTGTATGAGCTCATACTGGGGGTCATGCCAACATGGGAGGGATCGGACCGTCAAGTGGACAGCTCTGTAGCCCGCCTGCCCGCCCACTGCGCTCCACTCCACTTCACTCCGGGAGCAGCGCGTCAGGGCTGATGCCAGCCAAAGATAGATGGACTGACGACGGAGGAAAAAAATAACCAAAACCGCTGCGCAACCAGAGTAAAGGCAGAAGAGCTGCTCGGTAGGTAGAATAAAACTGTGAGAAGGTGAATAAAACGGTAGTGACGCAGCGATCTCACTCGGGCGTCCAGGTCCAGATCAGTGTCCGTTTTGGAGACAGTCAGACGCGGACAGTGGAGTGGAAAAAGCTCCGGAGAGCGGACACAGCTGGAGCTCCTCTGTGTGAGTTAATTCCTCTAAATCTAAAACTTCATGTTTTAAATATGCCAGCTTTAATAACAGCCAGAGTCTGTGGCCGCCTTTCCCACTCTGCGTGTTTATCTGTGTGTTTTTTAATGCGACATTAGTCCTCACAGCTGCCAATTAGACACAGGACGCAGGCGCGCGCGCGCACAGAAACAAACTGACAGCTCTGTGCGCGAGAACGGCCAAAGCGGATTCCTGTCTCGTGACAGAGCCGGCAGATGTTGCCACGTGCCCCGAGGCTTCAAAAAGCCTCAAACGATAGATAGATAGATAGAAATCAGATCATTTTCAATAAAATAACTGAACTTTAAAAACAACGCAATAACATTTTTATTAAAATTTATTCCCACTATAAACAACTTCTATTATGTCCTGTATTAATATTTAAACTTTAAATATGATGTGTGTGTGAGTCAATGACAAAGTTAGGGATTGCGTGAGTGTGTGTATGTAAATGAGAGTAACGTTTCTTGGTTTTATATTTCTGAAACTATTATATAAACTATTTAAACTGTGTGTCGTGAGATAATATATTTGCAACATGAATGTTTTGAAAATATTTTTGAAATAATGTTTTGCATGAAAATGTTAAAATTTCCTATTTGTAGGTGGTTAAATCTGTGCAGGAAATATATATATATATATATATATATATATAATTTTTTTGAATTAGCCACAGTTTTTTTACTGTATAAATGTAGGGATATAGTTTCAATATCTTTTATGCTTTGAATTTTAAAAAAAAAGGTATATATAGTCATAGTTTATCTAAAGTTATTTTAAAAAATGTAAATTACATTATTAATTACATTATTAATGTAAATTTGTTCATAGTGACAGGTAATTTTCACTGTGAATGTTGTGATGTTGTTCATTAAGAAAAAAAACATGCATTTCTATATATAGAATGCTTATATCTACATGTGAATGTTGTGACTTTTTTCTGAAATTGTTTTTATATGAACTTTTAAGGAGCAATATT
Organism: Anableps anableps; assembly: GCA_014839685.1. NCBI lineage: Eukaryota > Metazoa > Chordata > Actinopteri > Cyprinodontiformes > Anablepidae > Anableps > Anableps anableps. The sequence continues at coordinate 21,052,684 of CM026085.1, forward strand.
CAATTTTATTTGCAGTCAAAGTTTATTTTTACAATTTGAATTAGGGGAACTTTTGCCTTTTTTTTTTTTTTTTGCTTTGTTTTTTTTTTTTTTTTTGTTACAATGAAACTTAAAAAAATATTTATTAGACCAAAAATAGTCAAATTTGTAGTTTTATGTGAATGTTGTACAAAAAAAAATCTGAGTGTACTTTTTGGTCCATATAATTTCTTAGATATTCACAAAAGATTGTTTTATTCAAGCCAGTTTTTATATTATAAATAGACAGCTCTTATAGATTTGATAATTAATTTTAAAGTTACAGAGAAAAAAGACTTCCCAACATGCATTAGGCCTATTAACGTCCCTAGTTTAGGCATGCTGATCACTGTGCTGCCAGTTTTCCGCTCCAGCAGTGCCATATTCTTAAACCTAATCTGGTGGTTAATAGCACTCATATTTGTGGCTCAGGGCTCATATTTTGTGCAGCTTTCCACTGGCTTTGAAAGGCTAATCTGTCCCTGATATAAGCGCATTGGTCGGCCTGCCATCTGGGCTGTATTATAGCAGAGAGGAGAGGGCATTTGAATAATTGATATTTAGCTATTTATAGGAGGATTATTCTGTTCATGTTGCACCCAGGGGTCTATCTATGTATCTATCTATCTATCTATCTATCTATCTATCTATCTATCTATCTATCTATCTATCTATCTATCTATCTATCTATCTATCTATCTATCTATCTGTCTACCTATCTGTCTACCTATCTGTCTATCTATCTGTATATCTATCTGTATATCTATCTATCTATGATATTTCAGTGTAGTAGGCTGCAGGATGTCCATCTGAAGTGGATTAACGGTGTTACAGCTGCTGTTCACACTACTCTCACTCCATTTCACTCCACAAGGACAGTTGACCATTGTTAGCCCTCTCCCAAGCCTCTTTCCCATTTTTTTGATGGTGAAAGTGTGTGTGACGATAAACACTCTGATCAAACAGAGCTTAACAACCTGCCCAAACAGATAACATAGCGAGGGGGAGGAAAAGAGAGGATGGGAGAGGAAGGAAAAAGGGGGGGAAAGTGGGAGGGAGGTTAGGTTACTGAAAAACAGAGATGAGGACAGGCTCTTTGTGTTTAAAATTCTCGGTTATACAAGCTTTTCCAGGTGTAGTAAAAGGCGGGTTAAGATTACACAGTGAGAATAAGCCAACATTTTTCATTTGGAATTTAAAAAAGACACAGATATGTTGTTGTTTCCAGTTTATGCTAGGTTGTGCAGTACACGTTCAAGCATAACAGGAAACATAGAACGAAACCCGGAGGATGATGCGAGGCAGAGATCATGAGCCAGATGTTACCCAGTGCCCTACCAGCACATAGCCTGACCCCACAGGCTGTTAACCCGAGCTGACAGCCTCTTTCTCTCTGTCCTCCATCTGATTTTGGCTATAGCTTCAGTGTGCTGGTACCTCCTGTTCAGTCTGGTAGAAATCTGTTGCTTCACAAAAAATATGTTTCGGGGCGCTGTGTGGAGTAGAGGTAGAGCAGGCGCCCCATTTATGCAGAGGCAACAGTTCTCATCCTGGGTTTGATTCCTGACCCTGAGACCTTTGCTGGATGTCTTCTCCCCCTTCTCTCTCTGCCTATTTCCTGTCTGATGACTGTCAATAAAGGCCTCTAGATAAACCCAATAGATTTATTTCAAAATTTGAAACTGAGATTTGAGAGCAGCCCACAAAATATTTAGCAAGCAAAAAACTTAAAAACATCACCAATTTAAAGCTGCAGCATGTAACTTTTATGAAAATATGTTTTTTTCTCTCATATTTGTTAAAACTGAAACCATGCTGTGACAGTATGGTATGAGACTGATAATCTGTGTAAAGATCGAGCTCCTCCTCCCTGAGCTGCTATTGCCGTCTAAAGAAATGCTCCACTCCTGACCTGAAACAACCAATCAGAGCCAGGAGGAGGGTCTTAGCGCTGTCATCACCCTCATGTACGCGCTGCTAAATGTGCTAATGGTGGAGAAACAATTTACAGTTCCAGGAAAACTGTTTATCCATCGTCATAGGTAGCCATGCTAACTAGCCTTAGCATTAGCATCAGGCTATGTTGTGGTGAACCAGCTGTAGCGTAGCAGAGAGCGGGGGGAGTGTGTGAGCAGCGCTTACATGCAGGGAGCTCTGATTGGCTGTTTCTGAATGAGTGGTATATTTCTGCGGCTAGTACTGGGAGCACTGGGAGAAGGCAGAGGAGCTTGATTTTTTTTTTTCACAGATTATCTGTCTTATATTATACTGTCTCAACATAATGCTAATTTTAACAAATATTTAAAAAACATATTTTTCATAAAAGTTACATACTGCAGCTTTAAGCTGCAAAATATTTAAGCTTGAAGTCAGTATATATGTGTGTGTGTGTGTGTGTGTGTGTGTGTGTGTGTGTGTGTGTGTGTGTGTGTGTGTGTATATATATATATATATATATATATATATATATATATATATATATATATATATATATATAAATTCAGCTCTCAAGTTATGATAATGTTAAATGGTGTGAGTAAAGCTGCTGCCACACTGATTCTTTTCTTGCCGTGTGTGTTGGTGTATTTAAAAATATTGGTCTGAATGAGAAGAAAAGAAGCATCTTTTGTGAAACATGAATTCCTGACAAGCCTATGAAGTATCATTTATTATACACACTCCTTCTGTACTGAATGTGTGCATTGTATTGAAGGCAGTTAAAATTTACATTGTGCTAATGTGCCAGGGCAGGGATATATGATACATTTGTCGTGACACCACTGTATAATTTTTTTGTTTGTTTTTATCTATGCCTAATAATATCCTACTCTACCATCTTGGGCTGAAAGTCTCAATGCTTTATACACAGTCTATGAGTTCCCCAAGTGGTCAAACAATTATTAGCTGGAATAATCAGAAAATTGACCAAATTCCCTGCCATGTCATCAATTTCAAAATTGTGGCATATTTGGGTGAGTGAATATTCATTAGTGCAGAGAGAGCATCTGCATAGTGTAGCATAAGAAAAAGTGTCATTATTTTGAGGTCTTTGCCTTGCTTCTTGAAGTACTTATGTCAATTTAGCTCCATTGGAGCACTATGAGGTGCAACACTCAGACAACAGACTTTTTTTTATTTTTCCCAAAAGTTTGTGGGAATCTGTCTTAGCTAGTGAGACCGAGCCTTTGCTTTTTCCAAATTCAGCTAATTCAGCTAGTCCTGAATTCAAGGAATAGCTTCTTCTCATCTAGAACACACTCCAAGCTTTTAAAAGAAAGCTTTTGTAAAAACTTCTCTTATTGAAAGAGCTTTATTTATTTCCTCAAACTGCCAGTGTTGTACCTATTAACAAGCTTGTGTAGTTTTTGTAATGCTATATTGTGATACGGGAATTAAGGTTGATCTTAAAAGTGCTTTAAAAGTGTCTTTGCAGTGGTGTGGCACATGGCGTAGAGGTAGAGCGAGGTCCCCATATATACAGAAGCACTGAGTTTGGTATTGGGACATAAAATGGTCTTATGAGAACAATTAGGTCATCTAAAGTTAGTTTATGTAAAAGTGTATATTGCAGCTGCAGTTCAGGGTGTTCCTATTACCTCAGAAGTCCAGTCATGAATCTCTGTTTTACAGTATTCTCAGCAGATCTGTGAAATTTGCTAAAAGTTGTGACCAAACTAGCAATGATTAGCTTTACAAGTTAATGACAAGGCGTGTCTGAAAATGTTAAATATTCACACAGCGTAGCAAAGCTTTCACTGACAGTGTATGACAAATTCAATCAGATACGAACTGGCAGAAGTACAAATAAATAGTTCATAATTTGCTATATTTGTTATGTTTATGCTCATGGCAGCCATGTTGGATTATGAGGTTGGGGTTTTACAGAAACCACTGAGTTCCCAGGTTGGATGTTTGACTTTAAATTATTCTGCTGGTGATTTCTCTGACTTAGAACATCTGTCTAGTTCCATCCATCCGTCCGTCCGTCCATCCATACATACATCCGTCCGTCCATTGGAGCTTATCAACCAGTCTCCAACAAAGATAAAATGTTCCACATCTGAATCGTCCCTTCAACAGTTAAAAAGCTGTCAGAATAAATTTCAAGGTGCCATTCAACTAAACTTTTCCTTCCTGTTTAAATTTTACAGCTCATCGTTGTAAAGATCCTAGTGGAGCCTTTGACTGATCAGCGGCCTGTTTTGTTGTCCAGGTGAGTCGAACATTCATGTCCTGACCACATTACATTGAGATAATAGATGAATTCACCAAATCTGACATTAAAAACATTTTGATTGGAGATATTTTCTTTCTTTGTACTCTATTTCAATCAAAGGAAGAGAAATTAAATTGAAAGTGACATTGGGAATAGAAAAGACCTCTCTCATTTCTTTTTTGTAAGGTAATCCTCATAAAACAGTGTCAATGCTTTTCATTTTTCAGTCTTCTTTATTGAATGGTTCTAATAGAAATTGCGAGTACAACCAAAACCTCTGTTCATCTTTCTGTTATTCATCTTTTTGGAATCTGGATAACTTTGACCTGAAGTGAAAACATTTTAATATCTCGTGATTTTTTCCACATTTTGTCTTGTTTTACCCACAAACTGCATTTTAGTGGTTTAGTGTATTTTAGTGGGATTTTTATATGACAGACTAACACAACACAGGAAACTATACAAGTTTTTACAAATAAAAAGTGCCGCGTGCATTCAGTCCCCTTTCTTCTGATACCCCTAATTAAAATATAGTGCAGCTAATTGCCTTCAAATCTTACTTAATTAGTAAATAATAGGGCCGAAACGATTATGCGTGTTGAATTGATTATTGAAATAATCATCTATTTTCATAATCAATTAATCATTAACTGCTATACAGACTCAAAAAACGCCCTTTACTGAAAGAACAACATACTCAGAGCAGTAATTAAGCCAAAATTGTACACAAAATATATACACTTTATATTTCAGATTAAAAAAAACCCTTTGTCTGTAAATATGTTCTACAGAAAAGTCCTCAGGTGACAGTTTTAGCTTCACCTGGTTCAAATTCTTTAAAAAATCTCCTGTTAAGCACTTTTTGCTTTCCAATTATTAATTGGTAATCCAAAAAATAATCTGCAGATCAGCCCTACACTGTATTGATGTTAAGTCAAGCTGAGCTTTTCACATTTTGATGTTGGAGGTATTTTATTAGTCGTAGATGCAAGATATTTTTCCCTTATTATAAGTTAAAATGTCTTGTTCCACTTGCAGATTATTTCACTTATAACTAGAACTTGTTTATCAATATTAAGGAATTATTGATTTAAAACAAGAGCAATAATACTTGGTAAGATTTTGTGATTTTGCAGTGCAGTCAGAGGTAGAGGAGACCCGTTCCACTCCGTGTCCACATTGCAAATGAATCAGGCATGTGCAAAACTGAGAAATGCTATCGATCAATGCTCACTACGACCACAATTCCAACTGACTCGGGGGGGTTGGTGTCTGAGTGAGATGGTTTTGTACCTGAACACCTGGCTGTGACATAGACATCAACCAAGCTGTACTGTTGTAACCAATAGGAAAACTGAACTGCAGTAGCCACCATTCAACCCAAAGAGGGCAGCACTGAGACCTTTTTGGCCAAATATTGAGGAATTAAACAAATTTACACAACAACATCAAAATTGCACAGAAACATAAAGATAGCCCTCTTAAGGATCGATTTATATAGTTTATCTGCAAAAAGAGTTGATTTGGGGATTAGTTGCATTTTAAAGACCACTTTGTGTTAGTCTATTACAGTAAATCCCACTGAGGTTTGTGGTAGTTGCGAAATAATGTTATGGATATGAAAATTAGTTTTGCTATTTTTACAGTTTTAGAGCAACAAATACTGTTTGAAATGTAGAGCAAAAATTAGAAACATTAATCAAATTTTTTCTGTGTGTCTCTTCGCAGCGATGGATTCACCTGCAGACCTTTTCGATGACTCCTCCCCTCAGATACGCACTTTTACTCCTGGTCTCTCCTCCACAGACCCCCACACTGCTCCTGCCTTTAGACCCCCAGGGTTCCCCCTCATCCACCATCTCCTCCAGCCAGCGGGGGGCCCAAGGAGGATCGGAGGGATCCTAATGGCAAACCAGAGCTCGCAGAGACACGCTCTAGAGGAAGAAGTGACCGTCGGTCAAATAGAGCAAGGGATGGAAGGTGCAGAAGAGGGGATAATGGATGGAGAAGATGACTTGACGGAGGTGAAAAGGAAGTGCAACGACACCATGCTTATGGCTGAGTGGAGTCAAGATGTCATGAAAGTGAAAAGGATGAAGCTGGAGTGCAGGCAGAAAGATAAGGAGTTGGAGAATGGTGGGAAGAGGAGGGAGGGGAGGAGAAGGGAGAGGGAGGAGCTAAAGGAACAACTTGAGGAGGCCAGGGAGAGACTGCAGGCCTTGCAGGAGAAAGTTTGGAGGGCGTTTGGGGAAAAGGCAGAGAAGGAGGAGAAGAAAATGAAGTGTCTAAATGGAAACAGATGTGACGGTGAGGGAGATGAGGGGATGGCAGAAGATGAGGAGGAAGTCACAGGAGAGATGTACGATGAGGAGGACATTGATACCGCAGAGATGGAGAAGGAATCTTTCTCCCTTCTCTCTGTTTCCCATTTTGACAACTTCCACAAACGAAAGGAGCAGATGCAAAAAGACAGAGAGAGGAGGATAGAGAGAGGAAGAGAAGGAGACATGGAGGGCATCGTGGAGGGATCAAGACTGTGGCTAGAATGTGGAGGTCTGACGAGAGGAGACTGGGATGGAGGGATTGAAGACGAGGATGAGGAGGGAGGACAGAAGTTTGCTCAGGCTCTGAAGCTGGAGCTGGGCAGCGCCGTAGCTCGAGTCATTGACAGAGTTCTTCGTCTTTACACGGAGATGATGGATCATTCCTCTCCTCCTGCTGCCATCTCTTTTCACCCGTCTGATCAGGGGCATGACGGAGGGAAGGAAAGGGAGGGTTGGATGGGACTTTTGACGAGGGGAAGAGTGGAGGAACCGATTAAAGAGAAGGAGGACGGAGACAGAGAGCAGCAGCTTAAGAAGTTAAAAAATGGCAGCTGCCTTCCTCCTGGACCGCTGCGTTGCTCTGAACAATCAGATCTGCCAATGCCATTGGCTGTTCACAGGTCACCTGACACGCGAAAGACCTTCCCTCTTCTCGGACCGCCTCTCTCTGCCAACATCAACTCCTCTCACCCAAACCTCCCTCTTCATCACCCCTCTTTGACTCGACCTACTCCTCTTGCTCATACTCCCCTCTTGCCTCCAGCTTCACAGCCCAAAGAGACTTCCTCCTCCACCTCCTTCCACCCATCTTCATCCTCTTCTTCTACCTCTTCGTCCTCCTTCCCTGCACCACCACCTCCTCCACCTCCTCCACCCCCGCCTCTCCCCCTTCCATTGCTCCACTACTCCATGCAGCAGCTCTTCTCCCGCTCGCTCCACCACCCACAGCTCCCACATCTCGCTCCATCTCGGAAAGACTACCTGACCTCCGACCCCTTCCTGGAGTTCTCCTCTCATGCCTCCTTCCCTCCACTCCCTTTCCTTGGACACCTGGACCCATCACTGACTCGTCACGGAGTCAGAGAGAGGGAGAGGGGGGTGAGGGGAGATGGGAGCATCAGAGGAATGGACGGAGGAGAGCTCTACCTGACCGCTGGGGGGATATCCTTTTTGTCATTGTCATGGAAGGAGCAGAGAGGATTGTGTTCATGGTTGTGTTTGTCCTTAACTGGTATCATGTTTACACTCAGGAGGGATTGTCACCCTGCCATCTGAAGAAAGCCAAGCTCATGTTCTTCTACACACGATACCCCAGCTCCAACACACTCAAGACCTACTTCCCTGATGTCAAGGTAAGTTTATCTCATTTATTCATCCATCCATCCATAGTTATCCAAAGACACAGAGGAGACTTTCACTTGAGCGAAACTCTCCGGCTCATTTGGGGGAATCCCATACGATTCCCAGGTCAGAAAGGATATAAAGTCCCTCCATCAGGTTCTGGGCTTTACCTGAGGGCTCCTCCCAGTGGAACATTGTCAAACCACCTCCCCTGGTTACTTTCAAAACAGAAGAATGGCTGCTCAACACCAGTTCCTTGGAGCTTGCTTTTTGGCTCAGTGCTTTCATTACTGCAGGCAAGGCCCCAATCCGTCTATCCTTCTCCTGTTTCGACCTACTATCGCTCCTGCACAAGACACAAAAAAGACCTACATTCCTCTAGCCTGGAAAAAACCTGCCCCTTGTTCTATGCTTTGCTTTGTACAGAGGGTCTGGATGATGGGCCATTGAGAAATGATTGTTTGCTGGAGACATGGACTCTGTTGAAGTTTTAAATGGTTGGATCTGATTTTATCCAATCGCTAGCGTTTAGCCATGATGTATGTAATGTGCCAGGTCAATGAAACTTACTGGAAACTGCATGCACTGTAAACAACCCTGACATCTGTACCAGCAATAAAATGTCTTAAACATTCCTCTTACTCCGAGTTTAACTGTTTAATATTTGGAAGCGTTGGCCAACAAGGACTAAATGGCTTTGTTCACTTCCTCCGCTGCCATTGCCAAGCTACAACCCTATATAGGGAGACTACAGTTCTTCAAAACACAGAAAATCGACGTTATCATTTACAACTTCTGTTCGCTGATTGGCCCAGTTAAAATTCTACCGGGGAAATTGACCTCAATGGAAGTAATACCAGACGGATCACTGAAGGGAGTTGAGAATCGAGCGGAATTGCATAGGAAGGGAATGGCCAGGCTAATACTCCTCCATTGCAGGCAAAGACTTACCCCCAGCTTTTTGCAAAGAGTAACCTTTTTTTGACTTTGGTAGAGAATCATACCCTCAGACCTAGTGAATCAGACTCTGATCCGGCACCTTCTGACTCACGCTGAAGGTAATGCCTTGAGGACAAAAGAACCTGATAATCTTCAAAAAGCAAAGATTAGACCCTGATGTTCATAAACCAAACAGCCTCTCCTCAATGACTACACCTTGAGATGGTGTCCATGAACACCACATACTGGAACAGTAACGACACTAAAAGGGATCCTCATAATGCCTCATTAGTATTTTGAGGATCCATGTCAGTTTCAGCAACTGGGGATTAGAGTGCCAAGGTTTCTTCCTCAGAATGTTGTTGAGTGTATACAGATCCAAGTATAACATACCACATAGAACGTGGTATTAATAGCAAGTTATAAAACCAGTGGTGGGGACTGTTAACTAAGATGTTAGTTCTGCTAACATTAAAGCACTACAAAAACATGGTATTTAGCAGAGGCTAATGCTAAAGGGCAAATTATGTCTGCCCTTGAAAGACTACAACCCTTGAACAACAATTTAAGTTTGACATTATAATTTACATATAGATGTCAAACTTTATTCAACTGAAGGTTTACAAAACAGCCAAGTAAATTAGCGCTTTAGAATTTATCCAGAAAAATTAATTTAGGGGAAGCTAAGTGCGCTAAACGTTTTCAAAGTTAGCAAAAGCGTTAAAGTGCTAAACAAAAAATTAGCTCCGCTATTAGCGGATTAACGAAAGTGTGCCCACCACTGAATAAAACCAACTGAGTGTACTGGTCTTGTCATTTAAGAGTCATTCAGTCTCAATCAATTCTTTATAGATTCACTTTAAATCCTATTCAGATCAGAATTGTATATAGAATTAAAGTTCAATGTCAGAGTCTTAATTCAAGTATGTTTGCCCCACTGTATGAAAAAGATTATTCAACTGTAGGTAGGTCAAAAACACAGAGGAGAGTGAATGCAGTATTATCGTTCAGTCTTAATAGGACAATCTATGTGGCGATATCAGTTAGATTGCTGATAGGTGAGCAAGTCTATAATTAGACCAGGTTCACTGTGGATCCCCTGTTGCAAAAGTGACTTTATATAAAAATCACATTGTCAGGATTTTTGCAAACTGCTGTGAAATTTCAAAGAATCTCAGATATAAATCTTCCATTTACTGGTTTATTTCAAACTGAAAACATATAGGAAATAACAGTGACTTAACAAACTCACTATTGTTATCCAAGGTCTGTATGGCCCTGAACGAAGGATCTGAAACCCTCTACTGCTCTATGCTAAAAGAGAAAAAGCATTGCACAATATTTTATCTGTTCACAGTGTTTTGTTATCAGAGTTTAAGACAGTGTTGCAAATTAAATCTCAGAGCGATTCCTGCATGTTTTCACAATGCCAAACAAAAGTCTGAACACAAGCAAAACCTACTGTGCCAACCATATTTATTTGAGCCACTAAAGAGGTGTAATGTAATGACTACTAAAGCCATGTAATGACTACAATTTCACAATCTCCAATCTTTAATCTGATTTATTCAACTGGAAAACCATCCCGTAAAAGAAAATAATGATTTCTAACAAAATCACAGGATTTTTCCGTACTGGAAGAATGCACTAAACCTCGAGGTTGGGTTTCTCTAAATTATTATGTGTGATCTACAGCAATGAGGCAGAATTTATTTTATAGTTATTTAAATGGCCCGCAGAGGAATCAAAGCTTTGACCTTAATTAGTTTTAGTATTAGCCAGCACAGGTGGTGTCAACTAACCCTGAAGCATATAGCAGCCACAGCTTGTCCAAACTCATTTACCCTCACTGTATAGACTAAAAATAGCTATGTTCAGGTTTATCAATCATTTTTAAATAAATTGAAGCTGGTTATTGTTTATAGTCTGTGCAACCCAGGAAATAAAAATATTATAATACTGTAAATAAACAATAAAGCTAATAAGCATCCTTCTCCTGCTGTCTAGTTTAACCGCTGCGTGACCTCCCAGATGATTAAATGGTTCAGCAACTTCAGGGAGTTCTTCTACATCCAGATGGAGCGATTTGCACGCCAGGCTGTCCGCGACGCTCTCACCCGGTGGGTCACACTCAGCACAGAATCCCGCTTAACTCTTTACCTCTTGCAGGAGCTCGGCCATTTTCACGGGAGTGTGCACATTGCTACAGTATTTTAATCTTCCTCACTCTCTGCAAAAAGGTCACAAATTGCACATTAGCAATTTGGGCTTTTTCCTTTAGTTCTCATACGATTAATCATAAAACCAGTTTCACATTGCCAAATGTTAACAGCAATGTTTTGTGTTGCTTGAAATTTCAGTTAGTTTGAACTCGACAGTCGATCATTATACATTTTTACAGACATTTTTTATTTATATTGTATGTGTTCTGATTTGTTCAAGTCAATAAATGTATTTATGAGTGACTGTACACAGTTTGTAAAACGAATGAATTAAACTGAGGATGTTTTTGATGCAGGGATGGCGCAGCTCGTCTGGGCCGAGAGAGTCAGCTGCGAGTGAGCCGTGATACAGAGCTCTACCGCATACTGAACATGCATTACAACAAGAGCAACGTCTACCAGGTCAGGACAGTGATAGCGTGTGTATTACATGGATACAGTTCTGCTCAGAAGTTTACATACACTTGGGCATGAATGTCATGCTAATTTGAACCGTCCTTTACGAGGGGGGAATGATTATACAAGAAACCTCTGATTTTTAAAACAAAAAGAAGGTGCAAAAGTTTGAATATATGCCAGATTCTGTGAAAAATAGACGTACATACACCTTGAAAGGGGACCCATCACACAAAATTCACATTTTGCACGTTTTTAGACGTCCATTTGGGTCTCAACTGCTCCTAAACACAGCCCAAACACTTAAAAAAAACCACCCAGACGTTTTTTGGCAGTAAGTTTATGTTTTTTGGTGTCTGGAAAACAAGCCGTTTTAAAAACCTTCTGATTCTTACTTCACAACCCACGGACACGGTGCCGTTACCTAGCAACCCCAGCAGAGCTCAAGCAGATTGGCCAGCTGGTTTTACCGCTGTGTCTGCTGTACAATGGCTGCTGGAAAAGACAAGTGTTTTGTTGTTGACTTGCCATTCAGAAACCTCTTGCTGTGTTCTTGTTGGTTGTGCAGGAGGCTCTACTTCTGCTTTTGGGTCTGATTCAGGGTCAAAGATGAACAGTTGTATAATTGCGCATCTGTTTGCAGCCATTTTCAGGTGCAAGTGTAAATGTTGAGTTGGGGGGCATGGCCAGCAGCAGGCCCTAAAACAGCTCATTCTGAAGGAGCTCAAAATAGCCAGAACTGACCAGACTGAAATCTCATTAACTAAGAATTATTTTGTGCAGAAAATGTAATGAACAGGTTTTTTATAACCCAAAGACCTATCCTAACCTGTTCAAGGAACCATAATAGGTCACCTTTAAATATATACATACACTCACATAAATGAATGACTTGAGCAAGATGAACAGAAATTACATGATTTTTGGTGTTGTTAACCTTCTGGCATATTTCCGGCAGCCTATTGGGTTTATTCTTCTTGCCAGAATTGGTGGAGTTCATTTAAATTGGTAGTTTTCTTGGCACATACCCAGCTTTAAGTGAAGCGCATATATTTTCCATACGGTTGAGTTGGAGTCATTCCAGAAGCTCTAAAACCGGTTGGGATATGTATTTGGGATCAGAGTCCTGTTAGGAATAGGTAGTTGTGTCCCATTTTCAACCAAACTGACCTAAACCGAGGCTTATCGTCAAATCAAAGAAAACAAGCTAAGATGTTGAAGAACGGGCTTCACATTGGTAGTGTTGTCAGCAGGAATGTTCTGGGTCTTTCTGCTTGAATTTTGGATAGTCTCCCCATGCATGCATGGATTCTCTCCAGGTACACCGGGTTTCTCCTGTAGTCTAGATAGCCATGTTAGGTTACTTGTTCTGGGGTTTCACAGTAGCGCAGTTGGTGACACAAAAGACCCAAGGAAACCAATGTAACTATTGACAGTGAAGCCAGTTTTACTTCAACGTGGACTAAGATGGTTACAACCAATAGAGAAGTCCACACCTTCAAGCCCAACTGAAATTTGCAGCAGACCATGTGAACAACTCAAATACCTTCTGGATAAAAGGTTTGCAGTTGGTTTAGACACAGATTGAACTGTTTCTATTTGTCATTAGTTTGTAGAAATCTGCTTTTACTTTGACATTAAATGGGTTTTTTTTGTATTTTTTGGTCAAAAAAGCCAAATTTTGTTGCTCATGATTGATTTGTTAAAGAAATAAAAAGGTAAAAGGTCTAAGGGGGTGAATATTTTTTTTTATAGGCACTGTATTTTGTTACCAGTGGTACTGGTGCATTGCAAAAGTTGGGTGAAATAGTGAAGAAGGAGGACTTCCTCCAAGTTCTTCAAGTTCAATGCAAATCATCAGCTAGATGGTTGAACACTGGACAAGGGAACCATCATAAAAACACACAAAAACTGGTTTCAAAGTGGGTAAAGCAAGATAGCAATAAGCTTCTGGAATGTCTGATTTCAACATTGTTGAAAATCCCATCATTTAAAAAGAACCATTAGCATTTCTGATGAGAAGAGTGTTTAAATATTCTGACAGAATTGTGTTAGAAACTTGTTGATGGTTACAAAAAGCATGGGGTTTTTCTACAATTTAAGTGGCATTTATCCAAATATTGCTTGAGTGTATGTATATACTTGAGCCTGTATGTATAATTTTGACTGGTTTGAATTAGAAAAAAAAATCCACAATAAAATCAAACATTTATTTTAAAAAGTAATTAAAAAATGGGGTTGTGTTTTCATTCTACCCAGGAAAAAGAGCGACTCAAATAATTCATTAAAAGCTTAAAACTAATATGGTTTTCATGCCTGTGCTGAGTGGATGTAAACATCTGTTAACCTGTGACCAGACCTGTAAATGCTATACAGCTGTTGGTCTTTTGAAATATAGGATTATGCCTTTTACACTTCCTCCACCCCCTATCCTGACACACACACTCACGCTGACATATGTTGCTCAAACTAAGAATAAATGGTTTTCCTCTTGTCACAAAATTCCCACTTTTTTATCACGAGTTGGCAGTAGCAGTGCACTAAATTTACAACAAAATGACAGGAAAAAGCTTTAAAGTGAATCGGGTTGGCATTTAAAAGTAAAACGAATAACTTTTAAAAACAGCAAATAAAAAATTAAGTGTCTGTGTTTAAAAAACTGTGAAAGATGTTATTTTCCTTTTTAAAACTATCATAAAAACTTAAAAAGCTGCACTGCCTACAACAGATTAGAGCAAATGAGAGAAAACACATAGAGCTAGTGCATGTTATGCAAGCAGCATAACAAGAACAAAACAAATGGCCAAACAAAGTACAGCACCAAGTCTACCTACCTTCAAAGAAGTCAGTTTATTTATGTTCTGCATATTAACAGAAAAACTTAAACAAAAAATGTATATACATAAATATATAGTCACTTCAGTCCAAACATATGCATAGATTTAAAGTCAATTACATATGTAGCAGTCTGACACTGCAATGCAGTGGATTTCAGTTTATTCTTTGAAAGGAAATGCAGCAGATTGCATTGGGAATCCAGCAACCATGTAGCAACAGTGGACTACACATGTGGTTTTAATTAGCAAACTTAGGTTTCAGCTGTGCAAAACGTCACCTAATACCTTTCTAATTTCAGACAGTTTAACTTTTAAAGGTTGCTTCTGCTGTTCATGTTGCCCCCCCTGCTTCAATATTTTTGCATAGCCTACATACTTCTGTCATTCAAATAGAATATGTGTTGAAAATTTTCTATAATTATCCCTGTCATGATGAAAAGGTAGTTAATAGCATTGACATGTGGAATATTTAAACCTTTGCTAAAAGTGGCTTGTACTGCTAACAGTAGTCAGAATTTATAATAGTAACCTATATTTAACAGGAGCCTGTACTGCTAATAGTTTCCTGTACTGCTAATAATAACCTGTATTTAACAGCTGCCTGTATTGCAACAGTAGCCATTACTCCTAATAGCAACCTGTATTTAACAGTAGCCTGTGTTGCTAACATTAGTCTGTATTGCTAACAGTCACTAGTATTGTGAATAGTAACCTGTATTTAAAAGTAGCTCGTATTGCTAACAGTAGCCTGTATTGCTAATAGTAGCCTCTACTGCTGATTCAATTCAATTCAAAATACTTTATTGGTCCCACAGGGAAATTAAATGTTGTCGTAACTCATATCATCCAAGTATCTTCAAAGACTGTTTGTGAATATTTACAGCTCAACATCAGGGCAGCAGAGACAATATTCCACAGTAACATGTTCTGGATGACACCATCAGTCGTTAGGGAGCACTGCTAATCCACCTCATTTGCTTTTGCCGCTCCTCTTTAAATCTTTCTCTGGCAATATGGTTAGAAATCTGGGCAGAGAGACGTTGGAATCTGGGATCTGATCCTTCCCCATTAAGATCGATGGACATGATGGTTTGAACTTCCTCCTCCTCTCTCTGCTCTTTGGTCCTGCTCTGCATCCATGAAGCCTCCTTTCCAACTCCTCTGGGATTTGGGGTAATAGTTCAGGTATTATTTTAGGTTTTGGGATGCTAATCAGCTGATCTTAGTTGTAAAAAAAAAAAAAAAAGCAAAGCCTTGTTGCTATGGTTACGCACCATAACTGTAAAGAGTGGAAAGTAAAAGGAAAAATTCTTCCAGCTGCACATCCAAAACTAGAGGGAATAGTTGTCCAAACCTGCAACGCCTCAACTGAAAAAATTATGACCAAAAGTCTAGAAAAAGAACAAATGTGAACTCCTCCAACATGCTACCACAATGAGCAGCCCAGTTAGCAGCCTCTAATGCTAACAGTGGCTTGTATTTAACAGTAACCAATACTGTTAACAGTAGCCTCCTGTATTGCTAATATTAGCCTGTATTTAACAGTAGCCTGGTTTGCTAATCGTAAAATATATTGTTCATCATTTATATGACAACAAAGATATAAAATAAGTACAAAAGGAGGAAGTATAAAGAAAAATCTAGGGGTGGTTTAGAACATTTGCACAGAAACTGTGCTTGGAGATGGGAGCAGATCAGCAACACTTAGTCCTACAGAGAACTCACAAAAATCTGGCAATGGGGCACCAGGTGTCCCAGTGGCAGAGCAAGTGCACCATATATAGAGCCTGCAGTCCTCGACGCAGCTGCCCCCGGTTCAGATCCCGGCATCAGGCCATTTACTGCGTGTCCTCCCCTTTTCTTTCTGTCAAGCTACTGATGAATAAAGACCACTAGCGCCACAAAAACCTTTTAAAAACAAGCAAAAATAACCCCTGCCAATTTAGTTCTTGCTCTGAATGAAAACACCTACAAAACTCATCTTCAGTGCCCAAAATATGAGCAATGAGAGAAAGAGAATAAAAGTATTGCAGCGATCCAGTCAAAGTCTGAATACCAACCTGATTAAAATGCTGTGGTGGGACCTTCAGAGCGCTGTGTAGAAACACGTGTTTGCAAACTTCAAAGAACTGAGTACTACAAATAACTACATATTAAATAATTATTATTACTGGAATCTGTTGTGTGTTTTTATGCATTTTGAAGCAGAATTTTAATTTGTTTAAACCTGATGAAATCTAGATAAATCAGATTTTATATTATAGCCAAGCATTCAATAGCCTGGCTCTGAAAGAAGTTGCACTTTTTGCACATTATGTGTATGTTTCTGCACATTAATTAGCAAGTAGCTCATGCATTTTATTGTCAATAATTTCTCTTTATCATTTGCTGCTTGTAAATACTGATAATCTGCTAAACTAAAGGCTTACCTCATCAACTTGTATATATTACAGACTTTGACGAGTTTGTTTCTGTGTGCAGGTTCCAGAGAGGTTTATCGAGGTGTCAGAAGTGGCTCTGAGAGAGTTTTACTCAGCCATTTGGACGGGGAGAGACAGCGACCCCTGCTGGAAGAAAGGAATATATAAAATCATCTGCAAGCTCGACAGTCCTTTGCCGGATGCCTTCAGGATGCCTGGATGTCCGGTGGGCTGAGCTGTGTGTTTCTCCTGTGCATGAACACTAATGCATGCTCGATTACAGTTTTATCAAGGTTTAAATAAACGGTCAAATGGTAAATGATGGGTCCAGTGCTCAGTTTGAGGTTTAAAATAATTATTTAGAATATAAACACAAGAAAGACACTGGACACACTCAGCACTCAAACAAGAGTCTTGTGACTGCACTTATCTTGGCCATACCACTGAATTAAAAGCAGGAATTCCTTCTGCAAACATTCCTCTGCAGTCAGGCTGGAAACCACAGCTTTTCTACGTTACAGGTTTGATAAAACTCTCCTGAAACTGAGTGCTGAAACAACCTCATATGCTTTATTTTGTCATAGATTTATAATGAGCTTCTCTATACCTGTTAGGCTGCATTTTACTGATGATTAGCTTGAATTTTAGAGCATCATTCACAGTTATTCCTATGAAAATTTGATGTACAGTCCCTTGCAAAAGTATTCACGGTCCTTGAACATTGTGTCACATTGCAACTACAAACCTCTATATTATTGTGATTTTATGAGATAGACCAACAGAAGGTAGTGCATAACTGTAATATGAAAGTCAAATGAAACAGTTTTCAACATTTTTTTTTTTTTTTTTGCAAAAAAAAATTTGATATGCGTTTGTATTCAGCCAACTGAAGTCTAAACCAGTGGTTCTCAAAGTTTTTATTAAAAAAAGTATCGCCATCTTGGCAAAGGTTGTATAAAGAGCTAGACTTTTTTTAGCTTTTTGCGTTATAAAAATGAAACCGAGACGTTCCTATCCAGTTGCACTTCGGATAATTTGATTTTCATTTAATCTTTCATACAAGCAGGACTTTACGCACCCCTTTAGTAAACGAGTTGCTACAGTGGTGGAAAGTAAAGAAAGATACAGAGAAAAAAAAATGCACCTTGTCGCTGAGCATGTCAATCAGCAAATCATTCAGGTTTCCAAACCTGCGACTGGAACAAGATTAAGTTTGGTTTGGTCATAATCCTAGATCCAAGTTCCAAGTTCAACTCCAGGTCAGTGTCACTTAAAGGCTCCCACATATTTCATCCAAATCAGTTCTCATTGACTGAGTCGTGTCACGAAAATTGCGCCATTTTGTTCGGAGGTCCGCGTCCTCTTCCCTTTCTCGACACCAGGTCTGGGTCGAACTATTTCACGCAGAGCTCTGTGCGGTGTGTTGTGTGATTGGTTCAGAAGTTTATGGGTGTGTTTTATGCAGAAATGCGCTCAGGCAGCAATGTTGGCTTCAACAAGTCCGATTCCATTATCCGTTTTTTGTATTTGCAGGCCACATGAATACTTCTGAGCAGCGTTTATCAGACCAATTATGTACATTTGTATGATTCTTCAATAAATACCTACAAAGATGGACAAATGGCTAAAAGCTCCTGGATGGAAATTGCAAAGTCGTTGTCCACGGAGGAGGCTGTGTACAGAAACGTGGGCCGGTCTCTTCATGACCGATTTGTTAAAACAAAAATGGCGGATGCAGGGACAAAGTGGGGACTCTGGGGTGACATATACTGAAGCAGGAGGGATGTCCCCAGATAGTCCCTGCTGTGTGTGAAAGATGTGAGTGAATACAAATGTCCCACAAGTACGTGACACAAGCGTGTTGACTGGGAGAACATTTAGGCAGCCCAAGAACCAACAGTGGTACTTGTACCACTGTTTGAGCACTATGGATCTAAACCATTGCACTTTAGCTCTGGTTGTATGTTTAGGGTCATTGTCATGCTAGAAAGTCTGTTGTGGTGAAGAAGAGCTGAGCCAAAAAGGAAAGGTCTTGATTTACCAGGTCCGTCTACATTCTGACCCTCAGTTATGGTCATGAGACAACGATCTTGACTGAAAGAGAATATCTGAACATAGGCAGCCGAAAAAACTTCATCCAGACAGTAGCTGGGCTCAGCCTGTTGAGACCGAATGCATTTCGCATCCAACGCCTCAAGTTGGACACGTTGGGAGAAGCCTCTTGACTTTTAGTTATTTTCCAGAGAGTAGCTTGGGTTTATTTACTGAAAGCAATAGAGCGTCGTCGTTGGATGCCTCTGCACCGCGTCTGGATCCACCATAATTCAGAGGTATTCTGCGTTTGGTGAGTTTCACCACCTACTCCAGGAGCTGCGCATTGATGAGGGTTGCTTCAGCACTATTTTCATCTCACCCAAGCCAGCGATGATGAGTTTGTCCTCCATTGTTGTCTTTGTGTCATGCGACTTCCCGGACTTTTGGTCCTTCTGTCCTGTTGGAAAATGCGCCACTACGTCGCATATCGGAGTCTCTCTGATTGGCTGATGCTCCACATCCAGCTGCAAAAGTTCAAATTTTCCAACTGTAGCATCTGCCGCTTTGGATGCGCTGTACGCGCATCAGACCCTCTAAATCTGAAATCACAGTACCAAACGCACAAAACGCTTCAAAACACGCAATGCTAGACGCATGAGACTTTTCAATGCCCCCAAGATGCGCATCCACATGGACTTTACATGTAAACCAGACACCCCTGACACTCTAATAGTGCGGTCAGACCGAACGCACTGTTAGAGATAGGATAGGGTGAGGAGCAGCAACATCTGGAGGGAGCTCAGAGTAGAAACACTGTTCATCCCTTTGGAGGGTTTCCGGGCACGTCCTGTGTGGAGACTCAGAATTAGCCGGTTCCCAGTTCATAAATATCCCGTATGAACTGGGAATGCCTTGGGATCCCCTTGAATGAGCTTGTGGGTGTCACTGAGGAGAGGGATGTCTGGGGTTCCCTCTTGAATCTGTTGCCCCCACAGCCTGATCTCAGATAAGTGGAAGACAATGGATGGATGGAAGGTCTTTTGCAGCCTTCATGAGGTTTTCTTCCGGTATTTTCCTGCATTTAGCTCCATCAATGTTCGCATCAACTCTGACAAAAGTTTAATTATGGTGTCATCTGATTAGAGCACTCTCTTCCATGGGTTTGCTGTGTCGCAGGCGTAGCTTGGTAATTGGTTGCCCTGGATTTTAATTAGGGATGTCAGGTAGATTAAAGGGGTGTCAATACACACCACATTACATTTTTCAGATTTTTATTTATAAAAAACAAATACAGACCACATACCATCTTCTAACAACTTCACAATTTTGCCCTACTTTGTGTTGCCCCATCACATACAGTCCCAATGAAATACAGTGAAATTTCTGGCTGCAATGTGAGAAAATGTGAAAATTTTCAGAGGATATGATCAGTTTTGCAGGGAATATCCTGGCTGGTTCTTTTAAACAAGCTATTTTCTGCATCCATTCAGCAAAAAAAAAGATTAACTTTGATCTACTGCAGCTCAAAGATAAACATTTTAACAAAAATATGTCATATTGCTGTGAATCCTCACACAGTCCAGTGGAAAAAACAGTATCAGAGAAGAACGCCTGAATGTTCATTTGCTGTCGTTAGAATGCGCTATTCTAATTTCCGTCCATCTGAAGCAGCTTTTAATCTTCATAGAAAAGAGTTCTTTGTGATGCTGGACAAATCTTTGATTATTTATGAGAGTCTAGAAATAAAGTTGATTATCCTTCACGGCATCTTTGCTCAGAGTGTAACTATTGTATAGCTTTTGTGCATGATAAATAAAAATGTACTCAACATGAAAATCTGTTCGGACATATTGAATTTGACATAGCTGTATATTGATGTTTTTGGTGTTTCTTTTATGTGCTCTTACTGTTGAAATATTTTATATTCTTTTAACATGAAACTGAATTAAATAAGTTAAAATATCTGAACTTTTGTTTCACAGAACAGTTGTTTTTGTTTTGTTTTTTTTTTAATCTTGTGTGTTGTGACTGATCTAAAAGCAAAATAGATTTTGTTGGTGTAATTATTTGTGATGTGAATTAAAGTGTGTGTTTCCCAGATGTGTAATTTGGATTTTTTTCCCTTTATCTTGTACAGAATGTGCTGCAGTCTTTGCTGTAGCTCTGTGCCTCATTCAGACTTCAATGAATCTTTATGTCTTATCAGCTAATTAAAGTAATACCAACCTCATGTCATTAAATGTGTTTATTTATATGCAACACAAATAACATCCTGCATTTAGCGTCCTCCACATTTATTGGTAAAGATATGTAAAAAGTGTTAAATAGGCCCACAGCATCAAGGACCCTTCACCGTACCAAACACTGGGAATAAGGAGAATTTTTTTTTTTTTTTTTTTTTTTTTTTTTTACTGGTTTTACACCAAACGGTGAAGTCTTTGTCTCAACTGACTCAATTAAATTCAATAAAAATACTTTATCAATACATACAGATCAGGCTTCAGCCCCACCAGCAAACATCACATGTTTATGGTATATAAACCCCCCCCCCCACTCCAACAACCAGTTCGCTTTTAGATGTCATTTAATGTTGTCATGATGACTTGGCGAACCCAAGGTACCAAGTTGTGCCAAAAATTGTGACACCACTGAATTGGCTAAAAAGATATATTTGTTAATATTAAATTCACTCAAACTGACTATTTATTTCTTAAAGTTTCATCCATCCGGGGTCGGGTCGCGGGGGCAGGGAGACCCAGTCTTCCCCCTCCTCGGCCACTTGTTCCAGCTCCTCCGGGGGAATCCCAAGGCGTTCCCAGGCCAGCCCAGAAACATAGTCCCTCCAGCGTGTCCTGGGTCTTCCTCTGGGTCTCCTCCCAGTGGGATGTGCCTGGAACACCTCACCTAACCTGATGCTCCATCCAACTGCCACCCCAACTGGCTCCTCTCGCTGTGGAGAAGCAGCAGCTCTACTCTGAGTCCCTTCTGGATGACCAAGCTCCCCAACCTTTCTCTAAGGGAGAGCCCAGACACCCTGCTGAGGAAACTCATTTTAGCTGCTTGGATCCGAGATCTCGTTCTTTCAGTCACGACCCGGATTGTGACCATAGATGAAGGCAGGAACGTAGATTGATGGGTAAACTGCAAGTGTCACACCAATCCACCTATCAATCTCCTGCATAATTACACCAAGGTACTTGAACTCCTCCTCTCCGGGTAGGACCTCGTCCCCGACCTGGAGAAGGCACGCTACCCTTTTCCGGCTCAGGATCATCGTCTCGGATTTGGAGGTGCTGATCTTCATCCCGGCTGCTTCAACCGCTCCAGTGAAAGATGAAGATCATGATCTGATAAAGCCAACAGAATCACATCATCTGCAAAAAGCAGAGACCCGATCCTGAGGACACCAAAACGGATCCTGTCAATACCTTGGCTGCACCAGAAAGTCTGTCCACAACGGTTGTGAACAGAATCGGTGACAAAGGGGAAACCTGGCGGAGCCCAACTCTTACCTGGCTCACTGCCGGCGATGCGGCTCAAGTCATTCAGAGCCTAACAGCCCTTATCAAGGGGCCTGGGGCCCCGTCCTCCTGAAGTACCCCCCCCACAGGACTCCCAGAGGGACACAGTTGAACTCCTCCTCCAAGTCCACAAACACATGTAGACTGGTTCGGTGAACCACTCTCCCGGACCCTGCTGAGGGTATGGAGCCGGTTCTAAAAGTGAAGCAAATAAATTAAAAGATTTAATTTTTCTTTTACACATCACTTCCGGGGGTGACAATAATTATGGACGGCGCTCCATCTGCCGCCAACATATCTATAAATTTGCTTTAATTTGTTAAGTTAAATCAGCTGCCCTTGATCCTTGTGACAGAGCAGCTAATTCTCATTCAGAAGGAACACCACACACAAAGGCAAACATTTTCCAAATTTAGGATGAATTAAAGATGTGATTCTTTGGAGTGAAGACAATACATGTGTTCACTTGTCTAAAGGAAGCAACACTGAAGATAATTAGGGATTAAAGGATGATTTATCACCAATTTAAGAGAGAATTTGACCGTGTATTAGACCGAGAGGGCAAGGCGGACCACCTGAACTCAATAATGCAACATGTGTGGATGTGTACTGGTTTTAAGGGATTGGGATGAGCCTCTGTGCTTCCTGATTACCTGAACCAAATGCCTGCAAGTGCTACAAAGGTTTATGCAATGTTAACCTGAGAAAAAAGACCCCAGGCTGAAATCCATGTTTTTTTAGAAGTGAAGTACATGAGGTGTACAAATAAATTTAGAAATTCTCTTAGGATATAAAGCTTTGACCTTATTTAATAAGCAATAGAATGGAACAGATAATACTTTAAGAGATACTATGATATAAATTATTTCTGAAAAATCTTAAAAATAATCTAGACAGAAAAAGATTTATATAGATGTAAAAAAAAGTGATTTTCAAAGAGTTATTAGCTGAAAACTTGACATATGGAAGATGACTGACCTAAAAATGATGCCTCTCTCAGCTCCTGAGTCGGGTCTTTGCTGGATTTTCTGGAAGATATGACTTTTAGATATTTGACACCTGCTACAGATTGTTTTTCAGACTTGATATGTCTTCTTTTGTCTGCCACTTTCCTTATTATTAGGCACATACTACACAACATGCTGATAAGGACTGGACTTAAAAATACAACTACAGCATTGAAACACCAAAAAGCTATTTATGCGTCTTTATAGTTAAAATCATAAAGATCATCAACCAAATATAGTTCAGTGTTCTACTTAGTACTGATCAAAAGCAGCTCTGAACAGCTGGGTTTTTAGCCTTGATTGAAAGGAACTCAGTGTGTCACCTGTTTTTGCAGTTTCCAGAAAACTGCAAAACAGCCAAAACACTGAGTTCCTTTAAATCAAGGCTAAAAACCCACCTGTTCAGAGCTGCTTTTGATTTAGTAGTCTGGACCATAAATCTGCAAACAAATCCGGGTAAGATAAGCTCGGTTTTTCCAAAGGCTGGAAGTTTTGAGTGTAAATCAGTTAAATAAAGTAAGTGGATCATTGATCAGTGTTTTTGCCGATGATTTTGATGAGTTTCGTGTATTTGCTCGATAATTTTGATGAATTTGCTTGATGATTTTGAGGTTTTGATGGTTTTGCGTATACTTGACTTTTTATGATGTAAAGCACTTTGGACTGCCTTGCTACTGAAATGTGCTATACAAATAAACTTGACTCTACTTAGCACATTTAGCAGCGCCTACAGGAGGGTGATTAACAGCGCTAAGCCCCTCCTCCTGGCTCTGATTGGTTGTTTTAGGATGGGAGCAGTGCGTCTCCTTAGAGGGCAACGGTAGCTCAGGGAGGAGGTGGAGGAGCTCCATCTTTTCACAAATGATCTGTCTCATACCAAACTGTCACGACATGATGACTGTTTTAACAAATATGCAAAAAACTTTTGTTGTTGTTGTAAAAGTTACATACTGCAGCTTTAAAACCTGATGAAACTCCAATGAAGGAATGAATGAGGAACTTTCTGGTCCACAAGCTGATTTTGGGCAGCAAAAAGTGTGTCATATATAGAAGAAAATGAGCCGGTCAGATGACAGAAGTCACAAGGTTTGATTAAGCCTTGTGGAGGAGAAAAGGCACCACTTCCAGTCATCTGTTGCCACGTCTAACTGCGATGTCATGCTTATGAATCCTCAAACGGTCAAACTTATGACAAAGTCTGATCGCCTGACTCTGCATTTGCTGTACTGAACCTGAAAGACAACGTAGCTCCCAGTGACCCTGGTCTCTCTCACAGCTTTCAGAGGTTCTCTCCCAGCTGGAATCAGTAGGTTATGGGATGAAAATGGATTTGCATGGTTTTGTCAGGAAGTGTCTTAATGAATTACCTCCGCAGTGTGGCAGACTTGATTTCTTATGTCTCTATGTGGGGCTGTGAAGACTATCTGTGCAGCTGAAAGGATGAAACTTGACATCATATGAAAGAAAGGACCCTGAAGGCTGGAGAACCGTGGCTGTGGAGGCTCTAAAGTTAAAGCAGGCGAGCAACACCGGATATTTATCATTTTACCTTCAAAATAAAAGCTCGACATACCCGCGCGAACACAGGTGAGTTGATAAACTTGGCTTTATTGAAACACTTTGAAACTATATTCTAATGTAGCACGAAGTGTTTGTTTTGCAGGTGTTTTATGAGATATCTGTGTTCAAACCTCACTAAATGACTTTAAACTTGTTAACATGGAGAAAGCAAAACTACCTAACTTTTTTTAAAAAAAAACCTTCTCATTTATGTATTTTGCTGCTCAGTTGGATACAGTCTTTTATTTGAGCACAAAAAAATACATTTACTGTTTTGTAAAAGCCTTGACACTCCCTTGAAATGTTGCTTATTTAATAAAATAATGCATGGGTTTTAATTTTTTTTTAAAAAATACAATAGAATTAAAAAAGTGTGATGTGCATCTGTATTAAACCAACCAGGGTGAATATTTGGTTCGAAGCCCCTTTTTACGCGATTACAGCTGCAAGTCCTTTGGATTGTGTCTCTGCCAGCTTTGCACATCTGAGACTTTTTTGAAAAATGGCTCAAACTCAGTTTCAAGTATTTTCAAGTCTCCATAGATATCTGGGCCATTCTGGTACAGGAATATCATTTGATCTATACCAAAGATGTTGAACCTTTTGGCCTTGTGGGCCAAACTTTTCAAGTCCAAGTTCTCAAACAATATTTTCCTGCTCAGCAATAAACCAAACATGGGATATTTTAATGAAAAGGACAAAGTAGTTGGATTTTGTTTTATATTTTCTTGGTCGAGATTAATTTTTTTTGTTGTCCAATCTTAGTAACAACAACAGGATGTGGGAGACTTTTCACAATTTACAATTTTAATTAGTCTGTGAAAATCTCTTGCGGTTGGAGGCCTCTCAGAGTCACTCCCAGGCCTGAATGAAAGGTTTTTGTCCTCATGGAAGGTGAACCTTGTTCCCAGTCCCAGTCTCTTGCAGCCTTAACAGTTTTTCCTACGTAATTTTCTTGTGTTTAGCTCCATCGACTCTGACCACCCTCCCTGTCCCTGTAGCTAATTCCTTGGGAGCATTCCTAAAACCTGCTCAAATCTGGGGGGAAAAAGAGTTTCTGTATTTAAAAAAAACTTTTCAATTATTCCTGATTTTTTTTTTACATTTTTCCTCAAGGAACCAGATCTTCTTGTAATGTTTTCAAGTAGTCTTGATCAATAGTTCTTTAGTCTTTCAAAGATCTTCCTTGTCATTTTTAGCTCAGTTTATCTGTTCAAGATAGTTCTTGTCAGATCGACACTCCTTCTGTTGTTCTAAACTGGTTCAATTTCCTAATTATTTAAGCACATATGGGTTAATATCCAGCCATGGTCAGGCAGAAGAACTAAACTGAAAGTTAATAAAAGAAAAACAATAAAGAAGAAGAAATAAAGAAAAGAAACGCAACCAAGGAAAAGATTATCTAATTTAGCTAACGTGTGTCTGGTCACGTTTAAAAAATGATTCTGTTTAATAATCCATGAGAAAATAGCAAGGAAAACATAAAAAGGGCTGCACAGTGGAGTAGCTGGTCGCACTGTTGCCTTGCAGCAAGAAAGTCCTGGGTTTGAATCCCAGCTGCAGGGAGTTTGCATGTTCTCCCAGTGCATGAGTGGGTTCTCCCTGGGTACTCCAGCTTCCTCCCACAGTCCAAGAACATGACTGTTCGGTTAATTGGCTTCTCCAGTTTGCCGTTAGGTGTGTGTGTGTGTGGATGTGTTTTGTCCTCTGTGTCTCTGTGTGTCATTGTGATGGATGGCAACGTGAACCGGGGGTACCCAGCCCAGTGAACGCTGGCGACTCCGCATGGATAAGCAGGTGGAATCGATGGATGGATGACATAAATACAACAATACCAATCCTAACAAAATATTTTTTTGCTCCAAATGAGTTGAAAACCTGGGATATAGAAGTAGATCATCAGCTGAAGGAGTGAAGGATGATGCAGAGGTCTTTACTGGCCCGACTCTTTATCCCCGCCCTGTTAGTTAACTGCATGGCATTACGACACAACGCAATCTGGACCAGTTACACATACTGGGCAGAAAACCAGAAACAGGAGCAAAAGTCCAAAGAAAAACATTGAAACACCTTCAAAAAGTCTAAGAAAACCAATATCACTTTAGAAGATTGTCAGAAACTCTGACAGCTTGGAAGCAGAGATATCAAGTTAAGAGGTAGCAGCCTTTGCAAACTGCAAAATTTATAGCTACTGTTTTTAAAATAAAAAAAAAAAAAGCGACAATTAATATGCAGAATTAAAATTACCTCACCTTCCAAGCCACGAATAACCCTAAAAATGAAGGTTTTTTTTTTTTTTTTTTTTTTTTTTTTTTTTTTTTTTTTTTTTTTTTTTAAAATCAAGCAACACCTCCAGGAACCAAACTTTTATTTTGAACCACCTGTCCGGAAGTTGTCCCTCCTCACCGCGGCTATATTGACCCAGGTCCCTGTCCAGAAGCGGGCCGCTGGGTGGACGATGGCGGTGTCAGTGCTGCTGCTGCTGGAGCTGGGTCTGTACGCCTGCTGCTTCGTCTGCGGGATCGTCGCCGCCGCCTCCCTCACCATCGTCCAGGTGAGTTTCACCGAGAAGCCCGCTGTTATCGGCTCCAGCCGGAGCACCGCTCTCTCTTCCGGGGGAACTCGCGTCTCTTCTCCGGGGAGTGCGATAAAGTTTAGAAAACACGGAACCAAAAGAGAAAGCATTGTTTAAATTAAACTACAATAACTTTATCTATTATTGTTGCAACAATTT
Organism: Anableps anableps; assembly: GCA_014839685.1. Lineage (NCBI taxonomy): Eukaryota > Metazoa > Chordata > Actinopteri > Cyprinodontiformes > Anablepidae > Anableps > Anableps anableps. The sequence goes on from CM026085.1 coordinate 21,080,253, forward strand.
TGTTTTTTCCCCCCACATGACTGGGTAATGTTTGGACACTTTCTCACGTCCCTCTTACAGCGTCATGTAGCACTTTCCATGGCTTAGATCAGTAATAGTAGAAAGTAAGAGTGCTTTTACTTTCTTTTGATCTACAGCCTTTAAAGTCTAACAACAGTTTTATTTATAAATTTTAAGAAGGAGGATTTCATTTTAAATGTCCAGCAAAATATAAATAAAAAAAACAAAACATTTAATCTCAGCATTCTTAACAGGCAAAAACACAAAGTTAATCACTACTCATAAATGTTCTAAGATGTTATGTTTGGGTTTTATTTTAGAGTGTGTTACCCTTGGAAATGCAGGAAATGTGAACATGTGCGCCAGTAATAAGTGAGTCTTGTGACTGAGTCGCTTGTCGCGCCCATCCTCTCTCGCTTATGGAGCTCCGGAGGTGCCAGATATAGAAATGAGAAAAAAAATACTTTCGTGAACATTTGTTTGTTGCTAAAAATGTCATTTTGTCAGAGAAACGGTGATAAGAGATTTAATTGCGAGGGATATAATAACATGGACATTTTCTATCATTATTGCTATGTGTACATCTATCAAGGTGATCAATTATCACAGCATGGGTTTGTCAAAAATATGACAAATGTGTTGTCAGATGCAATAATTAATTTTCTATAGCCATTTATTCCTGGTCACTGAGCAGAGGCAAGGTTCAGTTCTTTGATGAAATGGTTTCATTTGAAGGTTTTTAAAGCAACAATACCTCAATTGGATTCAGGTCCGATCTTTGACCAGGCAAGTTGAAAACCTTCTTTTTTTTTTTTCTTTTTTTTTTTTAACTGGTCTGGTCCTCATCAATGGAATCAGCTCCCAGTTTTAGTGCATGAGGCAGACACCGTGTCTGCTTTTAAGACTAGACTTAAACCGTTCCTTTTTGATAAAGCTTATAGTGAGACTGGCTTAGGTTACCCTGAGCTATCTCTGTCGTTATTCTGCTACAGGCCAGGGTTTCTGCAGGTTTAGTCAACTCAAATTTAAGACTTTTTAAAGACCTCTATGAATGAAATTTAAGACCTGTATCTCCACAGAAATGTATGAACTTGTCTGGCCAACTGTCGAAACATTTGCACTTACCCATGATAGATGCAAAAAAAGCGAGCAAGCTTGCTAGCAAGGGTATGTTAGCAGGGAGTTACTGGTAGCCCCAACCATCTCAAATCACAGAGCGCAATGAAGATGTCTGAGGCCGACTCAGACATTTGCCTGACAGAAAAGTCTTGTGAGAAAAATAAACACATAGAATGTACAAGATTAAATAGTCCTGTCAAGACAAAATTTAAGACCTGTGGTTAATGTATTTAAGGCCAACTTACATTTTTTAAAAACAAATTTAAGACATTTTAAGGCCTTAATTTTAGATACATGAATTTAGTTCTTTTTAAGACTTTTTAAAGATCCGCAGACACCCTTTAGGCTTTGGCTGCTAGAGGACAAACTGACCACATCTACTCACTCTGCTGCATTCTCCTACTACTCTCCAAATGTGTATTATCTCTCCTCTCGGCAAATTTATTGGCCGAGCTTTTGCTGTGACTAACTGTATGTGCCTTCTTTCATCCTATAGCCGTTAAAAGCAGCTCAGACCTTAACTGTTAAGATGTGTTTCTCTCTGAGATGAAGCCACTAAAGGAGCTACTACTACCATTAACTTATTACTTTTCTCTAACATAGAAAGTACTCCTAGATCAGTGCTTCTGTTTCTTTTTTGTCTGTGTGCTCTCTAATCTCAAACCCCCAGTCGGTCGTGGCAGATGGCCGCTGGTACTGAGCCAGGCTCTGGTTCTGCTGGAGGTTTCTTCCCGTTAAAGGGGAGTTTTTCCTCTCTATTGTTGCTACATGCATGCTCGGTATGAGGGATTGCTGTAAAGTCGGCAACACGATACAACCGATTGTCTGGTGTTGCTACGTTCTCGTCCAGGAGAAGTGAATGCTGTAAGTCAATGACTTGATGCAATCTTCTGGGTTTTATTAGATATAAACTTTTTAAACCAGTTTGAATAATAAACAGTGCTTGACTGCATTGTTTGATAACTCAGAACAGTTGGATTATATGTATGACAACCAAATTTGTCTTTCCTGTAAGTGGGGAGAAAGTGTCATCGCCTTCTTTCAGCCAGCTGACAGTCAGTGTGCAGTAACAGGTGGGGGAAGGGACATCGCTGCATTACTTTACCCTGTACGTTCATTCTGGCACTTTCTCTGGCATTGAACTTAATTCAGTTTATTTGTTTATACAACGTCGATTCACAAGTGTCAACTCAAGACACTTAAAGCAAGTTTATATAGAGAGAGTAATTTCAATCCAGTCACACAGACTCATTCAAAATCAGTTACTTTCCAATTTGATCCGAGTTATAAAACACTGCAGCTGAATTTAGATTATTTTTGCTGTTGGTTAAAAAAAAACAAAAAATTCCATCTAAAGAAAGTCAGCCGATTGCATCGAGTCACTGAGTTTGCAGCAATCCCTCAGATGGGTACATAACTACAGAGTATCCTGAGTAACCTAAGCCAGGAAGTGATAATATTGACCCAGTCTTTCCCCCCCTCATCATGATGTGCCCACCTCCCCCCCACTGAGCTTCAGCGTTGAGGCCACCAAGCTCTGGAGCTGGTAGAGGCAACAGCAGGTCATCCAAGAGGCCAAATACATTACTGGCGACCAAATACTGCATGCAAGCACTGCTATGCAATTGCAATCCGGTGAACCCTCAGTATTCGCAAGGGTTAGGGACGACAGCCGCCTGTGAAGAGCTACAAATACTTGAGAAGAGGGCGGCAGCTAATGATTATTTTAGTAATCGAGTAGTCTGACAATTATTCAGATAAAAAAATAGGCAAATCTGCAGATATTATTTATACAATATTAGAAATACATAAAAATGCAAATAAACAAATAATTAAATTGCTTTTTTGAATAAGTAAATAAACATTTTATTGTCTAAAATGCAACACCGGAATTGGACGCTGAGATCGTGGACTCTTATAAGAACCTGGGTGTTCACCTGAACAATGAACTGGACTGGACTCGTAACACTGATGTGCTTTACAGGAAGGGTCAGAGCAGACTCGACCTGCTGAGGCTGAGGTCTCTTGGAGTGCAGGGGGCGCTGCTGAAGACCTTCTTTGTCTCTGAACTGGCATCAGCCTTTTTCTATGGGACTGTATGTTGGAGCAGCAGCTTATCTACAGCTGAGAGGAGGCGTTTAGATAAGCTCACCAGGAAGGCCAGCTCTGTGCTAGGAAGCCCCCTCGACCGGATGCAGGTGGTGGGAGATAGAAGGACTCTGGCTGAAATAACATCACTGATGGACAATGTCTCCCCCCTCCCCCCATGCATGAAGCTGTTGCTGAGCTGGAGAGCTCCTTCAATGACAGACTACTGGATCCTAGGTGCACTAAGGAGCGTTATAGTCTAACAGCTGCTGGGAGGAAGGATCTCCTATAACCATCACTGCTCCCAACAAGATCAATCAGTGTTTATATCCAAGCTAGTATCTGCACAACTCTACCGTTTTTTTGTTTTGTCACGAACTGTAAATAGTTTGTATTTTTAATGCTCAGACATGCGCATCTTGTACATTTTTAATTAACCAACTCAGTTGCACATTCGTCTGGACTGGAGTACTTTTTACAACTACACAGTATTCATGTTGAAATTTTGCTTTACTGTACAGTATTTTATTCTTTATTCTGTTGTTATATATATTTTATATTCTTTGTGTGAGTGTGTTTTCTGTTATTGCCAGCCACTGCCACTTTGCTGCTGTTGCACAGAAATTTCCCAATCGTGGGACAATAAAGGATATTTCTATTCTATTTTTCTATTCATTTCTTTATTGAACGTTTGAGTTTTGGGGAGAACATGTTTACGGACAAAGAAGGTTTTTCATCTTTAATGCAAAATGTAAGGATTTTTTTTTTTTTTTTTTTTTTTTTTTTTTTTTGCACAGTTTTGGCTTCATTACTGCTCTGAACATGTTCTTCTTTCAGTAAATGGCTTCTTTTTTGGTCTGTGGACGCCAGCTAACGATTAACCGATTACTAAATTAGTTGACGATTATTTCGATAATCAATTCATCGCGATCAATCCGATCAATGCATATTTTAATAGTTCAAACTATATTTGGTGTTTGAACTAACATTGGTGCAGAAACTAACATCCGCAGTATTCCTTACCTCTGATCTTGTTTGGAAACACCATCCAATAATGTGGCTCCTTGGTTTTTCTGCTTCCCAAGCTGCATTTTCTTTGGAACATTTTAGATGTGCTCTTTGCAAAAAATCCAGAAATACTGAACCATGGAGAGGCGGGGGTCCATTGTGCTGCTTTTAATGTATTTTTCTTAGCTGCAGTTTAAACTGAAAGTCAGTCTGTAAACTCAAAGAGTAAAATTAATCTTCCTCTCTGTCTCAGGGTAACTTCGGCGGTCTGTGCATGCTGTACGGACGCGTCAGCTACAATGCGACAGGAAACCTCATCGGAGTCCTGGCATCCACCTCACCCTCTCTGTGCTACTTTGTGTCAGCCATATCCATCGTGGTGGCGGTGGTGTGTTTCTCCCTGTCTCTGTACTTGGTGTACGCTTTCTGCATGGATGGAGAAATGAGAAGGTGAGGAGAGGCTGTCGTCGTGATGAGACATGTCCCGTCACGTCATTTTATTGTTTTAAACAGCGCCCAAAGCAGAAGAGTGAGAAATACAGCAATCAAAGCTAACCTGGTGTTATTCCTTTGAACTTTAGGAACTTGAAAGCAGTTGTTACTCTAATTTATTTACACAATTTTTTATTATTGTTTTGAGGAAAACCATCCGAGAGAATTGTTTTTCATGATTCTTTCCAAATAAAACAGGTCTATATGCGATATTTTAGATGCATCTGGAAGAACTTTGTTTTGGGCGACACTAGACTCAACTTTTTCTACCTTGGATTGCAGCATCTCTGGAGCTTTGAGCCGCTAAAGAAACAATAAACCTATAAAGCTAGGAAATGCCATACTAATCACCAAGCTGAACTTTTTGCAGTATTAGGTGTTTAATATTGTAAAATGTAGAACAAAACCGAATAGACATAACAAGAAAGGCTATTTCAGAAAATGCAGGCCGCAGAACTCGTATGAATATACATTATTTGCAATGTCAGGAGTTTACGTACACTAATATTACGCTGCCTTTAAACTGTTTAGGAAGCTTCTAATAGGTTTATTTGCATAATCTGAGGTAAATGGTGGCACATTTGTGGGTGTATTTTATGGCAATACCTCAAACACAAGGCTTCCTGCTGTGAAAATCATAAAAAGCCAGCCAAGATACCCAGAAGAGAACTGTGGACCTCCAGAAGTCTGGATGATACTTGGGTTCCTTTTCCAGATCCATGAAGGTGCCTCTGGTGGATGTGTTTTGGTGCAAAATATGCAAAATCAACCCCAGAATCAAAGCAAAGGGGCTGCTGAAGCTGCCAAACGAGTGAGTCATTATTCACAGAGAAAGAAGTGCTATACCGACATGGGCAGAAAGGCCACTCAGAAAGGAAGAAGCAATTAAAAGCAACATAAAAAGCCAGATTACAGTTTGCAAATGCACACAGGGACAAAGAGCACACATGTGGAGACATGTCCGGTGGTTTGGAGGAAAGACAGGAAGGCCTTCATAAAATAAATGAAGGATGAACATAATGTGGAAATATTGAAAGACATCAGCCAGGAAGCTAAAGCTCTGGATCAATGCGTCTCACCAGTGGGCAGTGACTCTGAAATAGTTAGTGAGTAATGTTTTGGGGATGGCCATCACAAAGTCCTGATCTCAGTCACTCAGAAAATATGTGGGCTGAGTTGAATTTTATTATTTTTATTTTATTTAACCTTTATTTCACCAGGAAAATCCCACTGAGATTAAAATCTCTTTTGCAAGAGAATCCTGGCCAAGACTGGCAGCAGCACACAGAAATTACAGAGCATTCACAGCAAAAACAGAGGAAGTGAACACCGACATAGATAAGTTAATTAAAATATTTACAGACAGATGATTCCTCCGCAAAATCAGTAAGAAAAGCCTGAAAAACATTTGGTGACAGCAGCGCCTTTAGGGTCATGCATCTCTGCAACTGGTTGCAACAAGATGGAGCAGAAAACTGAAAAGATTTCTTCCCAAGTTCAGTTCGGACTTTAGGCACCGAAAGTAAAAATAAGTTCTCACAACGAAGAGAATATCATCCGGTGTAATTTCTATTTATATAGGCCAACAAATATGACGGAAGACGTCCTAGTATGGCCTTATAAATAAAAATATGCCAATGATGGAGTCTACGAGTGGCCAAGGGCTACCCGGTGGTGTAAAACCTTTTAGACCTGCTATAAATCTTAAAGCTCCATGATAGAAAGTATCCAGCGAATGAAGACATTTAGGAGAAGCATGCATATATAAAATGAAAAAATGTGGGCGCAAGTAGGCTGACAAACCCGACCCAATTGCAGCAGTTCCCTCATGAGGAATGGGCCAAAAGTGCAGCAAACTACTGTGAAAAGGTTTGCAGAAGGAAACATTTGTCATTGTTTTTGCATTTGAGAGATAAAAATAATTTTTGTGTCCCTAACTGGCCTAAAACAGGAACACTTAAGACTAAAAAGATGTCATATAATTACAAAAAATGTGTCTTTTTACTACAGTTTATGTAAATATCTGGTTTCCACTGTGATTACAGGCTAAGATGTGTCCTCCTGCTCTTTCTCTTTCCCTTCCCTGCGTTGTTCTTCACGCTCTTCCTGCTTCTCCTGTCGTCTTTCAGGGAGCGCGTCTGGACGAACCTGATGATATTCGTGAGCGGCATCTTTCTGTTCTTCCTGCTCGTCACGGGCTGCATGCTGAAGATCGGGCGCGACTCGCTCTGTGACTCCATCCTCCACGCCGTCCCCAACGTTACCAGGTGGTGGAGACACTCACTCACCCACAGGTTCACCTTTTCTGTCACCGATCAGCAGCAGGATGCAGCTTTCTCTCACACAGGCATGTTCAGACATGTGAGCTCTGAGCTGCAAGCTTTCCCTGAGAAGCCACTAATAACACAACGATCATTTCCACTTTTTGTTTCTACTCCGTCAGCTGTGCGATCACAGGAAGCTCCATTCTCATTTTTCTGATTTTCTTTCTGGTAATCATTTATTTATGACGATTAAATATCATTAAAATAATAAAAAAAAACAGTGGGGGAAAAAGGTTTTTGCTTTTCATTTTGTGTTTCAGATCATCAAACAGATATTAATAACACAAAGATTATCTGAATAAATACAAAAAGCAGTTTCTGAATTAGGATTTTATTCATTTAGGGGGGAAAAAAATCTACCCCAACCGGCCCAGCTGTTTGTGAAAAGGTGACTGTCTCCCTTGGCGGCAACATCTGCCATCAAGCATTTGGTGAAACTATCAACGAGTTTTGACCCACTCTTCTTTGCTTTCACCCACATTGCAATTCAATTCAGTTTATTCATGTAGCAACAATTCACAACAGTCGTCGTCTCGAGGCACTTTACAAAAAAAGTAATTTCAGTTCAGTCATACATGTATTCCAATTGATTCTAGTTACCAAACAGGACAGCAGCTCATTAATTAATTAATTATTCAAATTAGTTTAAAAAGTTTCTGAGGAAACCCAGCAGAGCATCGACTCATTGGCTTGCAGCATTCAGTCCTCCTGGACGAGCACGTAGCGACTGCATGGCGTTGTGTCTTTGACTTTACAGCAATCCCTCATACCGAGCATGGATGTAGCAACAGTGGAGAGGAAAAATTCCCCTTTAACAGGAAGAAACCTCCAGCAGAACCAGAACCTGGTTCAGTCCGAGCCTCCATCCGCCACAACTGACTGGGAGTTTTGAGAAGACAGAGCAGATACACACAAAAGAAACAGAAGAACTGATGTAGGATTATTTTGATGTTCATGAAAGTAAGAAGTTAATAGCAGGAGAAGGAGAACGTTTAGTTGATGGCAGCAGTAGCTCAGCTGAAACCCTCCTCCAGGAAGGAGTCGCAGCCAAACAGAACGCAGACTAAACGTAGGGCAGCATAGCTACGGAGATAGCTCAGGTTAACCTACCGGTTTAGAATAAGACATGAGAGAGGCAGAACCGAGGAGAACCTTCTATCCAGTACGAAGAAGGGTTTAAGGCAGGGGTCTGCAACCTTGATGATCCAAAAAGCCATTTTGGTGTCAGTCCAGCTACATAAATTTTGTTTAGAGGCGCAAATATTAAATGACCTCCCAATGACTTCCCCACTCAGCTCCTTCAGACTAGCAGCAGCAATTCGCAAACACCTGGTGGAACTGCGGATCTGCTGAGCTCATTGTTCAAGCTACTTCCCAGTGAAACTCTGTTTAAAACGTTGTAAAAGGGTTAATAGAGGAGCGCTGTTGTGATGACTTCCTGAAGGCGAGGTTTCAGAAAGAGCAGGAGTTTTTAAAGAGATAGAGGCCCAATTTCAAGGCATTAAATTTTGAGGAATGTAGGCGGGCCGTGAGCACGCAGGAGCTGTGGTCAGCGCTCTGATGTCATTTTTCGCGTGGTTGGCCAGTTTCTTAGAAATCTCTTGGTATATTTGTTCGTTGCGGGTTGCCCCGTCCAGTTGACGCTGTCTGCACTCTTCTGCCTCAATTGATAAAAAGATTTTGACCTCAAGGTTTGACCATGGAACAACGATTTGCAGCTCGCCATCTTTTCAACTTCTACAACCTCGTACAACAGAAATGGTGGTCGAGATGTTGTTCAAGGAGTTGGCAAGTATTGCCTTTGCTCATCCAGTGATGTAAATTTCTGGCCAGTCAACTAATGAAGTCAGCTGCCAGTCAAATCACTTGAACGCCATACCTGGCTTGGCCCGGCTTGTACCACCTCTGAGGTGGTTCCAAAAAAACGGGGAGGAACAGAGCAGAATCTGCAAATGGAGACAAATCTGGCCGGGGCTGACTGTGGAAGAACTCGTTAAAACCACGCCAGTGGAGAAGGGGCTTTTGTGACCACTTGGATCATCAATGAGTTTTTGGAGTAAGCTTGGTTGGTCTGTCACACCTGGTGAGGTTCCCCACTGCTCCATGTTTTCCACTCTTATGGATCATGGTTTTTACTCTGGTTCACTGGAGTCCCAAAGACTTAGAAATGCCTTTTGTAACCCCATCCAGACCGATAGATGTCAGTGACTTTGTTTCTCGTTGAATCATGACGTATATTAATATCTTTTAGCCTACTTCATGTTGTCAGACAAGTTGTATTTAATTTATTTCTCAATTCTACAAGTCAGACAGTAATCAGACCAGCGTGTAGCTCATTAAATTTAACTTTGCCATCCAAAAATGTGGTTCATTAACGTTAATTCGTGGCCAAACAACCTGGAAAATTACTTGTTCACATAGCAGCAGGTCTGTTTGGAGAGTTTTTGTTTTGTTTTGTTTTTTCCCTTAAAGCTACAGTATGTAACTTTTATGAAAATGTTTTTGTTTTGTTTTTTCACATATTTTTTTAAAACTGTCACCATATCATGACAGTTTGGTATGAGACAGATAATCTGTGAAAAGATGGAGCTCCTCCACCTCCTCCCTGAGCTGCTATTGCCGTCTAAACAAATGCACCGCTCCCGACCTGAAACAACCAATCAGAGCCAGGAGGAGGGTCTTAGTGCTGTCAATCACCCTCATGAGTGTGCTAATGGTGGAGAAACAACTTACCGTTCCAGGAAAACTGTTTATCCACTAGCATCGTTGGCCATGCTAACTAGCATTAGCATTAGCAGCAGACTGTGTTGTTATGATCCAGCTGTAGCGTAGCAGAGAGCAAGGGGGAGTGTCTGAGTGGTGTTTACATGAGGGTGATTGACAGCGCTAAGACCCTCCTCCTGGCTCTGATTGGTTGTTTCAGACGATTGAGTGGCATATTTCTGCAGTTAGTACTGGGAGCACTGGGAGAAGGCAGAGGAGCTCGATTATTATTATTATTATTATTTTTTCACAGATTATCTGTGTTATATTGTCACGACACAATGATAAATTTAACAAATATGTAAAAAAAAAAAAAAAAAAAAGTTTGTTTTTCGTAAAAGGTTACGTACTGCAGCTTTAACGGAGGAGATTATTGCTTGAAAACTGCTTTTTGTGTTTTCTCAGGTTATCTTTGTCTGACGTTAAATTAGTTTGATTATCTGAAATGATTGTGACAAAATTAGCAAATCTGTAAGGGAGCAAGTGCCTTTTCAGAGCACTGCACTTATCCCCTGAATAAACAAAGTGCCCATCTTAAAGCCTAAAACACAAACTGAAATGATGCAGATAAACTTACTTTTTGATGAGGATTTTAAACGAAATTTTAGTTGAGCATAAAAGAGGAGTTACAAATGAGGTTACTTCCTTTAGCTTTTGTAACAGAACTTTTTTTTTTTTTTTTTCTCTGTAAGATGTGATGAAGTGCAGAGCAAAAAGTGGGTCAGTCCACTTCAAGGAGAGAGGATCTACACCAATCTTCACAAATCAGAGGTTTGTATCTCACCACATTATGACCTTTAGCTTTATTTGAAATGCTTGACGCGTATTTATTGGTGTAACGAGCAGATCAGATCATGCCATCCAAAAAAAACATGAACCCAAAATTCGGCTTGTTTCTGTTTTGTGTCATGTTCCTCCTCAGACGGCTGTCTGGGTCAACTTCTTCTTCTGGCTCATCATCGGGGCGCTGGTGATGGTTCAGGGGCGTCAGAGTTCGGGGGCTAAGTTCATTCCCACGCCGAGGGGAGCCCTCTTCGGCGAGCCGGTGGCGACCGCCGCAGAGACGGAGCCGTTCTTCAACCGCCCCCCGGGGCCGCAGTAAGGTGGCAGAAACCCAGCAACGGGTGTGAAAACTGGAGATGTCTCTTATTTTGTACAATATTCACTTCAGGTCTTTCTATAATCAGCAGTGTACTGAAGTGAAAGTGATCACAGTTTGTGTTTTCAGCCTCGTAATCCAAAGATTTAAGCATGTAACTGAAGCAGATTCACTTTGGGGGTTTTTATTTTTGAACTTGTTGAATCAGAACCTTTTTCAGCTCATCTTTGTTTATTTAGCCAGAAATTGGGAAACGTTTATTGTTGCAACTTATTTTTCATATCTTTACCTTTTGTTAATATTGTAAAATCTTGTAACTGCAAAAAACCAGGTCTGTTTCTGTAACACTGAAATAACTTAAGACATCTGTATGATCCAGACCTCATGTCCCTATATTAGTTGGAGGTGCTTTTTATTTACTTAAAACTACTATTAAATATTAAAATAACCTTTGAAGCTTCAAATGTGAATTTGCATTAATGCTGCTTGATGATTCGTGTTAAATCTGTAAAAGGAACCGTTATTTGATAAGAGATGTTAGTAAATGTCTCCCTCTGCTGGCCAATATTAAATTAATTTGTACTGCAATACAGCTTGTGTTTTTGTTTTTTGTTTTTTTGTTTTGTTTTGTTTAGTATAAATATTTTGGTTTTTCTAAAGTTTGTTTAAACATGTAGAGATATATGTGCTGCAGCATAATTTGATGTATTGCCTTTGACACCTATATTTACCTTCGTGACCAGTCCAGGAAAGTGACTTTTTAGTTCTTATCTGTTTGTTTCCCTCCCTGTGGTTATGTTGTTGTACAAAATGTGTGTACCAGCCCCAGAACATAAGCAAACAAACTTATGAAGATGCTAATTTTAGCTGGTAAAAGAGTGTCAGTCACAGTAAAACTCGTCTTGTACCGACATGAACTGAAAGACGGCTCAGGGTCGAAGTAGCCATTACTCCAAGAGCAACAGAAAAAGTCAGATTACAGCTTGCAAATGCACTCAGGGACAAAGGCATGGATTTTTGATCTGAAATTAAAGTGGCCACCATGGGGAAAAAGGGGGAAGCTTGCAAGCCTGAGAATGAAATACCCACTAATGTACGGAAATGCCAGCATCATGTGTGGCTGTTTAGCAGCAGGAGGGACTGGTGCACTTTACGAAACAGAGGACATCATGAGTAAAGAGCATTTAAGATGAAAAACATTGGAACAACTTCTCAAAACTTCAGACAGGAAGCTGAAGCTTGCACAAATGGGTCTTCCAGAAAGACATTAGCTTTGTTGCCATCCAATTGTCTTTTGAGCAAACTTTTAAAATGTCGCAAAAATGAAAGAAAATGTGAATCATGCGTGTTTCCATCTACTGGTTTGTAGCAAACTGAAGTGAAATAATCTGCCAGTGGAACAAGACTTTTAAATTTGTAATATGAGAAAATGTCTTGTTCCGCTCTCAGATTATTTCACTTATAACTAGAACTTATTTAATCAATATTAAGGAATTATTTACTTAAAACAAGCTCCTATATTGTGCTGAAAGGTTACTTGTAAGTTAACTTTGTCTTATGTCAAGTGTATTTAAAATATTTGCACAAGAAAATAAACCAAAACTACTTGGTAAGTTTTTGTGTTTTTTGCAGAGCAGGCTATGCAAATCGTAACTGTCAGATGTTGACATTATGCATGACTGTGGTAAACAAGATGTAGAGGTTGAAAACTAGCAAGGACCACGCATCTCAGAGAAATACTCCTCCCCTCCGAGCTGGAGGTTTGGACTTAAACATTTTTCTAAGTTTCATGCCTCTGGTAAGGCACAGACCCACCAGTGGGTGGGGTGTTCGTGATGTCAGAACTTATGCATCAAATGTTTCCATCTCTTCTTTAGCAGATTTGCTCATTTTCGGAAAAGCCAAAAACGACCTCAAGTGAGCGAAGGAACTTTTTGCAAAATTGAGGAAGCTATTTCAAATTTTGCTGTTTCCATCAATCGTGATGCAATATTTTAAAAATGCGCATAAAAAGGTGTTGATTGGAAGTCTCAGTCTCTCAGGATACCACCCAAGTAGTTACACAGTAGCTCAAGGACAGCAAAGTTCATGTTTCGGAGCGGCCATCTCAGAGCCTCAGTCTCATAGAAAATTTTTGTGCAGAGATGAAAAGGTGTGTGAGCAAAAGAGGCCTCAAAAGCTGATTCAGTTACAGCAGTTCTGTGAGGAGGAATGGGCCAAAATTACAGCAAACTATTGTTAGGATATACAGAATTATTAAAGGGGTGGTATTATGTATTTTCCAGGCACATAGTGCAGTTTTATAGCACAATCAAGTAACTATGTTACCTTAAGTTCAAACATTAAAAAAAATTGACGGCTTAAAATTGGGCCTCTGTCTCTTTAAGAAGCTCCTGCTCTTTCCGACACTCCGCCTTCAGCACATCATCACAACAGTGTTTCTCTATTATGGCATTTGCGTTGGACTGAGAATGAGTTTGTACGATGAGCTAAGCAAATGCGTGATTCCAGCTGGTGTTTGCTAATTGCTGCTGCTGCTAGTCTGGAGGACCTGAGGGAGGGAAGGTATGTTTTATATGAGGGAATAACATAACATGATATGAAGCTCAGAAAACTATTTTACATTATACCCCCCCACACACAAACACACACACTTTTAAACCCAAGTTAAACTGTTTAATGAGCAATTCTACCAAATACGAAGGAAATATATGAAAGCTTCTTAATTAGGGGAAAGTAATAAAGATTCTCATTTTTCTGGCATTTGGAGAATAAGTTGGATCATCCTCACTGACCTTAAACAGGAATGTTTCGTCTATTTCATATCCGACAGTCAGAAAAATACATTGTTTTATAAAGTATGTGTAAAAATTTGCTCAATGTGAACAAACTTATTGAGATTATCCTCACATTTTCTGTCCACAGTCATTTAAGTGTTTATCGTTGGAGGCAGCTGAGATTTGGCTTTTTAAGGCGTGGCTTGATTAGTAAACTACTGAATAGTAACCAGGCAGATGAAAATAGACCAGGAAGAGAGCTTACACGTGCCTCCTTCTCTCCTTTTCCTAATGGTCTTATCTCTGAGGATTACCTGACCTCACTTTGAGCCTGAGGTTGAGGGTGACGCTCGCTGAGGAGAGCCACAAACAACATCCTGGACTTCAAAGACGGACGCTGAAATATCTGCCTTCACCTGGCCTGCAGCACCAAAACTCACCTTAGAAAGGATTTCTGGAGTCTACGGCTGCTCTTCTTTTAGATGTGCAGGAAGTAAATCTGCGAAGCGAGAAAGGCCAGGGACAATCAAGCACTGGAGAACAGTGATACGGACCAGGAAGTCGAGTCTCAGAAGAAGACCAGGAGGCTGGAGATCAACCTGACCCTGGAATCAATGGTGAGATTCGGTCTGTTTTGTTGTTCAAAGTGCCGGTTAGAAATATAGGCAGTTAAATTACATAAAGAGATGAGGAGAATAAGGCAGACATGGAGCAGTGAGATAAGCCAGGATAAATCTCTGTAATCTACTTCACACACCACAGATCAAATGGTGAGTTTAAAACCTGCTCATGTGTGGATGAGTTGCTGTTCAGTGCAAATTCCCACAACTTGTACCTGCCTGGATGCTCTCCAGCCACTTGTCCGCCTCCCATCTCCGTAGGAAATGTCCAGCGCCCAGTGCGACTCGGTGGCCGTGAGCGTGGAGTCCCTCCTGAGCGACGCCAAGAGGATGCAGCAGCAGTGCAGGGAGCGCAGCGAGCAGCTGTCACTGGCCGCCACGCAGCTGAGGGTGGAGTCGGCCGCCCTGAGGGAGCAGTGCGAGGCCACCCAGCTCGACATGGCCCGGATCCGCCGGCAGCTGGATGAGCTCCTGGACACCAAGGCGGCCTTCGAGGCCAGGGAGAGGCAGGCACGTAAACTCAGCAAGCAGCTGTGAGGAGTTTGAAGGAAGCTCTAGCAAGAGGAGAGGAAGCTGGTCTTTGGATGGTGTCGGGATGGGAGTTATATATTTTAAATTGTCATTTGAAATGGAGGAGCACTATTGTTTATTATAGAAGTCCTCCTTTAAAGGGACAGTATCATGTAAAATCTACTTTTTTTAGCTTTACATCATCTTATAATGTTATTCCCTAATCTAAAACATACCTGGAGTGTTGCTTTGATTCTTTCATGGATGTTTGAGAAATCCTTTAATCTCCCGTGGCAACCATCCAGCTGTGAAAAACGCCTGGGTGGATACAGCTCCACCTTCGAGGCACAGCTCCTCCTCGGAGCTGCAGTTTCTAAGCTTCCGAGCTTCCTCCTCACAGAGCACTCCTCGCCCCGTGACTTCCCCACTCTGCTCCTTCAGACTAGCCAGCAGCAATTAGCAAACACCTGGTGGAACTGTGGATCTGCTGAGCTCATTATACGAGCTACTTCTCAGTAAAATGCTGTTAAAAATGTTGTTAAAGGGTTAATCGAGGACTGATGTTGTGATAACTTCCTGAAGGCAGAGTTTCAGAAAGAACAGGACTTTATTAAAGAGACAGAGACACAATTTCAAGGTGATAAATCATGAAGTCAAATTTCTTTTAAGTCATATTATATACAGCATTTTTGTAACAACTGATGGTAACACAGTTACTTGATTGTGCTTTAAAATGGCACCATGGGCCTAGAAAACACATAATACTGCCCCTTTAACTATTTGCTTTTCTTAGTCATTCAGCGGCTTGATAAACCATCAAAATTAAGATATTTACCTCTATTCATTCTGTCTTCTGGTTAATTTTCAAGTTTTACAATAAAAAAAAATGTATAAAAATTTGAAACATCTCCACAGATCTCTTCTTTCCCTTTCTTTGTGTCAAATAAACGTCTTCCAAACCCAATCATGTCCCACTTTCTTTATTTTCAGGAGTCCAAGCAATGAGTTAAATCCTTTTGGTCCTGTTTGGAGCAAAGAACCACTCCTGGTTTTTTCTGGTTATTGTACTCTTTACATCTGTTTCCGTGTGTAACAGAGTTATATCTGAGAAATGACCTCAAGTAGCAGCAACCATAAGAGCAGAATATGTTCTCTCTAATATTCACCTCAGGGTAGAGAAACAGTGACTTCCATAGACTACCTTATTAAAGCACAGAAGAAGATATCAAGATAATAAATTAGAATATTCCAGTTTGTTTATTTCAACAATTTGATTAAAAAACGGGAAAACTCATACAGTGCTGTGAAAAAGCATTTTTCAGATTTCTTTTGTTTTTGCTTTTTTGTCGCAGCTAAAACTTTGGGATAAAGCGGTCCGATAGTCTTACCCTGGAGCAGTACGGAAGCCGAGAGCGGACGTGTTATGCGTTAACTTTATTCTAATGGTTTTCTCGAAATAACGAGTTAATTTAATAACGAGATCACAAGATGATTGGTGTGTGCGTTAAACCTGATACCATCATTCAAATGCATGCCACACCAGCGGGAGAGGACTTATAAGAGTAAGTCATGGCATGCACATGTAATTCTCTGAATAATTCTGTGAACAAGTGATAGGTAAACCATAATGACACCCCATCATTGGTCGTATGATTAAACCACTGGGAAATTATCTTGTCATCTCGAGAAAACGGTCGTGATAATGTATCTCGAGTAAACCAAAAGGAAAATAAACACACGAGTACGACCTCTCTCGGCTTCCGTACTTCTCTAACAGTGGGGCGAGAAGCAGGGAGACTTTAAAGTTGTCTTTATTCATGCTTAACCGATTAAACAAGCCTCCGGCCACTAGGTGGCAGCAGTGTTCAACTTTATCAATAGGCTGCCTGTTCAGCCCAGTAGAAGAAGTAGTTTCCTCAGGCACACCTGTTTACACAGAGTACAACTAACGAGAAGCAGAGATGGAGAAGTTTGTGACCGTGAAAAGAAAACCAGCGGCAGAGGCAAGTAAAGCAGTCGATTTATATTACTGGATTGGACAGCGCCTTTTAGCCGCTACAGCTGGAGACGCGCACCTGCAGGCGCCATTACGATGCATTGAGTCGAGTCGGTTTTGTGGTAACTTAATTTTACATAATTGCCGCTGTAGAAAACATTATCTACTTTATGATATATTTTATCCTTGTTGATTAATGTCATGAATATCGCGACATTCTACGAACGAACGAGGCAATTAGTCCAGTTTTTTTTTTATTTTTTTTATCGTGTTTTGAACTTGAAGAAATGACATCGCCTGCAGCGCAAAGGGAGAATAACACCGAAAAACAGGTGAAGAAAAACTCAAAACCACTCCTGTTCTTATTTCTCGCTCTGTGTCGGCTTTATCAAACCTGTAACAAAGTTCCAGAAAAAACGAGGCTAAAAACCCACCTGTTTAGAGTTGCCTTTGATTACCAGTAAGTGGAACATTAAAATAAATAATTAAAAAAAACATTAAAATGAGATGCAATAACTTAAAGTTGAAGATGTTGCAGCTCATTTTGTTCTTCCAGTTTGATATGCAAATGATAGAAAGCTGTTGCCAGTGGGTTGTACACATAAATAATTACATATCAGATTCCCAATAGTTTTTCAGTTAAGAAGGGGGATTGAAGAAATTAATAATTCCTGGGGGGGCATGACAGAAAATAACAGAACCACTGCCCGAGAGGCTTCTAGTTTTCCTAAACATTTTATACATTTTGCAAACATTTTTTTCTCATCATATCAGCCATTTTAGAGGCTGGTTGTATAAAACTTGGATGGGATTTCTTTTTAAATGTATTTTTTTTTTTATTTAAATAATTTATAAAAAATCTAAAAGTATGAGTATGTTTTGGAAACTAAGGGCAAACATGATAAACACTCAGCTGCTATAATGAACCAGGATTCATGCCATCAGTTATTGACCTCATCCCAAACATTTTCAACTTATTTTTGGAAGAAATTGTATTTTTATGTTGTTGTTCTTACCATCAGAGAAATCAGAAGTTGTAATGTTAGAGCACAAACCCACAAAATAAAAAAATAAATTAAAAAAATCAATAAATAATTATAAAAAATCTTTGTAAGGAAATGTATGTTTGGTGTTGGGGTAGCATATTTATATTAGGATGAGAGGAGTATAATTCAGCTACACAGTAAGAGGACATAGTTACATATCATCTTGTTTTATTTTCATTATAAATGATCTCATCACAATTTGCAATGAAAGTTAAATGCAGCCATTAAGTGGAGCCAATTCAAGCAGTCAGCATGTGGAGATGAGTAAATTTTCATCCGTGCAGACAGAACGACCGCCTAGTGTAGTGTGAGGTCTTGTAGCTTTATTATTGGGTCATTGGAATGTAATTTTACTGGCATTCGTATAAGTAGCGCCACATATTGAGTCTCATATAGGGAATTACTGTCATGCTGTGGTATATTTGGACATGTGGAAGACGAGCTTAGCTGGTGATCAAATATATCCTATATAGAAATGCATAACGCTGCAGAATCAGGAGTGACGCTGCCTTTAAAATACCAGGCAGATGTGCAGTAGTGTGATGCGGGTATTACTGTCTCAAATTATGTCATTTCTTTTTTTTTCTTTTTCTACCTACTTCCGTCGGTCTTTAGCTTTTCCATGTTGTCAATCTCTTCTGCCGTCTTTTAATGAGTTTTTTTTTGTTTTTTCACATGAACAAACAGCAAAAGGCCTGTGTCATAAAAGATTTAAATTTTAATCAGCATTATAAATCATTCTATAAATACATGGTTGTCATTTCATTAAGAACGCATCTTAAATAGCAACAGATAAACAAGCAGTCGGGGTGGGTGTCAAAAACTTAAACAAAAACAGCGGAGCGGTGCGAGCTGCTGCGTTTCAGCCAGAAACTGGGAATGTGAGTGCCTCGGTTAGGTTTGGTGTGTTTACAGCTCGGTTCTTCATATCATCACCGCTCTGAAAGACATCAGGGGGAAGACTGAGAAGTAAAATACTTGCAGAATGGCGGATTTGTGCAGTTTTCATGCAGCAGAAGTAAACTTACTCTCAACTTTCTTTTTTAGTGGGGAGAGTGCTGCTTTTGCCTGGAAGACAGAGAAATAGTTTTTATAGTGGTGATCTCAACGGAGCACAGATCGCTCTGCGGAAGACTGGAATCTGACGATATCCGACACTAAACATCCAAGTTCTTCTTTCCTGCTCCACACATGTGCTGTAGCTACGCAGGCAAATAACCAAACTGCAAATAAAAACTTAATAGTCGGGTTGCTGCTCATGATTATTTTAGTCAGTGATTATTCTATTAATTATTCTGATGATAAATTGGATAAAAATTAGCACATTCTGCAGCTTTTTCATTTAACCACTTTAACCGTCTTTTTATGCAATATTATAGACATTAGAAGATGCAAATAAACAATTCAATCCATTTTTTAAATAAGAAAATAAACACACACACACACACACACACACACACACACACACACACATATATATATATATATATATATATATATATATATATATATATATATATATATATATAAAAAAAAAAATTCCCTTCTCACCCTCCACGGGTGGTCTTTCTCAACCTCTGAGCTCGGGTCCTCTACCAGAGGCCTGGGAGCTTGAGGGTTCTGCGTAGTATCTTGGCTGTGCCGAGAACTGCGCATTTCTGGACTGAGATGTCTGATGTTGTTCCTGGGATCTGTTTTAGCCACTGCTCCAGCTTGGGGGTGACTGCCCCGAGGGCCCCGATGACCACAGGCACCACTGTGGTCTTCACCTTCCAGGCCTTCTCCAGTTCCTCTCTGAGGCCCTGGTATTTCTCCAGTTTCTCGTGTTCCTTTTTCCTGATGTTGCAATCGCTTGGTATTGCTACATCCACCACAACGGCTTTCCTCTGTTGTTCATCCACCACCACGATGTCCGGTTGGTTCGCCATTACCATTTTGTCTGTCTGGATCTGGAAGTCCCACAGGATCTTAGCTCGGTCATTCTCCACCACCTTTGGGGGTGTGCCCCACTTTGATCTCGGGGCTTCCAGTCCATATCCTGCACAGATGTTTCTGTACACTATGCCCGCCACTTGGTTATGACGTTCCATGTACGCTTTCCCTGCCAGCATCTTGCACCCTGCTGTTATGTGTTGGACTGTCTCAGGGGCCTCCTTGCACAATCTACACCTTGGATCTTGTCTGGTGTGGTAGATCTGAGCCTCTATTGCTCTGGTGTTTAGGGCCTGTTCCTGTGCAGCCAGGATGAGTGCCTCTGTGCTGTCCTTGAGTCCTGCTTTTTCCAGCCATTGGTAGGATTTCCTGATATCGGCCACTTCAGTTATTTGTCGGTGGTACATCCCATGTAGGGGCTTATCCTCCCATGATGGTTCCTCCAGCACCTCATCCTCTGGTCCCCATTGTTTGAGACATTCGCTGAGCACATCGTCGGTTGAGGCTTTGACCTTGATGTATTTATGGATCTTGGATGTTTCATCCTGGACAGTGGCTCTCACACTCACTAGTCCTCTGCCTCCATCCTTACGGCTCGCGTATAGTCTCAGGATGCTGGATTTAGGGTGGAACCCTCCATGCATGGTTAGTAGTTTCCGAGTTTTAACATCCATGGTCTTTATCTCTTCCTTTGGCCAGCTTATTATTCCTGCAGGGTATCTGATTACTGGCAAGGCATAGCTGTTTATCGCACGGATCTTGTTCTTGCCGTTGAGCTGGCTTCTCAGGACTTGCCTTACTCGTTGGAGGTATTTGGCCGTGGCTCCTTTCCTTGTGACCTCATCGAGGCTGCCATTTGCTTGTGGTATTCCCAGGTACTTGTAACTGTCCTCAATGTCTGCTATTGTTCCCTCTGGGAGTGAGACCCCTTCTGTGTGGATGACCTTCCCTCTCTGTGTAACCATCCGACCACACTTCTCTAGTCCGAATGACATCCCAATGTCAGTGCTGTAGATCCTGGTGGTGTGGATCAGTGAGTCGATGTCTCGTTTGCTCTTAGCGTACAGCTTGATGTCATCCATGTAGAGGAGGTGACTGATGGTGGCTCCGTTCTTGAGTCGGTATCCGTAGCCAGTCTTGTTGATGACTTGGCTGAGGGGGTTCAGACCTATGCAGAACAGCAGTGGGGACAGAGCGTCTCCTTGGTATATGCCACATTTGATGGACACTTGTGCAATTGGCTTGTAGTTGGCTTCAAGGGTGGTTTTCCACATCCCCATCGAGGCTGCAATGAAGGCTCTTAGAGTCCTGTTGATGTTGTACATCTCTAAGCATTCAATGATCCAAGTGTGTGGCATTGAGTCATAGGCTTTCTTGTAATCAATCCAAGCCGTGCACAGGTTGGTGTGTCGGGTTTTGCAGTCTCGGGCGACTGTTTGGTCTACCAGGAGTTGGTGTTTGGCTCCTCTGGTATTTATGCCGATGCCCTTCTGTGCTGTACTCATGTATTTATCCATGTGCCCACTTATCTTAGCTGCTATGATGCCTGACATGAGCTTCCATGTTGTAGAGAGACAGGTTATTGGCCGATAGTTGGATGGGACCGAACCCTTTGAGGGATCCTTCTGGATCAGGATTGTGCGCCCTTCAGTTAACCATTCAGGGTGAGTCCCACTTTGTAGCAGCTGGTTCATTTGAGCTGCCAGTCGCTCATGGAGGGCAGTGAGTTTCTTTAGCCAGTAGGCATGGATCATGTCAGGACCTGGTGCTGTCCAGTTTTTCATACCTGAGACTCTTTCTTGGACATCTGCCACTGTGATAGTTACTGGGGCTTGCTCAGGGAGGTTGCTGTGGTCATCTCGTAGAGAGATTAGCCACTGTGCATTGCTGTTGTGGGTCGCCTCCCTTTCCCATATGCCTTTCCAGTACTGTTGGGTCTCCAGCCTTGGTGGGTCTGCTCTGTTGTTATTACCCTGCCATTGAGAGTACACTTTAGCTGGTTGGGTGGAGAAGAGCCGGTTAATCCTCCTGGCTTCATTTTCTCTCGTGTACCTCTTTAGGCGACTGGCCAAGGCTTGGAGCCTTTGTTTGGCAGTTTCGAGCGCTTCAGGTATGGGCATCTGGCTGTACCGCTTGGGTACCGGTCTTTTGATTGCACCTCTTTGGAGCTCTGACAATTGGCTCACTTCCCTCCTTGTTACCTTGATTTTAGCCTCTAACCGTCTTTTCCATGGTGGGTATTGAATCTCATGGTTGCTCCTATAGCCGAGCATCTCAAGGATCACTGATGCCGAGTTGTACACCAGCTCATTGGTTTCCGTTATGGTGTTGGTAGGGATCGTTCTCAATGCTGCATTCACATCTTCAATGAGACTTTCTGATGGTACTTCACTCAGCCGTTGTAATTGGCATCGGGATTGCCTGGTGTTCATTCGGGCCACGATCCTACCTCTCAGGTCAGTTGCTGCCTCGTTCAGCTGTGATGGTTCGTTCATTATTGGGGCTGCATATCCAATCTGCGGGTGGGGAGTTGAAGCTAACTCCCCTCTGACCTGGCGTCCTGGCTCCCCCTTGCCGTAGCATTTGTGTTGTACCTCGTCTATCTCAAGTTGTGAGATATATATATATATATATATATATATATATATATATATATATATATATATATATATATATATATAAATAAGTGTATATAATATAAATAAGTATGTTTGATCATTTGTAGCAAAGGATGCATGTGCAGCTACAAAAAATACATCAACATGTGAAAAGTTCAGCCCTTTCTGCTTGACTTAACATCGATACAGTGTAGGGATGATCTGATGACCATTTTTTGGATTAACTGATAAGTAATTGAATAGAAAAGGTGCTAAATTGGAGATTTTTTTTTTGTTTGTTTGTTTTTTTTTTTTTTTTAACAGAATTTGAATCAAGTGATGCCACCAGAGCAGTTCTGGGTAGAACATATTTGCAGACAAAAAATTTTTTTTTTTCCACCTTAAATGCAAGGCGCTACACACATAAATGCGAAATGCATCATCTTAAATGCAAAATGTTTATATCTTTTGTACAGTTTTGGCTTAATTACTGCTCTTTGTTGTTCTTTCAGCAAATGGCCTGTATACTCCAGTTAACAATTAATCCTTTGATACTTACTAAATTAGTTGACGATTATTTCAGTGATCGATTAATCACGATTAATATGATTTATCGTTTCAACCCTACTTAATAGCACTAATAATATACGCATGGAAGCAGATTTGATCATTTATACTCAGGTAATGGGAGTAGAGGAACTTATTTATGAAGGACCTATATGCTGCTTTCTTGTTATATGTTGTTTTTTAATCACAAGTTTTGTGCTTCTAAAGCTCTTCCTAGGTATTTGTTTCAAGAGCAATAAGGTCTTAATTTGTTGTTCAACAGCTCTGGACGTCGTCAATATTTCATGGACTAACAGAAGAATGTCGACAGCTTCCTGGTTGCAGCTCTTTTCTGGTCATGGCTCAGGTTTAATTCCCACATGCCATAAAAATCACTGTGTATGTGTGTAGCGCCTTGCAGAAGTATTCAAACCCCTTGGATGTCACTCATTTTGTTGTACTTTACTGGGATTTGGTGTGAAAGAGCAACACAAAGCCGTACATGAAAAATGAAACGAAGAACTTGAGAAAGTGGTTTTCTAACCTTTTTGATGGCGGTCCAGTCTTCGAGGATGTCGATGTCTCTCAACATGTAGACAATAAAAGGCCCTGCAACATGAATGCAGAGGTTTTTAATTGACCTGAACGTGTTAGTTTACTGGACGTTTGCTACATTTGCATTTCTTACCTGAAACTAGAGACACTTTCTTCTTCCTCTCTGAGCGACCGAGCAGGTTCTTCCTTTTACACTTCTTGCCTCTCATCTCATCACTCCATTCTGCAACAGAGAAGCTGCAGAGTAAAAACGAGAGAGAGACTCCTCAAACTAAAAATGAAGAAGCCACCAAAGTTAGAAGCAGGGTTCCTGCACATCTCTGAGCCATGGCAGGCTTTCCAGAGGCGAATATTTACAGGGAGGGAGGATATGATGGTGAAAGGAAGGAAAGTTGAAAGGAATGAAAGCAGGAAGGAGACAAGGAATGGAAGATGCTAAAACATAAGGGTGAAAGTAAGGAGGAACGGAGCCAAAGGAAGACGGAACAGAATGGGAACCAAGGAAGGAAGGAAGGAAACGAGAAAGGAAAGATCAAGGACAAGAAAAGAGGAAAACAAAGACTCAAAGGAAGGATACAAAGAACATGAGGAGGACAAAGAAAAGGAAATGAGAAAGGACATACAGAAGGAAGGATACAGTGAAGGAAAGACGGAAGGACACAAGGAAGGATGGACACGAAAGGAAATAAGGACACAGAAAAAGGAAAGGAAGCAAGAACAGACGAAACAGATTAAAGACGTGAGGGCAAAAGGAAGAAAGGAAAGAATGAAGGACATGAGGCTGGAAGCAAGGAAGACAGAACACAAAGAAGAAAGAGAGAAAAAGGACAAATAGAAGGAAACAAGGCATGAGGAAGGAAAGGACACAAAGAAGGCCTGAAGTCTGGAAATACTTTCCCAAACCCGTAAAATACTGAAATCAAACTGCAGGAACCCTGAGGAGGCGGCCGCCATGTAAACACGATTTCATGTCTGTGAAACCGTTTCTATAGCAACACTTTACCTGAGGTGAGGTCAATGTTCTGTCTGTCCTCCTCTAGTCTGCGTATCTTCTCCAGAAGCTCTGCCTTCATGGCATCAAACAGCAGGGAGCGCTCACTCTGCAGCACACAGATCATCAACCTTCAGTCACTCTGGGATGTCTCTATGGTCCATGTGGCTCAACGTCGCACACCACTAAGATGGAGTGAATGACCTGACGTTAACCGAACTACCACACCCACAGCGATGCAACGTCAACGACATGCTCCAACAAACCATTTGGATTTGACACGACGATAAACGGGACAAACATGGATGTTCCGGTTACATTTCCACTAAGCTTTGGGAAGTACGATTAATCGGATTAATCGATTATTTTAAAATTTGTCAACTAATTTGGTAAAGGATTAACCGTTAACTGGAGTATACAAACTCCAAAAAAGGCCAATTGCTGACAGAACAACATACTCAGAGCAGTAATTAAACCAAAACTGTACAAAAACATACACATTTTGCATCCATCCATCCATTCTCTTCTGCTTATCTGGGGTCGGGTTGCGGGGGCAGCATCCTAAGCAGGGAGACCCAATCTTCCCCCTCCCCAGACACTTGTTCCAGCTACTCTGGGGAAATCCCAAGGTGTTCCCAGGCCAGCCCAGAAACATAGTCCCTCCAGCGTGTCCTGGGTCTTCCTCTGGGTCTCCTCCCAGTGGGATGTGCCCGGAACACCTCACCGTGGAGGCGTCCAGGAGGCATCCTAACCAGATGCCCGAGTCACCTCAACTGGCGCCTCTCGACGTGGAGAAGCAGCGGCTCTACTCTGAGTCCCTCCAGGAGGACCGAGCTTTTCACCCCATCTCTAAGGGAGAGCCCAGACACCTTGGGGAAGAAACTTATTTCGGCCGCTTGTATCTGTGATCTCATTCTTTTGGTTGCCACCCATGAATGAGGGTAGGAATGCAGATCAACTAGTATATCGAGAGGTTCGCCTTTTGACTTAGCTCTCTCTTCACCACGACAGACCGGTACAGCGAATTTGGACGCATTGGCTTTCATCCCAGCCGCTTCACACTTGGCTGTGAACTGCTCCGATGAGAGTTGTAGATCACAAGCTGGTGAAGCCAACAGGACCACATCATCTCCAAAGGGCAGAGACGCCATCCTAAGGCCACCAAAACGGATCCCCTCAACACTTTGGCTGCGCCTAGAAATTCTGTCCATAAAAGTTATGAACAGAATCGGTGACAAAGACAACCTTGGCAGAGTCCAACTCTCACCAGAAACGAGCCCAACTGACTGCTGGCAATGCGGACCAAGCTTTGACACCGGTCATACAGGAACCTAACAGCCCCGTATCAGAAGGCCTGCTACCCCAGACTCTCGGAGTACCCCCCCCCCCCGGATTCCCAGAGGGACACGGTCGAACGCCTTCTCCAAGTCCACAAAGCACATGTAGACTGGTTGGGCGAACTCCCAAGCACCCTCACGGACCCTGCTGGGGGTGTAGAGCTGGTCCAGTGTTGTACGGCCAGGACGAAAACCATACTGCTCTTCCTGAATCCAAGGTTCGACTATCCAACAGACCCTCCTCTCCAGAACCCCTGAGTTAGACCTTACCAGGGAGGCTTAAGAGTGTGATTACCCTGTAGCTGGAACACACTCTGCGGTCCTCCTTCTTGAATAGGGGGACCACCATATCCCAGTCCGCCAATCCAGTCAAACTGCCCCCGATGTCCATGCGACATTGCAGAGTCGCATCAACCAACACAACCCGACAACATCCAGAGCCTTAAGGAACTTAAGGTGCTTAACTGAAGCATAGAAGTAATGGCAGCGTTGTGGCCATTTTTTTTTTTTTTTTTTTTTTTTTTGTAACAGTGTTTAAAAGGGGAGAGAAATATATATTATATAATTATCAAAAAAATTGGTTATCAGCCATAAAAGCAATATTAATATCAGCCCAAACTTGGACTTTGGTGCATCCCTAGTTTCAGTATTGCGAGATCTTGTACTACGAGAACTGGTTATACCTCTACTCTTTACTGTACTTATTAGAGAAGTTTGAAACGCAATTGGATTTTATTTAGGGGCATCAGATTAAAATTAGCTGAATACGCACCACACTTTTTAGATTTGACACTTCTAGACAAAGATATGGAAGACCTATGTAATCTTTACCCCCTCTTCTGTAAAAATATGTTCCAGAAATGGTTTTTAATACATAAGACGTTTCTTATGAAATTTCGGTGGTTGTGACAATAAAAAAACCGAGGCAAAGCTTTCACTGTCAGGGTCTTTTGCTAAAAAAAGATTTAATCGATTGCCAAAACATCTGCAGGTCTCAACAGTTTAGTGCAACTGCTGGTTTTGATGCGTGACATGAGTGAATCACCTCCAGGTGTTGCCTCGCCCCTTGGACTTCACAGTCGTGCTTGTGTTTGATCACCTGCAGACATAGCTCCTTGTACACTCCTGCAGAAACAAATACAACAGAGACAAGACGTTAGTGACGGCGAGATGAAGCTTTATGATTCACTGAGACTTTCCATCCAATTGGTCGACTCATGAGCCGATGCGCTGTCATGCTTCATTTGCTCGACTGCGACATCAAGTGGACAATATATGTAAAACAAGCAAAGTGATAATGACGTGATGTGTGAAGCTTTAAACTGAATAATCAAATGTTTGTGATGCCAACACATAAATTCAGAATATTGTCTTAATCAGTTTTTATGAAGCAATGACTGGATCAAAACGAAAACTGGAAACAACTTGGGGAGAGGGTTGTGATTTGTAACCGTGCTTATTTTACCAAGGACAAAATTTTATTATTTTTCTGCTTAAAAATAAAAACTTCTACTGTGCTCAGCTTCAGGGAGTTTCTTTGCTTTGAGATGATTCTGTCTGCTATAGAAAATATCCTTACAGAGCGAAGATGTAGTGGGTTTATTGAAGTTGGGATAAAACATTTGTCCTTCCCAATATTCCAGGGGATTCTCCAGTCCCTCAACATTACCGTATGTTTGTATGCTGTCTTATCTTTGCATCCTAAATGACTTAGCTGAGCTTGGTCTCACTGGTTCGTCTGCTATGCAGGGCTCTATAATCTCTCAGCAAAGTTGATGCCTTTTTATTGCATTAAGGTTCATTTGAACACAAAAGGCACTTCACCTTTAAAAACATCAAAAAGTAGAAGAAAAAATTAGACCACAGGATCCACTGTGTTGGTATTTTGACATTAGAAATGATTTATTATGTGCGACCCTTGGAGAGATCAGAAAGTTGCTAGATATGGGAAAACTGGGTTCGTTGCAAAAAAGGCGCTCAAGCTGCAAACACACGCAATAAAATCCTAAAAGAAGAAAATGTGACTGGGGAAACGGCAGCGTTTTGCTTCACTTTGTATCGATTCACAAGCAAATTGACGAGCCAGATCCTGAATCAGTCACATGGTACGGCCTGATTGCGAGGCTTCAAACGTCACCGCATGCTCAATCAACACAAGCCTCGATACGCGCTTCATAAAGATCCTCCAGGATTACTTGACACGCTTCGAAGCCTCGACACACAGGAAACATCACCACAAGACGTCCATCCTGGACCTGTGAGAAAACTGCTGCTCTGATGCAGGGAGAGACAGGTCATAGGGCAAAGTGAGACGACCACTTTAAGACTATTCAAGGAATAATAAAGTTCCTAGCTGCATAATAACTCCTTGCTTCTCGTTAGGGTGGAGGTCTGATTTACCGGCCACTTGCGTTCGTATCTGCATGCTGTTCTGCAGTGCAGCCAGTGGTTCTCTGTATTCTCCTGCCTTCCCAGTCAGCACCTCGTCCAGCTTCACCTTCACCTGGTTCAGTCGCTCCCGAAACAACCTGCAAAGCACACGATGAAGTCGGCCTCGTTGGTCTTCCTCAGCTCATTGAGATTGTTAAACGCTGGTCACCATGTAGAGACCAGGGATGTGTGGCTCCAACAGAAAACAAGGTAAATTACTTCTCTTTGAGCTCCTGAAATTGTTTCTCCAGATCCATCATCTCGTCTAGACACTCTCCTCTTCTCCGTTCGCAGTCCTCATCGTCCATCTCTTTAAAGAGAGACATGACAAGGGACACGTTTCATCGTTGTCCAGCAGTGGTTTAATACAAACGATTTTCTCCCTAAGATTTTCTACCTGAACTCTCCTCTTCTTCCTCCTCCTCTTCTTCTACCTCTTCACTCTCCTCCATGTCGCTGTCCCGCTCCTCCAAGCTCTCCTCCATCGTCTCCTCCCCTCTGCCGCCCCCTGTCCTCTCAGCATCCTTCGGTTCCTCCACCTCTCCGTTGGCTTCAGGGAGCTGCGACTCTGCGTCCGCCTCCATCTCCTCCTCCGGGTCCCTCTCGGTGGGTTGGGCAGGCATGGAGGGCTGGAGACAGAAGGTAGAGTTGAATATTTTACATGCTGAGGAGATGAGGATAATCATTTTTACTTTAACTCAACAGATCTGTTTGGTTGTGTCAGAAGGCACAGAAACTCCTGTTTCAAAGGTTTCAACATCAGGAGGAACATTTTAACATTTAGACACAGTTGAAACCATAAGTTTAAATACACCAAATAAAAAGACACAAACACATTTTGGTTGTCAGAAGTTAAATCAGACCAAACTTCTCTTGTTTCAGGTCAGTTAGAATCATCAAAATTATTTCTGATTGCTAAATGCCAGAAAACTTAGCAAGAACATTTCTTCAAATTTTTTTTTTGTAACTTTCATACATTTGGTCAGTATCAGGGATAATTGTATTTTAAACTGTATGGCTTGGATATATATATATATATATATATATATATATATATATATATATATATATATATATATATATATATATATATATATATATATAAAAGCTAGATTGCGAGACACTGAGGCACCTTATGGTTCTTAACGTCTGTATGAAGTAAACTACAAAAACACTGCCTTTAACCGGAAGTTAATATTATTTTATTTCTAAAAACAAAAAGGTAATTATTTAAAAATGAGTACACTTTTTAAAATACACTTTAAACCCTGTGACGTAATAATAATATATAAATAAAAAAATGTTTTAAATTTTGTCCAAAATTTGGGTAACCTTTGCAAAAAAGAACTTTATTTTGGTAGAAACCGGAAGTCAATCCTTAAAATCTTGATGACTTGACTTTCGGCAGCTTCCGTGATGTCATTGAGTAAAAAACGGTAAAACTGAGAGAGCAACAGCATTTACACTTTAATTAAGCCGCTAAATTCAGCTTACTTTGAGTTGTATTGAATGTATTTCTTACTACTAAACCACGAAAGGGAGAAGTGAAAACTATTTCCTTGTATTCTTTTAAAAAAGCAGCGGTAAACGGCCAGTGAAGTCAAGTGCAACACTAGCTAACATGGAAACAACACACAGCGAGGGAAACACTGTTCACCATATTTACAGTCCTTCAAACAGGTTTCATGACTTGTATTTTATATAAATGGATACGAGGGTTAATGCTCGGCAGTATAATCCACGGGGTGAAGCCATTAAACAGCGCAGAGAAACACCAGAGCGTCTTTTAGACTGATCTACAGCAGAGCAATACTCGGATTAACAAACGCCGTTCTTCTGAGGAGGAGGCAGGCAGCCGATGCTGTTTGTAATCAGATCACCGCCCACTGCATCTGACGGCAAACAGGAAAAACCCAAAGCTCACCTTGTCTGGTTGTTAAGCTGCAAAAAGTTTGAAGTTCGGTTTACTTGTTTATTTCCATTGTGAAAAGTACTTCCTCTTCGTCTGGCTCCGCTTCTGTTCGACACTTTGCCGGACTCAACAGCCCGTCAGCTCAGCCAATCAGCGTCAAGAGCTCCAGTGAAGGCGTCCAATAGGAAAGGCCATCCCGCAATTCTCTTATCCAATCAAAATTTAAAAATACCTCTCACAAGCCAATCACAACATATATTGTGTTAGCTTATATTATAATTGATTTGTGTTTATCAACATTTAAATAAATAAAAGATTTCCCTTCTACAATGAGTGCCAGTTCTAGTGCAAAAACTCTGTGCTGTGCAGTGTTTTCTGCCTATTACACTGAACACACCATCCCCATTGCGAAACATGATGGTGGCAGTATCATGTTGTGCAGATGCTTTTCTTAAGCAGGGGCAGTGAAATGGTCAGAGTTGATTGGAAGATGGATTGAGATAAGTACAGGGTAATCCTGGAAGAGGATGTTCAAGACGAGGGTGGAGGTTTGCTTTCCAGCAGGAAAATGATACTAAACATACTATCAGATGTGGAACTGAATGGTTTACATCAAAAGATATTCAGATATTAGAATGTCCCAGTCAAAGTCCACACCTAGATCCAATTGAGAATCTGTGGCAATGCTTGAAAATGTTAGTCTCTAGATGTACAAAGACATACCCCAAAATACTTTCAGTTTTAATTGCAGCAAAAAAGCTTTACAAAGTAATTAATTCAGAATGGTTTAATACCAATGAATAACACACTTTTTGGATTTTTAACTGTACAAAATTTTTAAAACCATGTATCATTTTGTTTTCACTTCAGTAACTACTTTCTGTTGGTCTATCACATAAAATCAACCCACACAGAAATTTGTGTTTACAATGTGCCAGAATGTGAAAAACGTCATAAGGCTCGACAGTTGCAAGGTCTTGTCATGAAGTATCCGTCCATAACTATGGTCCTTCTGAAAGTTTGTTTTGTTGCATTGGCTGCTTTTTACTCTTGTCTTACAGTTATACTAATATCACATTAGTTTAAGAAAATGAAAAACTAGCTTTATGTGGTCAGGAAGACTTTTTTTTTTTTTTTTGACATTCTAGTATGGGAGCAGTTGGCAACTGAAGACCTCTATATAGTTGCATAATATAGTTTTTTTTTTAAATATTATCTGTGAAATAATGAGTAAAATAAGTACCTGTGGAAACCTTGTTTTCAAGGTACCTGCAAGAAAATTTAATACAAGCATAAAAGTTTTTTGTTTTTTTTTTTTTTCCCTCTAAGATCGAGATGTCGCAAAACTATTTTCTAACCACAAGGTGGCACCAAAGTAACATTATTAAGAGCCGACACAAGGAGATTAAGAACGTTTTCATATCATAAAGGAAAAGTTGGAGAACACGTTATTGGTGTTAGATGTTACTTTAAACCGTTCCCACAGTTTAAAGTCCTTTTTTATTGAGACACTATTTGCCTCCTAGAGTAAGGCAGAGCTGTCCCCGAGCCACTGCTGGTCAGCTGGTTGAAAGCAGTCTGCCACACGCTTTCCTTGCTTTTAACAAAGATACAGTGTTTTTATAAGGAGTTTTACTTTTACTTTATTATATACATATTTCAGATTAAACTATTTTTTTCTATTGGATGTCTGGTGTCTTGCAGTAAAAAGATCCTGGGTTTGAATCCCAGCTTAAAGTCTTTCTGCATGGAGTTTGCAGGTTCTCCCTGTGTATGTTTGGGTTCTCTCCGGGTACTCTGCCTTCCTCCCTCAATGCAAAAACATGACTGGTTAGATTAACTGGTCTCTCTAAATTGTCCCTACACTGCAAAAACACAAAATCTTACCAAGTATTGTTGGTCTAGTTTCTAGTGCAAATATCTTAAATACACTTAAAATAAGACAAAACTAACTTACATTTTAACTTACAGAAACAATGTCTTGTTCCACTGGCAGATTATTTCACGTATAACTAGAACTTTTTCATCAATATTAAGGAATTATTGACTTTAAACAAGCTCCTGTATCGTGTTGAAAAATTACTTATAAGTTAGTTTTGTCTTTTTTCAAGTTTTGTGTTTTTGCAGTGAAGGTATGAGTGCGTGAGTAGATAGTTGTCTTGTGATGGACTGGCGACTGAGGCAAGTGACGGCTGCAGTGGGTTGGATGCTCTTCTGGGTTCTTGGGTTCAGGTCTTGACGTGTTTTTGGTTTACTGACTGCTCAACATTTGTTGATAATGGCTCTCACTGCAGTTCACTGGATATATAACCCTTAGAAATGGTTTTGTAATCTGTTCAGACTGACAATGTCATGACTTTGTTTCTTATCTGATCTCTTGTTGTTTAAAGGGGCGGTATTATGTAAAATTGACTATTTTGAGCTTTACATCATCTTATAATGTTGTTCCTACATCTAAAACGTACCTGGAGTGTTGCCTTGATTCTTTCATGCATGTTTGAGAAATCCTTTAATCTCCCGTGGCAACCATTCAACTGTGCAAAATGCCTGGATGGATACAGCTCCACCTTCGAGGTACAGTTCCTCCTCGGAGCAGCAGTTTCTAAGCTTCCAAGCCACACAGAGGACCCCTCCTGCGCGGCTTCCCCACTCAGCTCCTTCAAACTAGCCAGCAGCAGTTGGCAAACACCTGGTGGAACTGTGCATCTGCTTAGCTCATTATATGAGCTACTTAGTGAAACGCTGGTAAAAACGTTGTTAAAGGGTTAATAGAGGAGCGCTGTTGTGATGACTTCCTGAAGGCGGAGTTTCAGAAAGAGCAGGACTTTATTAAAAGAAATTTAAGTCATATTTGATATATTCAGCATTTTGGTAACAACTGAAGGTAACATGGTTACTTGATTGTGCTTTAAAATGATTCTGTGTGGCTGGAAAATACATAATACTGCCCCTTTTAATAAAACTATTAGCCTACTTCGTGTTGTTAAACAGGTTCTATTTAAGTGATTTCTTGAGCCTATGGGTCTGGCAGTAATCAGGCTACAACATATTTTCATTTTTGATTTCACAAGACAGGCTAATTATATTTTCACATTTCCCTTGAAATAACTTCTCATGTTTACTGAGGTTTTCTTTGCCTTGGAGTTAAATTAGCTTGATGATCCTCAACATTTATGCAGGACGAAAAAGAAAAACACAAAGTCTTTAGCAGAGCTTTACTTTTCCATTCAGCTGTTGAATGTTTAAAACTTCTGGTCCTGAAAATAATTCAGACTGTCACGTTGTAGAAACTGAAGATCCTTGAGGTCAGTCTTGTGATGATTTAATGCTATAAGGAATTTAATTAAAAACAAGAAAAACAATTCAGTTTCAAATGTTTTTATTAAAGTTGCATAAAAGAGTAACAAAATCGGGCAAAAAAACAAAACCTGTTGTTGATATTGCTACATTTGTTTGTCTAATTGTCAAAAAACAAAGCAAAACACCTCCACCATTACTCCACCCTTCATGGTTTAGCTCTTGTATTTAGCCTCAATGATAATCACGATACATTTTTTTAACTTTTTTTTTTTTTTTTTTTTTGCAATTCTCCCCAACAGTAAAAAAAAAAAAAAACAAAAAAAAAAAAAAACAAATGTATCAATAACAGTCTAAGAAGGTATATATAATATATAATCCAAAACCTGAATTATGAACAAAAATCCACTCAGCTACTGATTGAAGTTGCCTAAAACAATCCAACCAATCAAAGAAACCACAGAGAGCTCAGCCTGGAAACGCCACAGATAAAGGCAAAAGCAATCGCACCAGAAAAATGCTCCTGAATGGATTTTTTTTTTTTTGTTCAGCTGTTATTTCAAGGCTTGGCATCAAGAGGTGCAATGATCGAGATTAAAAACAGACCAGTCTTAAATGGGTCCGTGGGAGTAGCGTTGTTTACCTAAACAGAATCGCTTCATAAAGCCCTAAGTATTAAACACTCACTTCTAATAAGAAAAAAGAAAACATTTCAAAAAGCGAAAAAAGATCGAGATTTTCCACATAAAGCAGAGTGTCTTGCAAAAGTATTCAGTCGCGTATAACTTCTCACATTTATTCATGTGAACCACAAACCTCAGTATGTTATCAAGACTTAATTTGATAGACCAAAACAAAGTAGTGAATAAGTGCAAGGAAAATTATTAAGGTATCTACAAATAAAATCTTAGAGGTGTGGCATGCATTTTCAGTCCCCGTTACGCTGATACCCCAAAATAAAATCCCATGCATCTCAGAGCTCTGTTCAATCCATCATATGAAAATGGAAAGAGTACGGCACAACCAAAACACCTCAACGAAGGCTACGTTCACACGGCAGGTCTTGATGCTCAAATCCGATTTTATTTTCTTTCTTCATTTATTTATTTTTTAATTTTTTTTTTTGCCTGGTTGCTCATTCCTCCTAATTAAATGCGACGGCAATCAGACTTCAGTGTGAGCAGTTTTGTGACCTCAAAGCCACCTGCGTGTGGCTGCAGAAGAACAGCAATGTGCTGTTTGCGGAGGCAGTAAGTAATGGATGCCGCCGTCTATTGATTGGTTTTTTTTAAAGTTGTTGTAATGGGAACCAACAGTGTTGTTACAGGATCATAACAATGAGGTAGAAAACAAGAACGTTAAATGTCGGCACCGCTTGCTTCAGCCATTGTTTAGGTCTGGATTTACCGCGCCTGGTTTTCTTCTGGTGCAGGATTATGACGCATGTCTCAGGTCAATGACGTAAACGTTGGATAAAATGCGACATGGCCGTCCAGACTGCTGACGC
Source organism: Anableps anableps (assembly GCA_014839685.1). NCBI lineage: Eukaryota > Metazoa > Chordata > Actinopteri > Cyprinodontiformes > Anablepidae > Anableps > Anableps anableps. Next base: position 21,115,199 of record CM026085.1, read on the forward strand.
TTTGAAAACTGTCGGATACGTATCAAATTTAGTACCACATAGGGAAGTGGCACAAGTCCGATTTTTCTTTGGGTAAAAAGATCGGAATGAAAAACATGCCTATGGGTCGCATATATGCAAAAAAACTGATTTGCCTGCTGTGTGAATGTAGTCTAACAGGCCAGGCAAGAAGCGAATTGATCAAAGAAGCAGCCAAGTGGGCCATGGTAACTCTGGAGGAGCTGCAGAGGTCCACAGCTCAGGTGGGAGAATGTTGACAGGAAAACTGTTGGTGGTGCGCTCCACAAATCAGGCCTCTATCAGGAAGTGGCAGCAAGGAAGCCGTTTAAAACGTCCAGTTTGCATCAACCAGGAACGTTGTGGAAGATGTCGAGACCCAAACGAACTTTTTGGATGACATGCAAAACGCTGTGAGTGGCAGAAAACATAACACTGCCACAATCAGCCTGAGCTCCACAGGGAACATGGTGGTGACAGCATCATGCTATGGGCATGCTCATCTTCTTGAGAATCTGTGACGAGACTTGAACACTGATGTTCAGACGGTCAATCTGATCTGACTCAGCTTGAGCTATTTTGCAAAGAATTGGCAAAAAAACTGTCTCTAGATGTGCGAAGCTGGTGGGAACATCCCCCAAACTGGAGCGGCAGTAAAAAAACGGCTCTACAAAGCAGATTTATTATTATTATTATTATTATTATTATGCAATACTTAGTGTTGATCTATTACATAAAATCCCAATACAATACAGTGAAGTTTCTGGTTGTAAAGTGAGAAAATGTGAAAACTTTCAACATGTACTGCAAAAATACAAGACCTTACCAAGTATTTTTGGTTTAGTTTCTAGTGCAGATATCTTGAATATGCTTGAAATAAGACAAAACTAACTTACAAGTAACTTTTAGCAGGCTATAGGAGCTTATTTTAAGTCAGTAATTCCTTAATTTTGATGAAAAAGTACTCAGTGAAATAATCTGCCAGTGGGACAAGATATTTTTCCCATATTAAAAGTTAAAATTCGGGCTGGATGATATGGCAGAAAACGTATCACGATATAAGCGTTTCATATCAGTTGACCTCAATAATTGATTAGTTTTTTGTTTTAAATATCGGAAATACCGCTAAACTACTGACGTGACCTTTCCTCTTTCATCCACAGTTTTCACTCCACGCCGTTTATTTTCAATCAATAACGAGGGAGCGAGTGAGTTAGCTGATGCCACCGACCTAGCTTAGCTCACCGTGAGAGGTTGAGCGGCTAAAGCCTTTCCTCTGCCTACATCCCCCAGAATGCCGTGCGGTCCTGGATCGGAGTTCAGTAAAATTACCAAAATTCTATCAGATGTATTTTCTCTTGATATTGATATGTCTATTGCGATACATATTATCGATTTATCGTCCAGCCCTAGTTAAAATGTCTTGTTCCACTAGATTATTTCACTTATAACTAGACCTTTTTTTTTTTTTTTTTTTTAAATCAATATTAAGGAATTACTGACTTAAAACAAGCTCCTATATCGTTCTGAAAAGTTACTTGTAAGTTAGTTTTGTCTTTTTTCAATCGTATTCAAGATATTTGCACTAGGAACTAGACCAAAAATACTTGGTAAGATTTAGGGATTTTGCAGTGTACTTTTGCAAGGCAGTGTAGATCTGCTTGGTAACAAAAAAAAAAAAATAATAAATGAAGTACTCCTGTTTTTTGTTTTTGTTTTTTGGTTTGTGTAACATAAATTATACCTAAGGCAACATCTGTTTAAATAAAAAGAAACTGGAGTTAAGGAATGAAAAGGTGGAGATATGGATAAAATGTAGGAAGGATAGAAATGAGAAAGCAGCAGTCTAAAAATGGACCATAGTTGAGAGAAAGACAGACAGTAAAAGGCCTGCAACAGCAGGTGCAGGCGAGTGGTAATGCTGCTGCTGGTCTAGGATCTGATTGGTTAACGATCAGAAACAGATGGCTTATTCTTTGAGATGACTGGCAAGTGCGATTTGAAGAGGGATGACATGAAGCTGCAGCTGTGGACGCATGTCGGTCGCGTCTCTGCAGGTGTGTTGAAGTGAGGAGAGAAACCAAAAAAAAACTGCTTAACGTTTTAAATATGATTAATCTCGCTTATTGGTGAGTCTACTGACATGAGTAGTGACTGCTCTGTTCAGAACCATGTGAAGCAAATGACAGGGTAAGAGATGTCAGGTTAGAGTGGTGTGAGTTTTTTTTTTTTTTTTTTTTTTTTTTTTTAAAGGCAGCTTTTTACAGGGTTCCCTCTTTATGACTGTCAGTGTTTGTATGACAAGAACTAAAAACAGGAACCAGTCCTTTACCAGAAAACCAGACAAATCTGTCCTACGTAACAGCAGAATATACAGGCCCAAAAACACTCCATACTATGACAGATGTTGCTGTACATTATGTAGCAACACACACTAATAGCAACACAGACGTACATGTGTATGTGCAGGCTGGATTGAGGAACAAAAATTCACATTCAGCCTCAAAAAAGAAGAAGAAGAAAAAACCCACTTCTGGTCTAGCTTCAAATAATGAGGAAAAAAAAAAGTTATTTGAAGGTCTAAAACCGGCCTTGCAGCTAAACAGCTAACCAGTGACTCTTTCTAAAGATTCAATCACTATTTCCAGCCATCAAAGTTTCCTCTTCGCTATACTAAAGATAGACTTACACGATGCTCTGTGGCCAGAGGTTCAGATTTTCTTCCCCCAAAAATGACACAGTGCAGGGTTTATTGAAAAGGGCATATATCATCATATATTAGAGCCAGAAAACCTAAAACCGTATGAAGCATACACTCTAAATTTAAGTGTTTAAACAAAAAGACTCTTTTGAGTCACGTCTACTGAAACAGGAAGGCACTACCATATATGGATGATTACGTAGCGTCTGGAAATCTCTCATGGTAATCAAAGAATGTGTAAAAAAAAACAAAAAAAAAAACACCTTTTGAGGGATTATGTGTCAAATGGATGTGTGTGAAAAATGAAATAATGAGCGTTTTTGCTCCTTACCTGCAAACACAGGTAAGGAGGAGAGATTTTCACACTTTTTGCCCTAAAAAACAACCCAAAGCTAAAGAGATGAGGAGACAGGTCAGTCCACGGCTAAGAACTGCTCAAGCAGGGAGTCAACAGGCAGACCGAGGTGACGGTTGTTTGTGAGCATAAAGTTTATCGGGTAAGGAAAGGCTTTTTTTTTTTTTTTTTTTTTTTTTTTTTTTTTTTTGTTGACCAATAATTATCAGGGTTGTTAATTTTTGCAAATGAAGGAGAACGTTTGACTGCAGATGTCTGAGTATCTCAGTTTTCTCAGTTTCCCTTCCAAGCATAAGCTTGACGTTTTTTAGGGCCAAATGACATTGTTGGAAGAAAACTAGATGTAGCCGGACATGTGAGTAAAACGCAGACTGGGTGGAGAAAAGTGAGACTTCAGCACTGCATGGCTCCCTGTTATAAAGTATTCAGGTGATACAGCTGTTTGGAGAAATGGGAGGTATCACATGTGGGTGTGCGAGTAAAAATGTTGGTCAGAACTGGAGCACTAATTGAAACCTTTAACCTAAAAGCTGCCCTAATTTTACTGTTTCAGATTTTTATCAAGTTCTCCACTGTTGCGAATTACAGGAAGCCTTCCTATCAGAGCGTTTATATCCCTCTGAAGTTTGCCGGTTTGTTAGATCTCCAAGCTATCGCTTTTGGATATTTCTCTTGATCGCTTCCCTCCTCGCTGGAACAATAACAATATAAATTCTCACTTTATGAACCCAAATTTGAGCCTTTAGACTTGGGCATCACTGCTTCTTTCTGTGTGATGCCTGAGTTTGGTGGAAGTGACCTCAACACTCGTTAGCAACTTCAAGCTGCTTTGCATTTGCTTTTCCTGTCACTTTTTTCTTTCTTTCTTTTTTTTTTTTACCCATATCTTAATTTTAGACATGAGATGAGTGGAACTATTCTGAGCTATGAGTCTGAACACAGGACAAGTTTCAAAAATAATGATGTATGCCCTTTAGGAGACACCAAAAATGTCTTTATGCAGCACTGCCTGTGTTTAGCCTGTGTTAAAAACAGAACCCCAAAAAGATCATTAGAAAAGAGAAAGTAAAGTGATAATCTCCATGCCCTCAAACGGAACCAGAAAAGGAAAAGAAATATCTAAATCGTGGCCCGGACGATTACAAACAAGGTAAAAATATTCACATAATCTCGCTGGTGGAGGCTGAAGTATTTGTTCCCTCTACATCCTTCTTCATCCTCAGTTTTCACTCCATTTCTTGTGGCAGTGGGCTTGCATTTTACATGTTCTTCTTCTTCCCACTTCAAGCCACCCTGCTTTTACAGTAATTATGGGACTCTGCTCCTCCTCAGACAGATGGGAAAGTGGGAGGAAGAGGAGAAAGATTAGGAAGAGAAGAGCCAGTAACGGCAGGAGAGGAAACAATGCCTGGATTACAACAGACAAGCCGCCTTGCGAATTAATTCATTTCTGCTGATTAAAGAGGTCCAAATCCATCAAGGTACACCCAAAAAAAAGAGACAGTGACCAAGACATCTATGAGCAGAAACGAGAGTAAGCTGTAGCATTTCATGACCTTCAATGGAAGAAGAAGACGTTAAATTAAAAGCGTGGGGCGTGGAAGGAAGACGAGACGTGAGGGCAGGAGAGGACGGAAATGCGTGGGGGAAAAGGAGGGACGCCATCATTTCTTCTGAGGCGTGGAGAGCTTCTGCATTCCTCTGATCTTGTCGAGCAGCTCTGAGATGAAGTCCTACAGGGAGACGAGGAGAACAGGACTCACAAGGCGTATACTTGAACAGTAAATAGAGAGAAAACGGGGGACAGAATCAAACTATTTTACCTCAGTAGGTTTAAAACAGTCGACCAGTAAATCCTGGAAAATAGTGAAACATCACATGAATGGAAAGTTTGTTTTCTTTTGCTTCCAAGCGTATAAATCTGCAGGTTTTCCTCACCTTGACCCTGGCTGCTCGCTCAACGTCACTGGGCATGTCCAGCAGTTCATCCACGTCGATCTCCAGCTCTGGGATGGCCTCCTCCTGCAGCAATGAAAACAACATGGAGACAGCAATGAGCAACAAACTCTTCCCTAACCTCTGTTATTCCTGTTGGAGCTGACTGGTGCCCACTTTGAAACACTAGAGGGCAGTGAACATCCATCACACACCTGAGGAAAAAAGAGGAGACAAAGAGATGGGCATGGGGCCAGTTTATCTGGATGTTTAGAGGAAGAAAAAGACACCAGCTTAGACACAATATTAGTCCTTGTGCACATTTCCAGTGGAGACAGAAGGTGATTGTATCAGGCTTTTAAAAATGAGTTTTCAAAAACGGCAAATTATAAAACACTACATATAAAAAAAAAAAAAAAAAAAAAAAAAAAAAAGGACATTTTTGCTCAAAAGTAAGATCAGACTGTTTGCTATCGCTATCCAGCCGCCCTTTAGCTTGATGTGAAGCGTAAACAGGCCTCAAAGGTACAAAACAGTAAAAGGTTAGACATACTGTGAGCAAATATGGAGTGAAGTTATGTCAATGAGTGGTGGGACTCAACTTTTTAATCGAGTTAATTGCAAGGTTTGTAATTAATTGAAATTTAATCGAAAACCATTTATTGACAAAATAAAAATGTTCAATTCAAAAAACCTTTTTTGCAGCTAAATTATTGAATAAATAGACATGAGCTCAACAACATGTTTCTGGTTTTTAATGTTATTTAGGTCTTTAGGGACAACATGTTTTGCACTGAGATGGTATTTTAGGCTTGAATAGCTTTGGTGATGGGCTGATTTCCTTGTTGCACAACTTGCACCCAACAATAGTCTTTTCCAGTACCCCATCAGATGTTTTTTGAAGGAAAAATTAACCCCCAGTGGACCAAGAGAAGCAGCTTATTTGTCTACCGCTGCTGCTTGTGGCCATAGATTGTGCGTCAGATTTATGGATGTACCAGAAACATGTAACTACAATGTTTCCAGCTTGGGATTTTTGTATTAAAAAAAAAAAAAAAAAAGTGATTAATTGCGTTATTTTTTTTAAAATGAACACATTCTAAGGTTCTGCATGCATGTATATATACTATGAAGCACTTTGTAGCTGTAGAGGTGAATTATATAAAAGGTAAATAACAGGTAAATAAATGGCTCCATCTGTCAGCAACACAATACATGTTTGCAATAATCAGTGTCATGTTGTTTTATATAAGTATGCATAGTTAACTGCAGTTTCGTACTTTTTGTTAAATCATATAATCTGTATTTCTGCATTTATGACAGTTTTTTTTCTATTTTTATTCCACAGAAAGATTAATTGAAAGAAAGCTCACTAGCCTATGATGAACACACCTATACAAGAGATGAACATGATTTAGAGAAATTCACTACTCGGCATTTAAGAAGACTTAATTTCATTGATGCTTGCTAATGCGTTAATGAGGAGCGGCAAAAGCAAACGAGGTGGATTAGCAGTGCTCTCTACCTACTGATGGTGTCATCCAGGACATGATACTATGGAATATTGTCTATGCTGCCCAGATGACAACTCTTCGAAGATACTTGTATGATATGAGGTACAGCAACATTTAATTTCCCTTTGGGATAACTAAAGCTGTTCTGAATTGAAATGGGGAGGATAAGGTACTAGATGTTCACTGTAACCTGAAGAGATAGCCAGTTACTTAATCACCTTTAGATCTAGGGATGGGCAATATGGCTAAAAAAACAAAATCTCACATTTGTTCATACCAAATCCAATTTTTGTCTACGTATTTTTCTCCCCCTTTCCTTTCTTAAAAATAAACTACATATGAGCTTTTTCTAATGCAAGCTTTTATTTTAATAATCTGTTCAGGAGGTTGACTTTAATTCAAAGTCCAAATAAATACAAGATGTAAAACATGATTGTAAAGCAAGATGGAAGGCCCTGAGTGGGCTGACATCACTCTGAACTACGAAAGACGCGACGCAACTCCGGAAATCCACCATAAGCTTGCTAGCATAAGTTCCGTCTTAGCAGAATTTACTTTTTGGCTTTTGCAGTTGTAGTTTTCATTTTTTGTTGACCCTTCGGTTAAGCAATATTGTATACACTGGTATTGTGATTATGATTTCATACATTGTGCAGCTCTATGATGTAGTAATCTGAGCTAGACAGATCATGTTGATGTCAAATAAAAGTGGCCTGAGAATGTAGCCTTGAGGAACTCCATATGTAATCTTACTTTTCACAGATTTACAATGGTCTAGTGACAGAATTTGTCTCAGAAATTCCCATCCGCTTTTCATTTGTTGCTTGAATTCAATGGTTTTTGAAGAAAAATAGCCTTACATGAAGTGAGAAAATTGAAAGAATGCAGAAAATGGCAGCAGCAGTGAGTCCACCTTTGTGTGCTTTCATTGTCATAATCACTCTTCCTGTTTACCCATCTTTTTAAGACACACACACACACACTGACTCAGTGTGCTTACTGTCAAATTGGTCCACCACCACCCCCCCGACCACCACCAAGCAGACACATTCATACAAGCCCTCATTTCCTCTTCTTTTCAGCTCAATTGGCTCAATTGCTACCCTACACTCATGATGTTCTCCAGGAATCTTGCCGTCGCTCTGGTCCTCCCCCTCAGTTAGAGTTGCCCACACCAGCTGTCTCTGCACCTGCCCAACTAACCCCCAACACCACACCCCCCACCCCTCATCACTCCCGGCTATCTCACTGCACAAACACGAAATCCAGAACCAGCCGACAGCGAGGCGCAGGATGCCGAGTGTGCACATTCAAGTGTCAGGTTAAACTGGGCAGTCTAGATTTTTTTTTTTTTTTCCCCAGTGAAAACTCACACATTTCTTCTTCAACGTGAGGATTAAGGAATTATAAAATAAGATAAATAAGTCTAAGCTGGAGAGTGTTTAATCCTGCACAAGACAGCCTGGCTGCGTGAGATAGAGACTGAAAGTGACAGACGGACCTAGTGTCAGCAGAGCACTGCATGCAGACTAAATGTGAGCATCAAAGTAGGCATTAACACATAAAAACATGATAACAGAGAAAAATACGCTTCACTAATGCACTAACCCTCAGCTACTGTAGCTGAAGTCTGACACAAAGAAGGATCTGCCCAACACGTGGTCTCCGTGCACCTCTGAAAGCTAACAACAAACCACAGAAGTGAGCAGAAAATGGATGCTCAACAAGCCAATAGACAAGAATCTGCCTTTTATCTGAATAAATCACCATTTTAAAGCTCTGGCTAGTTAAAAGATTAAATATGACGTGTAATGCAGCCGAGCAGACAGTGATTTAACAGGCGGCGTTAATCTGTGGAGCGAAGGGGGAAGGGAACGCCAAGAGGAAGGAAGGTAAGAGGTTAAGGAGCATGCAGAGAAGAGACTGCAGCTGAGTGGAGCTCTGTGAAAGAGCGAGGGCGAGCAAGGGAAGGAGGCGAGAGAGGGACATGCTATGGGGGGGGCGAGGCCGGAAGACAGGCTTCAGAGAGGAGACACAAAGAAAGCTGGGAATCACGAGGGATTTCCAAAACAATCCTCCAGACTGACTGACTGCAAGTCTGGAGGGAAGGAGCGTACTGTTGTCTGCAGATGCGGCCTGGTATAAAAGCCGACTGCAAGATACTGGCAGGCAGGGTCTTCAGGGTCGGGATGTGGATCACTTCAAAGACGTCCAAAAAAAGATGAAAAGATCCGCTTTATCCTGAAATACCTGCAGAAAAAGCCTATGAAATGCATTTTGTCAGTCTCTGATACAGGCAGAGATGAAAAGGAAGATTCCAAGGCAGCATGTTAGCAGAAATAAAACTTTGAGGCCATTTTTATTTCTACTAACCAAAATTGTTGGCAGTTTGCATTTTTCCTTCAGTAATAAACAGCCATTCTTGTCTAATTTAACTAATTTGTTTCCTGCCATCCCCCAAAAAGCAGAATCAGACACTACAGGAGCTCCTTCTTTCACAAATCCCTTCCCAACTCCTGCTCTGACATGCTGGTCCAGCTTTGTTGAACAGCTCTGTTGGGACCAAGACCAGCCGGTACCACAAAAGTTGTTCTTGACCAATACGTTGAACACAATGTTTTTAAATGTCGCACAGATTCTTTCTTACCAAACACACTCCTCAGGGACTCAGAGGGCGACATTAATGCCAACTGTACTTTCTGCGGCGGGAACCACGAGGAAACAATGCTGCGTCTGTTCTGGTTTTGCTGCTTTAGAGCCCAGTTTTACTCAGAGCTGCAGGAATCTGCTGTCTGCTCACACCAAGCATGATGGAAAACTACGATTTTAAGGTCATGGGATGATCTTGTTCGGTATCCTATCAAAACTGTGGCATAAATCCAGATTCTACAATCATGACCCCGATTGAAATGGAAATTTCAGCACCTTAATGTCTGCCTTTATTTCACTGCATATGCTAATTTAAAGCCAAGACCTCCGCTTTGTAATAATGTTATCATTGTCTTCGCTCCTGATTTATACAGTTAAGCCTGAAAATATTCATACGCCTGGCAAATTTAGATTCAGATATTTTAATTCAACCAAAAAGTTTGTTTCTGATAGGACAGGAAATGAGAGAGGCAGCTCTCAAGACGATATAGTAATGTAAATGGAGTTTTAATTGGGGTGAAAAATAATTCAGAATTATTCATTAAGATTTCTCACTCGTGCTGAATTTATTGCATTTATGGAACAACATGGGAGTAGGCTTTATAAAAACCTAAAGTACTTTATAAAGTATAGCTTTCATAGACCTGACTTGTTTTTTTTTTTTTTTTGTTCTTTAAATGAACTAAATCAGTTTCAGTGGGAGTAATTGTAATAATCAGAGGTGGGTAGAGTATCTAAAAATCGTACTCAAGAGGAGCCACTACTTCAACATATTTTTACTCAAGTGAAAGTGAAAAGCAGCCGACCAAGAAGTTACTCAAGTGAGAGTAAAAGTATTCCATTGAAAGGCTACTTAAGTACGGTTGAATATTTTGTAATGATATCAGACAAACAAACAAAAAAGATAGAAATGTGCAAATTATGGTGTTTTAAAGGCTAAAATGGGAAAAAAAAATACAAATAAAAATAAAATTACAAAACACTATTCCAAATAACTTTTTTTTTTTTCAACATAAAACTTGTACTCTTGTCTCCGAATAGCCCACCCCCCACCTTATTTTCATTCATTCTTTTGTGTGTGCGTTTTTTAATAATTTTTCTTTTCATACATATCTGTGGATAATATATTTTGTCGTCAGTGTTATCTGTAATTGCATCATTCATTTGTTGTATCTTATTTATACTTTGTGCAAATGTTATTTATTTTACCTCGGTTTAGATTTGTGTGTGTGTGGGTTAAAATCTGTTAAAAATTGATAACTATACGTGGTTTTGTACCCTATCAATATATTTCTAAAAATAAAGACATTTGAAAGAAAACAGGTAATGTGTATATATACGTTTGAACAGGATAAAGTGTTACCGTACCTTTACTTGACCTGCAAATGGCAGGACAGGCTCAGCAGATAGAAAATAGAATTAGAGCAAAGCTTGAGTACAAACAAGAGGTCTCACTTTGACATAAACTGTAGGTTTGTGTCTACGTCTGAAGGATTTTTGGTTGAAATATGTTTGTTCTTCATTCGGTGAAGTTTCTCACAGAGGGAAGAGCATCCAGAAATTTCACTCAAATAAGAGTAGCGATACTGCATAATATTACTCAAGAGTAAGCGGTGTAATGTAGTAAAACTACTTCCAAAAGCTTTTTTTTTTTTTTTCCCCAAAGTTACTCAAGTAAATGTCACTAGTTACCACCCATCTCTGTAAATAATCATGGTTATCATAACAAAAAACTAGGAAACCCTATTTTAATTAAAAGCAAAACAATCATGCCTGGTTTAGCACCGCCCGAGTTAGCAGGACGTTTTATATTGATTTCTAACTTCCACCTGGTGCTGGGCAGGAAGTGACAGTGTCAGTACTCTGTTGGATCTCGCCCCTCTTCTGCGCTCTCAGCTTCGATTTTAATTCCTTGAACCATCTCTGCTCAGTTGGATTATAAATCCGCTTCATCCTCGCCGTGCTCTTGGGACATATTTAAACCTCCAGGAATCAGTTAGTCTGAAAGCTCTCCATTTCTTTTTAAGAGTCTGCCATGCAGATTTTCCTCACTAATCTGCGGGACGATTCTCAGATTTGCATGTTTCCATTTCTCCGCTGGCACATTGTAGAAGGCTAGGAAAGGTCTGCAGCTCTAAATGGATTAAATGTTTGCAGCTTCAAGACACATTCTGGTCAAATCTCGCAACACACCTGAGTCCATTTAAGACTTTCTTTAGGCCAGGGGTGTCCAAACTTTTTGTAACATGGGCCAAAATCATCAACACGAGTATTTGTGGGCCAAAAAATAAAACATTTCTTAAAAAAAAAAAAAAAAAAAAAAAAAAAAAAAAAAAAAAAAAAAAAAAAAATTCCTGCTCAACAATAAACTAAGTATTGAATATTTAAACAAAAGTTCCTTTATTTCTTTTTTTTTTGTAGGAAAGGAATGTGTAAATCATTGTAGATCCAAAACTTTAAAATTGTTTCACATGTTTTCCTTATTGAAAGAAAGGCAACCACTTTTTCATTTATTTTGGGCTCGATTGAAGAAAACTGAAAAAAATTTAGTCTGTTCTCAGCAATAAAAGCATGATTTAGGTCACTCTTTATTAGTGTATTTGTGTGTTCTATCAAAAGATGAATACTTTTGTATCTAACGTTTTTGAGACAAGGTGGGACAAATGGGTGGTGATCAGGGGCTGCATTTTGGACACCCCTGATTTAGACGTGTGGAGACCCTCTGGATGAGGTCTAAAACGAATAATCTGACATACTGGTGCCGACAGCCGTTTCATTTTCATTGGAGAAAAGCTAAAAACTGGATACAAATCAGCAGCATCACCTGAGGAACACACAGCGCTGCGACACCTGCGACATCCCTGTGGCCTTTAAATTTAACTCCACCTTTCCTGACAAGCTTGCAAATACGACTCACACGGAGAGACGGGACACCAGACTGCTGAGCACACGTGACGGTGTGGAAGCGTGGTGTGTGAATGCTCCGTGTGTGTGCAGATCAGAGTAACTGGAGCTTCTGTGCATGGTGACATCAAGCCCGAATGCTGCAACCAGACTCTTTCACCTTAATAAGAAACACAAGCTTCGCATTTATGATGTAATCGGGTCGGCGTCCGTGTAGAGCAACCGTAAAACCTACTTGCTATGATGTCTTTCCAGTTGGGCTGATTCGATTTAAATTCGCTCTGGTTTTAATAAAACTTCGAAACACTTAGCTGTTGTTCACACGACAGCGTTTTGTTAAAGTTTTGTTGCGTTTATACTGTTTTCTCTGACAGCGGCCCAGTTTGAGAACGGGTTTCAGAGAGCAATGGTTCGAAAACGTCTCGGTCTCCGTTGTTGTGTAAACAGAAAAAATAGATTGAATCCCTGGCTCATGCGCAGTACGACAGAAATCAGAAGACGCACACACAACAAAATGGCTGCCTACATTTTTAAAAACCACAGAAGAAGAGAATATCAACAATGGTAAATGGCTTGAAATTTGCTGGTTTTATAATTCAAAGTCAACTTAAGCAACAGTTGAACCTCGTCATCTGTCCAGAGAAACACTTCGTTCTCTGCCATCTCGAACATTTATCGGTTGTGCCGGCTTTTAGGCAGAGTTTTCAAAGAACGTAGCACCAGCTTGTGGCGTGGCGAGAGAATGACACCATTTTCACGACTCCGCTGTTGCCGTGTAAACAGAGATTGGAATGAAAACGTCGGTGTGTAAACGTGTTAACAGATACGGGGGGGGGGGGAATGCCGTATTCAGTGGATCGTTGTCGTGTAAACGGGACCTTAATGTGATAATCCATATAAAAGGCTAGTGCACATATGATCCATTAATTTAACAGATTAACGCCAAAACTTTAGTCAAAAGAAGGAATTTTGCTCTCACTCCTAACTAAAGATGCACCCATGGCAGCTTTTTCTTGTTTTTTCTTTTCTTTTTTTTTTGTTTTGTTTTGTTTTACACCAGTTTCCAGTTGTTTGTAACGCTCTCAGCTGCCGGTTCCACTGAGTCCGGTTCTCAGCTGTATTAGGAACCACATATCAAGTGTAAACGTCTGGTTGAAGTGAAACATTTATCGCATGAGCCACATCCCAGCTTCGTGGACATGAAATCCTTTACATTTTCACTTCTGGATTTAATTTCCAAATTCCTTCAGGGTACTGAAAAGGTTATTTCAGTCAGCAAGCTTTAAAATGAAGTGCTGCTGCAGGATAACACTTGATCTGTTGGGCGGTTAAGTCACTCACTTTTTAATAACTGCATGAATGCACATCTGGATATTCCTAACTATTAAGTCTCTATATCTTGCCTGCTCAAGCAACAACAGAAATGAGGAAAAACATCCATTTTATTCAGCAGGTAACTTGAGATCAGATTCCTTCACTAAAAACCGAGTCCGGTTAGTAGCAACTTCTTCAGTCAGTAAAAACCATTTTTAAAAAATGCGACTCCTCGGCTAAGTTAGCCAACATCTGATTCTTTAGAACGATCAGAACTACTGCTAACTGGGCAACCTGTGCATCCCCAGTATAAACTGTGACCCCTTATCTCTCTGACTAAAGAGCAGGCCTTTAAGTAGGTCAGATATGGCCACCTACAAGGACTACACATCCTGTTTCTGCTTCATCTGCGTGTCGACATGGAAACAAACCGCTTTCTGTTGAACATGTCTAAAAACACAGATTGAGGTTAAAGAAGAGCTGTTGGAAGGATGATGAATAGCCACTTTTGCTGTTCTGCTGCCTCAGTTACAAACTAGGATAAAAATAACCAAGCAACTACAGGATGGCTAAATGCCTGACGTGCAGCAAAACACAAACTGTCCCTTGGCTGAGAATGAAACGGGGACAAACGAGCAAAGCTGGAAGCAAAGGGAACTAATGGCTGTTAGAGGCGGGAGGGAGGAAAGGGAAGAAGTAGGAAAAGGGCAGAGTGCTGTTAAACAACAAGATTTCGCTTTAATTACTTCGGGTGGATGCTTGAAATTGCCATTTTCTGATCTTCTTTGAAGTTTTAAAAACTGCTTATTGGTATTATTTTAACGTACAAACAGGAAATTCAGAAGAGGAAGGTTTTAAATACATAACCTGCAAGGTTTCACTTCTAAACCATGGATCTATTTTGAGATGAGATTGAGCAGCGCTGATTACTCAGGCGGTATATGTGAGCGTGGCCTTTTAAAACTACAGCCCAGAGCTGTTTGCCTTGGCACAACAAAGCAGGTACATGTTATGTGTGGACAGACGTGGCCAGATAAACGTGCACAAACACTCTGCACCCAATGTGTGCTAATATGTCACTGTTTTATAGCAATTTTGCTTCAGTTCTGCAACTGTTGAGTTGCTTTTCACGATTATGAAATATCTTACAACTCTGAATTGTGCAAGTTGAACAATTTTCAGGCTAAGGGGAAAAACTGTGCAATGATTATGACTCAGCTATGAGGGAACACTAACTGAAGCTAAAAAAGCACCTGAAGCAGGTCAGTCATGTCGTATGAATGAGCAGCAACTTATTGAGCACATAAGGATGCAATAAAACAGAGAATACAACAAAAACACAACAAAAAATGCTGAAAAGCATTATTCATTCTTCACTGTACTCGGCATTATCCTCTGACAGTGAAGTTAAGCCAACTTGCAAAATTAATCAGGAGCTTGTTGAGGCGATTATATAGCAACAGTTAAAACACATTTCCTGCTGGACTGACAGGCAAGTAATGGAAATCTGGAAGATTTATGTTTGTCTTGCAAAGCCAGGCTGCTCTTTTAATTTGGTATAGCTCTTTAGTCAACCAGATTTTCTGGAAGTCTTTCAAACCTTTCTTTACATTTTCACTCATTTTCTGCTCAATATTGAAGGAAAAATAACAAATGGAGAATAAAAGATGGCTAGGCCTACATAAACCATCTACAGCAGGTGACCAGTATCAGAAAGACACGCCTCTAGAGAAGCTTCTCCATTGTCAAGCCGGTTAATGTCTGGTTCGGTTCTAGCGAGGTTGGGTGCGACACCGAGCTCACGATATGGAGAGTCGCAGTGACTCGTAACGTGACTGCCGCTCTCTGGGCCGTGGCTGCCCTGGCGGAGAAGAAACGGGGATGGGCGCCCAACTAGCTCATCAAACTTGCTAGTATCCATTCGGATTGTGAAAAGGTACTTGTAGTTTTGTTTCGTTTCAACTGTATTCAAGATATTTGCACTGGAAACTAGACCAAAAATACTTGGTAAGAGTTAGTTTTTTTTTTTTTTTTTTGCAGTGTAAGGAGGTAATTGTACAGAGAAAACACAGCTGAAAAGCAAAAATCCACCTACTTAAAAAAAAAAAAAAAAAAAAAAAAAAAAATATATATATATATATATATATATATATATATATATATATATATATATATATATATATATATAACCATTAACATTCTTACCCGTTTTACCAATAATAATTTTGTAGCCAATTTCCAGCTATGATTTTAGTTGATCCTGTTTTTTTTAATGAATTACTCAGAATTGATATTAGAACAGCTATGAAATATATTTCATCTCTAGTTTTCCTTGCACAAAGAGCCGTCTCGAAAGCATAAAAAAGAACAAACTTTACTTTTTTACCATTTGGCCATCCTGCTATCTACTGAAGGTTTGCTCTCGCTCACTTTCTTGCAGCCTAAATGAACCACTGACATGTCTCTAGGAACTTTTTATTAGTAATCCGAGACTCTTGGTTTCTTTAGGGTATAGATATGACCTCACGCAGAAGCACGCTTTTCTTAGCCACTTATCAAAATGGGAAAGACAAGAAAACATATCATTCAAGTAAAGGAGATAAGTTCGGAAATGGCTACAAGAAAATAGCACCTCGCCAAAACTTCCTGATATCTACTGTCAGACCAATAATTAATCAGGTTAAAAACAACTGGAACTGTAACGAGGATGCCAGTGTCTAGAGCTGGGTAATAAATCAGTTTTATTGAAAAATCGAATTTTTGGTTTTTGAAGATTCAATTTTTGGAAAATCTGGATTTTTTTTTTTTTTTTTTTTTTTCACTAATGGACTCCTTGTGTTACCGTAGTTCAGAGTGATGTCAGCGCGCCCAGGGCAGCCATCTTGTTTGACAAGCGCTTTTAACAGCTTCTATTTATTTAAGCTTTGAATTCAGATCAACTCTATGATGGCGTACTAGGACCAGGCTGCATTTTTTTTTTTTTTTTTTTTTTTTTTTTTTTTTACAAAAATAAAGTCATAATGTTACAAGAATACAGTCGTAGCAATACAAAAATAAAGTCATATGACAAAGTCAAAATAATGAGAATAAATCTTAATATTACAAGATTAAACTCTAAAGTCTCAAAGTTTTGAGAACTCTGAAACGAAGGATTTTTCTCATTAAAACAACCTTTTTCTTGTAATTTTAAGATGTTCTTTTGGTAAAATTGCGTCTTTATTCTGTTAATATTATGATTATATTCTTGTAATTAAACAAGCATTCTTGTAGCCTGGCCCTAATACTCTGTTGTACAACTCGGAAAAGATGATTGCAATAAAAGCCACTTTTTGAAAATATTTTCGGTCATTACTAACTTATTTTTTTTAGAAAAGAAAGTGAGGAAAAAAAAATTCAAAATCAGAAATCGGATCTAGTATGAAAACATTTTTTAAGCCATATCACCCACGCCTACCACCATCAATAATAGGAAGGAAGGTAGGGGAGCTGTATCTCGGGATCACAAAGTCTCTGTAGGTAAAGTTTACTTAAAGGATTTTGTATGCATCTTTACAATGGTTGTTAATATTTGCAGAGGTTTATCTTGATAAAGCCTGAAAAAAAAAACCCCCAAAAACTTTAAGATTATTTTAAAACATATATTGTGGCTATTTCGAAGCAAATTATAAAGAAGGACTGAAGACTACTGCAGAGTACTGCATCTCAAGGTGCTCAGACTTGTGCTTTCTCATTTAATTTGTCCTCCAATCATGTGATTAATGAGCACAAACACAGAGGTCAGAAAGAAAAGCGCTGAAAACTACTGAGATCTATCCAGCTTCCTGTTTTATTTTCTTCCTACTTTGGTTAATCTTTAGCCTCCCCTTTTTAACTGGCATGTCAAGATTCCACTTTGTAGCTGTAGCTGATAGCATTCGGACACCTTGCTGCAGGCCTGGAGGCGGAGATGGAGAGAGGCAGTCGCAGGGAGGTCAACCGGGGTGCAGGGATTAGGGGATGCACTGTGTCAGTCATCGCCTGCTGCTTTCCATCTCTCATATCTCTTTCTGTCACATGCACACTTCATCAGGAATCTGCAGGGCTTACAGAAACGACCCCCTCCTGTCTGGCCTCCTTTAAAGATCGCCTCTCCACAGGCTAAAATTGAAGCTTTAATCTTGTGCTCTTTATCGCTGAAGGGGTTAAAGCATAAGCCCTACTTCCTGTCTGGGAACAGGACCTTGGAAGATAAGTGGGGAAGTGAAATGATATTGTGTTTGGCTGCATAAGCTAGATACCTCAAGAGGGTAGACCTGACTGAGCCACAGTCGTCATACTTGTATGCTTATGTGTGTAGGTAATTAATCTAAGTGGTGGCTGGGATCAAACGGAGCCTTCAGACATAAACCATAGTGATCAATAGCCAATGCAATACACTTAATCCAGTCCAACATCTTGTGTTTGAGGTGCACCATTGGTTTGTGCATGCTGCTAATCTTCATCTCTGCTGCCCGTCTAATCAGCTGGATGTACTTCCTCACAGGAAGACTATGATGTCCTGTTTTGAATCATATGAAAAACAGACAGAGCAGCAGGCCACACAGATTTACCGGAGTGGCCTCAATAACCCGCTTACAGCACCAACAGAAGCATTTCCTTCATTTAGTCAGTCCTAATTTGTTTGTTCTTTTTAACCTTTAAATAACGTGATGTGTTTGTTCGTGAACTGAACACAAACATTTAAAGCTTTCAGTGATATAACAGGTAATTTATTGTCATTATCTAACAGATCCTACGAGTGTTTTCATCTGTGTGGACGATGAACTCACGCCTGTTAAAAAACAAAACTTTTCGTCGTGTGAAGCACATCTGAGTTAATCTGTTTATGTTTACGTCACATACGTAAACATAAGCAGATTAACTCAGTCTGGTGACAGGACGCTGGGCATGGCTCCAAGTCAAAGTCACTACACTTGGAACAGTATGTTACACATACAAGAGACTTGGGGTGTTTTCACACCTAATGGTCGGGTAGACTCTGTTTGATTGAGAACCAAAGATACATTTGTTACTGTTCGCTCTCACAGTGCACTGTCAAACCAAACCCTTTGAGCGCACTGTTCCCCTCCTCGCCTGTGGGGGCGCTGCATCAAGAATCACTGAACGTAACGACATGAAAACCTCTGAAGAAGACACTGAGCTCAACTTCCTTCTTCACTAAATGTAAACAAAAATGGAGTGCTGTCGGATTTTAGCAGTTGTAGGATTTGTCTTTAGCAAAAGACCACGACCCATTTCTGCCGTTAACGTGAGACTTGTGCGTTTGTTTTGGTTGTATTTACCCAGAATGCCTTGCGCTGTAGTCCGCTTCCTGCTTTTGGAGCGGTCTCTGGTCTGCTTGGCGTCACATATGCATTCAAACCGCGGCAGAGTTCACTTCAACCAAACTGAGACCTTGTAGGCAGACCAGAGTTCGCTCCTTTGGTTCGCATCAGAGTTCGATTACGCGTTCACACACCCCCAAACAAACCGGACTTTCGAGGCAAACGAACTAGAGTTCGATTAAAGCAACTAAACGGTGCCGGTGTGAATAAACTCTTATGCAACTTGTGGGGAATAGCAGAGGATCAACAAAAATAAGAGTTTTACATAGTAAAAAACGTCTTGCGTATCTTCGTGCCATGTTCATAACTGAAGATAGATTGAGGCCTCGTGTGTAGTAAAGTGGGCAGAGAAAAAGTGAAGCGAAATAGTGACACGCTTGATTTATCGATCTGTCAACACGTCGACTCTTAACAATGGCTCTGCAATCTGACAGTTACCCTTTTAGCTGTAGCCCTGCTGGACTTGGAAAGATGAAGTTGGAGCAAAGGATGTAAACTCGAGGTGAGAGACTGAACATTGTTATTTGTGTTGTCAAAATTACAATAAAACACATTCAGGTCACTGTTGAATTGGTTCTTATTGTGGTAGAGCAGGATTTTCTAACCTTGTGGGTTTTTTTTTTTGTTTTTTTTTTTTTTTGGTCTCTCAAGACTTTTCCCGACTGAAACTGGGCCATCTTTCCCAGTATTCTGCCTTTGCTTTTTTAACATATTGTTTATATTCTATCTCTGTTTTGCCTCTATCCTTTTATCAGGTAAACACTACAGATTTTACTGCCATCAGTTGTGTTTTTCCTGGAATTAAAATACTTTTAAAGAAATGTATTCTAACTGTATGTTCCATCTTTGACAGCCTCCATTTCGTTTATAAGTGATATAAAAAATGTGGCCTGGTGTTTAGTTGGTCATTTCAGATATTTTGCAAAGGAAACATCAAGCCAGCCAAGCTGCAAGTTATCTAAACAATGCTCCACATGAAACTGGCAAACACTGATATAATTAGGAAACTGAAGACAGGTTGTACTTGTACAATCATAAATGGACAAAAGCAATGATAGATTTACTGAAAAACACTGATAGACATCTTACTCAGGAAAACTCCAGAGTCACTGATAAGACATAAACTGACCTAATTGATAATCACTACAAACAACACTGTCCTCCATGTGTTGAGTACAGTCGAGTCAAACATAATATCTGCAGTCATTTAGTTTCCAGGGTGTTTGGAAGAGTTGCCATTTTGTGTCACAACTCCCACTCAGAAACATGCTGTAGCATAATACATTCAACAAATACATATAATCTTCTCAAGCACACACATAATACTTAAAAGCTTATTTGTAGGCAAAAGATTTAAAACGTAGACTCTAACCCAACCCTGACCTGCCCACCAGCTGCGCAGCAGCCATGTCTGATCTCTGTACAGCCGAATGATTCACACACCAGCTTGTTTGAGGCTGCTGAACAGGCCGCAGGTTTTCTATGTGTTTACTGGAGACGTCTGTGCAGCAGCTTCTCTGCTAAGATGTTGTGCCGATCCCTTTGGGAGGTAACGACCAGCCTTAGGTAAACTGGTACTGCTTTGGGAGCTGTTGCAACGCTGCCAGGGCTGGAAACCTGCTGCTGTGTAATAGCTTCCAACAAGTGCATGAAAGCACACAGTAGACGCGTATCAGACGAACAGAAGCAAAAATTTGAGAGAGACAGACATAAATATGAGCTCATTCTCTAAAAATAGAGATACTGTTCAGAGACTTGTGTCAGATTTCTGATTTTCAGTCTTTATAAACTTTAGCATCTCTCATTAGTGATTAGCAACTGTAAACATCATTCTCCTTGAGTATTCTCTAGGAAAGACAGATCCTTACGAGACGACTTTAGGAAAACAGAGTTGCGATGACAACAGTGATTGTTATTGACTCATATTTCCTTTGCTGCTTTTTTTTTTTTTAATCATCACAATGCCCCCAAAACTCTCCCTGAACTTTAGGATCTTTTTCCCTTAGAGCTGTTCACAGTTTAGGCATGAAGGACAGTGCAAGTCTGCCCAATAGGGATGGGAGTCTTTAGTCATTTCACGATTTAATTACGATGCAGGAAGCTAGGATACAATTGACACTCGTTACCCTGCTAAGATGCCAGTTCAATGAAATTTCCCAAAGGCTGGTATGAACTGGCCGATCCCTCATTTTCCCTCAACAGTCTGGTACAAAATGACCAAAATGGCAAAAGTTTGAAATGGTAAAGGACTGATATATCAAGCACCTGCTGTAGTCAAGCACTCAACGTTGTAGCAGCCTAAAGCATTTATACTCTGCAGCTTGTCCCCGCTGTTGCCAATATTCTCCTAGAGTTTAGGGGGTAGTGTAGGGCGCCTACAGAAAGCGTACAACACTGCACAAAATGTTAGAAGTAAAAAACACACTTTAGTAGCAACATGGTGACACCTGTGAGCTTAAACGAAGAGGAAGAACTTTTATGTTTGACATTTCTTTCCATGAATTGTTCACAATTTGTTGATCGCGGTGATTTTTTATAGGCTGACAGGAGGAGCTCTTGCGGACAGTCCCAAGTTTTTCCACATGGGACTGTCCGCATAGTTAGAAAATGTCATCAAGGTGCGTGGTGTAGAAAACTGGAGCTGCACGGAAAGGCATGGTCACTGAAATGATGTAGTTTGGCCACATGGCGCCGTGGGGACCTCGCAGATGTGTCAAGCATAAACCAAGACGGTACCAGTACCTGGCTTTTGTTCTTCTACCAAATTATTTTCAAACTCCACACTCATACTGAAATAGCAAACCATTGACTCTTCTCTCCGTAACGTGTCTGCTGTGAAGAGTGTTGCTGTCAGCTCGAGCTAGTAGGTGGCGCTTGAGTATGGTGCAACAAGTGGTGAAACAACACTTTTGAGTTTCCAATCATTGATCAAGGACCATGGAGCTTAAAATCAACCAATTCGCTCCAATTTCTTGGTACATCTCATCTAAAAATGTAACAATTAAGCTAAACTATCAGTTCTTGGCTGATTGTATTTGAAATATTAATTGATGTTTAAATCATTCAAATGCGAACACCAAGATAAACATGACAACATGACTGTTTGCAGCATTAATAAAACTGCCCTGGAACAGAGGAACGCAGTTTAACCACAAGAACAAGACAATATAGAAGTTATATTCAAACTGCAGGTAAAGCAGATTCATTTCTACAATCAGATCTGTACCAGAGTATTTGCATTGCTACATGTAGAGTACAGGAACTGATACGCGTGTCTCTGCATGACTTCTTGTGATATCAGCAGATAGGTTTGTTGCTAAGTTCAGGTACCTTTCAGCTTTAGCAGCACAGAAACCTCCTCTGTGGTACCACCAGCCAATATGTGTCACATCCTCTCGGTGATGTCTTCAACAACGCTCTGCCAACTCCAGTATTGATTATCATTCAGCATGGCTTCGGGACTCGATTTAATTGACTTGCCTGTGCCATTTACCATCCAGAGTCATCAGCAATGGCATCTGATGTGATTTGAAATGGCAGAGAAACCGGAGTCTGAACAAGGATCAACAATCACAGGTTTGATTTGTAAAGTAGTGCTCCACTAAACCAGTGTATTGGAAAAAGGTCAAGAAACAAGGTGAAAAGTTTCCAAAGCTGACAGTTTGTGCTGCTCAAATTGTTTCTTTACAGAGTAATGACAAAAGACGTCAGTTAATTAATGCAGCTTCTCTTACTAAAAAATACAGCTACTTCATATTTGAGGCTTTCCTGTCTGATAAAGTGTCTTGGAAAATTACTCAAACCCTTTTAAACGGTTTTACATTTGTCATTACAACCACAAACTACAATGCATGTGGTTTTTAAGGGTGTTTTCACATTGATAGTCTGGTAGACTGTGTTTAATTGGAGACCAGAGTTGCAACATTTGTTACATTTTCAGCAAGTATGGATTGCTTTCACTCTGCACTGTGTCAAATGAACCAAACCCTTTGAAAGACCTGTTCCCCCTCCTCGCCTGTGGGGGCGCTGCACCAAGAACCACTGAAGTGAAACAACATGAAAACCTCTGAATAAGCCACTGAGTGCAACCTCTTTCTTCACAAAATGTAAGCAATGTTTTAGCTTTTCGCGGTTGTAGGATTTCTCTTTTGCCTTTGGGCCACGAGCTGTTTCTCCTGCTAGCGCTAGACTCACGCGTTTGTTTTGGTTGTATTTTCCCAGAATGCCCTGTACTGTAGTCTGCTTCCTGCCTTTGGAGCGGCCTCGGTCCGCTTGGCATTCACGTATGCGTTTGAGCCGCACCAGAGTTCACTTCCACCGAGCCGAGACCTTGGTTTTTAGGTGGACCAGAGTTTGCCTTTTTGGTCAGCATCAGAGTTCAGTTGTGCATTCACGCCTCCCAAAACAAACCGGACTTTCTATGCAAACGAGCTAGAGTTTGATTAAAGCAGACTAAACAGGGCTGGTGTGAATGAACCCTAATTTTCAAGTCTTGTCAAGATTCTCAATTGGATTTAGTTCCTTACTTTGACTAGGCCATTCTACCACATGAATATGCCTTGATCTAAACCATTCTAGTGCAGTTCTGGTTGTATGTTTAGGGGTTGTTGTCCTGCTGGAAGGTGAACCTTTGCTCTGGTCTCAAGTCTTCTGCAGCCTGTAGCTGGTTTTATCCAGGACTGTCCTGCTCTTCGCTCCATTCACTGTCCTATCAGCTCTGACCAGTTTTCCAGTCTCTGCTGATGAAAATCATCCCCACCACCATGCTTCATGGTAAGGATGCTATGTTCGGAGTGATATGCATCGTTAGTTTTACACCACACAGTCCTAAAACTCTCTCATAAATGTCAGATTTGTGGAGTACATGACTTCTAGTGGCTTTATTGACAGATTCTGCAACCTGAGTTGTGGAGTCACCAGAAGCATCTAGGCTACTTCTCTAATTAATACTCTCAACGGGTATAAAAATGTTTGCAAAACACTGTAGATTACGGTAAAGTCAATATAATTGAAGGCGGATAACGAAGGATGCAAGCCTTCCCCTTCTGAATGCAAAGTAGGTCAAATAACCACCACTCAATACAGATTATATATCTACTGGTCAAAAATCCCTCTGAGGGAAAAGGTGAACCTTCACCTTCAGTTCCCTGTTGAGTGGGTCCAGCAGGGGAGTGGACAGGAAGCACAAACGATTCGTAACAATACAGTTTACTAAAAAACTGCCAAACATCAGAGAGACAGAGGACGAAGGCATAGGCACGTGCAGAGGCATCTCTCCTCTCCAGACCAGAAGAGAGAATTCCACTGGAACTGGATGGAAAGAGGAGATTACCTGCAGATTAGAGTATGACTGCATTCAAACAAGGATTACTGCAGATTATCATTATGTCACTCTTGGCAAGAACTACAAACACAACAAGGATCTTAACTTGTTCATTTAGCCTCACCATTCTCTAAAAACACAGCTTCCTTTTATTGTGAAAGTGTGTAACAGGAGAGGAGACCTTTTGAAGAATTCAATCCAGCTTCTTTTAATGTTCCCATCAGCTGGTAAATCAGGAATATCCTTACTTCCTTTCAACCTTTTTATTTGATATCGTTGAGATTTAATCCTAACAGGGAACATATTTGTTCATACAGATCAGCTATCAACACAGTCTCTGACCTCCTAAACCCTTGCAACACAACGGATAATCTAACCCACTAATGCTCTGTTTGTTTTATATTTAGTCAGAGGAAGATTTTAGTAGATTACAATGAGTGAATGAATTTTAATTTTTTTTTTTTTTTTTGCATAACATTTCCACACCCCTGAAACATGTAAGAAATAATTATTTAAGACAACAGAGGTCAAACTTTCAATTGATAATTGCATTATTATTAACTTTACTTTTACAAGTATCAGAAAAACTGAAGCTGTGAAATTAACTGGACTTGGATATTTTTGCCAACTCAATACATTTTTCTTATTCCTTTTTCATTTTTTCCCTTGAATTTTTTTTTTTTTTTTTTTTTTTTTTTTAATTTATTTATTTATTTTTTTTTGCTGTGGCTCAATCCCTGTGCAAAACCCAACAGTAACTGGCTCAATTATTCTCTGGTAGGTTGCTTCTCTCTTTTTTGCACTTAATTAAGGGTTAAGATTCAAAAGCCAAAACCTCCTCACTGCTGTATAGATTTTAAGCCTTTCTTCTGGTCTTACATCCTGTTACAAGACCTTGTATCACAGTGACTGATTTGATCAAACATGAAAAGAAAAAGCTGTTAAAAAGAAGACTAATTACATTGTTAGGGGATCTTAGAGCTTATTTTTCTACCAAACATGGCGTTTTGAATGTCGACTAGTTATTTTGGCTCATAGGAACCAAACACCCTCCTCCCCACTGCTGTCAACTTTGCAACTTTTTTGCAATATTTAGCGAATTTTCAGACGAAATAAAATCGGTATCGACCAAAATCGGAATCAGCAGGTCAGGCTTTTTTAAGATTGTGATCGGCCAAAAAAAAATGCAATCGGTGCATCCCTAATTTTAACATGACCACCAAACGCCCTACCTAGCTTGTTTTCAGGTAAATGTTCTGTCTTACTGACTCCAGAGAGTCTTGTGAACCTTATTACTGATGACGCATTAAGTCCTTTTAGAAAGTGCTCTCATGCAGTATAAAACTGGCTCTCAGAAAGATGCAAGCAGAATAAAGTCAGAGACTGAATAAAGCCATAACCTGAAAGGCTCCACTGCTGGCGGCTGACAGCTCGACTGATATCGGCTAAGATATGCCTCCTGGGAAAGAAATACTCTGCTGAGTGGATCGGTGTTACCCCACCAAACCTGTGGGCAGCTCAGTCTGCTGACAGAGGGAGTCCGTGCAGGTACAACTCCAGACTTTTGATCCCTGCCTCCTGATGCCGATACAAACAAGTCTCGGGCGCCTTATTGTTTTCAGACAGTTAAAAGACAGAGAGGCCAATAAACACAGCAACACAGAATCGCTTATCTGTCATCTATAAGTACTCTAAATAGACAACACCCTGGAGCCACTTGCAGTAATAATACACACCTGCGTACCACACTCCATCACCATTATACTCTTTAAAAAGCCAGGAGCTCAGGAACCCCTTCATGACGACTGGAGAAAATAGCACTTATCGTTTCAACTGATTAATAATTTATTCATTACAAACAGAACTTTACTTCAGACGTTGATTCAGCATAATGAGCCAGAAAAACGAGGGGCTTCTCAACATTCATTATGTTCATGAATGAAACGCTGAATCACCAGCTTTAACAACGACATAAATAACACACACTGGTTACAAATACTTAGCAGAAAACATCTAATCAACAGCCTTTCTCAGGTCAATGTAATCTGTAAGCCAACCAACAGTGTCTTGCAAAAGTGTTCATGCCCCTTAAACTTTTCCATGTTTTCACATTACCACCACCAACTTAAATACAATGGAATCAATATGAGTGCGTGTCTGTGAAAAATTGTTTTGTCTCAGATTTTCACATAAATAGGTCTGGACTTTGACTGGGCCATTCTAGCACATGCTTTGATCTAAATCCAACCCCAGTGCTTAACAGCCATTGTCCTGCAGATTTTACATGTGTCCCTGCTCCTTCATAGCTTTTTCAGATGGTTCTCAGCAGTTGTGGGCACCACTAACTAAAAAGATAGCTGCGCTAACCCTACAGCACAACATCAATACGGATTTTAGCTAAAGTGATACCTTCATTCAAATTATATCTGCACTTGAAAGACAACCCTCATGCACCAATTTAATTTTGACATTTTAATCAAAATGTTCTATAATGACATTTAGATATTTTACCTGTAGATATCTTGTTCTCCACTGTCCGTGTTTTACTTTGTTCCTGCATGTTTCTTTTTAAAATGGTTGAGAAAACTGATCTGCTGCATAAAGTTTTAAACCACTTCAAAATAAGAGCATGAATATCAACGTCTAACTACTTGAAAAACTGTTCACCGTCGATAACCAAAACTTCAACACAGATGTCAACCTTTATTCAACTGAAAGTTTACAAAACAGCCAAGTAAATTAGCATTTTGAATTTATCTGGAAAAATTATTTAGGGGAAGCTAAGTGTGCTAAACGTTTTTAAAATTAGCAAAAGTGCTAAATGAAAAATTAGCTCTGCTATTAGCACATTAGCGAAAGTGTGCCCACCACTGGTTCGCGATATGTCATGAAGCTCTGCAGGCGGCCGTCCAAATCCTTACTCCCTTCTTGTAGTTAAATTTATAGAGTACTGATGAGTCAGGGCTGATCGGGTGGATCAAATTAGCCAGCTGCCTAAGAGATATTCAGCTTAAATCACGTTTGACTACTGACCAGCTGATCAGCAAAAAAAAAAAAAAAAAAAAAAAAAAAAAAAAAAAAAAAAAAAAAAATTGTATATATTTCCGATCATTGATCGGAGCATAGAAAGTTCTGCGAGGCCACACCGATGACAACACTCGCCGGCTTTAACTCTGTTACTGAGCAGAGGAGACTCAACGTTAGCTATTTTTAGCATCAGTAAGGCATTTACATGAAGTCAGAAGAAGCTGAAGGGTAAGTTATTCAACAGGAAATGTTTTTTTATGTGACATATTGAGGCATGCCCTTGGTTTATTCAGGCTGCAAGAGAGTGAGAGAGAGCAGGACTTTCAGAAGCTAACAGAAAGGCTGAACAGAGTAGAGCACAGGCACTCTATTTTATCCTTGTGAGCTTTTGAATTGTCTCTGTTGTGGAAAAGACATTGGAAATCTTCAGCTAAAATAAGGATCTACATAATCTAGAACATGTGTCACAACCAAAGCCCACAGGCCAAATCTGGCCCGCCATAACTATTTATGTGGCCTTCTAGATTTAAGAGGACCACAGCAAAAGAACTTCAAGATAACAGTTGTGCTTAAGTATCATTTTATCAGTCAAATCAAATCAGTTATAAGTCTACTGCCAAATTACATTAATGTGAAAGGATATTACTACACGTTAAGTACTCATTGAATGTAGAAAAAGCTATAACAGTTATAATTAATGGTTTAATAAGTCGTTTTATCAAAACATTCTGCCACAACCGGCCCTCTGAGGATATTCACGATCTTAATGTGGCCTGAAATGAAAATGAGTTTGACACCCCTGATCTAGAATATACTCACGGAAACCGAGGTTTCTGTAATGCTGGTTTTGCTAACCATGCTAACTGCTGTGCTAAGATGCTAAAGCTAGGTTAAAGTGTCAACATGGTGTAGGAGCAGAGCGAGTGCCCCATATGCGGAGGTCATTAGTCCCCTGGGGGGGTTCGACTCCTGACCCTTCAGCCTCTTTCTGCATGTCCCTTCCCACCCTCATCTCTCGTTGTACATTTTCTTTCTGTTTACTGTCAATAAAGGCCATTAGAGCACACAAAACATTTTCATGATACTTTCAACTCCATAATTATTTGTCTTGGTTTTTAAAAAACTGTTTTACAGCTACTATTTCTCACACACTGCTGTGACGTCACCTGAGCTCCTGTTGAAAATAAATGACCATTTAAAACTGCAGTATGTAACTTTTAAAAACATTTTTTTTTTTTTTACATATTTGTTAAAATTATCAGTGTGTCGTGACAGTATAAGAAAGATAATCTGTGAAAAAAATCAAGCTCCTCTGCCTTCTCCCAGTGCTCCCAGTACCAACTGCAGAAATACACCACTCAGTCAAAAACAACCAATCAGAGCCAGGAGGAGGTTCTTAGCACTGTCAATCACCCTCATGTACACGCAGCTCACCCCCCCCCCCAGCTCTCTGCTGCGCTACAGCTGGTTCACCACAACATAGCCTGCAGCTAATGCTAAGGCTAGTTAGCATGGCCACCGATAAACAGTTTTCCTGGAACGGTAAGTTGTTTCTCCACCATTAACACATTTAGCAGCGTGTACAGGAGAATGATTGACAGCGCTAAGCCCCTCCTCCTGGCTCTGATTGGTTGTTTTAGGTCGGGAGCGGTGCATTTCTTTAGATGGCAATAGTAGCTCAGGGAGGAGGTGGAGGAGCTCCATCTTCTTACAGATTATCTGTCTCATACCAAACTGTCACGACATGGTGACAGTTTTAGCAAGTATGCAAAAAACATATTTTTGTAAAAGTTACATACTGCAGCTTTAAATACATATATTTATTACAGTTCTTAAAACAAAAACCAGAATCAGCTAGAGGAAGTACGATTTGCTGGATAAACGCAGCAAATCGGCCACAAAATTCAGTACATCTCTACTTAACACAGGAATGTGTGTGGTAACATGGATGTTTTTTATCTCAGAAAAGAGTGATAAACTAAAAACAACATCCCTCTGTGAAGATGTGGACAGTTAATATCTGCCGGTACAGCGTTGTACTCCACTGGTGTTAAAAAAAATAATCGACTGAAGTTGTTTAAATGGGCGAAAATAAGCTAAAAACGACAAGCTGTTAGCCTTCCACCACTGGGGATTTCTTCTGTTTTATATCACCTTGTTCTGATAAAACAACTTTCTGCAACAGGTACCAGAGCTATGACTGAAAATAGCTCTGTTCAAAATATCTGAACTATCCCGTTAAGGCTGTAAAACGTCTCAGCAAATATTGTTACAAAAGCCACAGCTGTAGTTTCACATGTGCACGTTAACTTCAGTAAGCTAGGTTGACTGTGTGTGGAGAGTAGACTATGTTGATGATGATGCTGATATTTTCATGAACCGTTTGTCCTTCCTCACACTTCCTGTGACTGAAAGCTTAAATATTCATCTCAGTGACTCAATTCTTCCGTTTTTTTAAACTCTCCTCCACTTATTTGTTGTCCTGAACTTCCTTCCCATCTTACTCACACACAGGCCCAAACGCATCCTTGGTCTGCCTCACTCACAGGATCCTTGGCTGCTCTCTAATATGGCCGTAGATCCACTCAGTGCTTAAAAGAAAAATGTTCAGTCACCGACTGTGTCGGGCTGTGGCTTGTGCTGAGTCACCCCCCCCAACCCCAACAGACAATACCACTGTGTGTTCAACATGTAGGACCACATGCAACCTATTGCAACATGTGTGTGCATCCATCTGTGTGTGTTAGTGTGTGTGTGGGGGTGCTTCCACAGACACAGTGGAGTCTTTCAGTCCTGCTGTGCAACAACCCCTCTTTGTAGTCACCCTCATGTGAAGCGGGGCAACACTGATTGGTATTCAACCCCCTTTACGTGTGTGCTTTAAAGGACTATTCCACATCTGACCGTCACTTCCTTAATTTTCAGATATTTGAGATCCAACAGATTCAAAATGCAAACTAGGATGATAATCATGAGTGTAACAAAAAGATGAGTACAATTGCATTATAATTTGCATGCAGAGACAGTGTTCACTTTTACAGGAAAGATGGCCACTCTGTTGTTCGTTGAAACATGAAGTGATCACTTCAGTGAGCTTCGTTTCCTCTTCTGTTGTTGACTTTTCCATAGGAAGAACCGCGTTTCTTCTGGCCTGTTTATTGCAAGACTTTCTGCTACATATGCACTAAACCACATACAAATGCTAGTGGTTTAATATACATATGTGCATTGCAAAAACACAAACACAAAGTATTTTTGGTCTAGTTTCCAGTGCTATTATCTTAGTTGTGTCTTATTTCAAGTTTACTAACTAACAAGTAACTTTTCAGAACCATATAGGAGCTTGTTCTAGTTATAAGTGAAATAATCTGCTGGTGGAACAAGACATTTTAACTTATATGGGGAAAAATGTCTTGTCCCACTGGCAGATTATTTCACTTTTTCATCAATATTAAAGAATTACTTACTTAAATCAAGCTCCTATATCTGCTGAAAAGCTACTTGTAAGTTAGTTTTGTCAAATTTCAAGTGTATTCAAGATATTTGCATTAGAAACTAGACCAAAAATACTTGGTAAGGTTTTGATTTTGCAGTGTGGCATTACCTCACTTTGAAGTGCCTTTCTGTGGATTATGTATCATTTACTGCAGTGAGATTATTTCGCTGAGTTTACAGATACTTCTAATTTTAAGGCTTGTTTTTAGACACCCTAACCAGTAGATGTTACTAAATTTGGCCGGCTGTGACTGTGCTGCAACATTTATGATGTGATGACTCAAGGCATGTATTTCATCAGCCTTCAGTAAAGAGCTCCAACATTTCAACACTCCCTAATTTCCAGTGACTTTGGCGTTAAGTGATCTTCGTACACACAAGGAAAGACGGAGCAAGGAGATAATCAGTTTTTAAAGAGACAAACTAAAGCTCTTTGCCGTACAGGGGCTAAGGCTCTAATAGTCTCTCTGGCTAATGACTCATTTGGGAAAACCCTGAAAGATAAAATTAGATTTATGGAGACGGATAGCGCCAAACGTTCCCATCTGGTTTCTAACCAGATCATAGGGACTTATGCACAGTAAATCATTTACCGCTCTCCAGAAAATGTGGTTCATGGTGAATAAAGTAGGAAGAAAACAAAAAAAACAAGTATTAAAACGACATATTTCATAACTACTACTTCATTTGTTCGCCTCTATAGCACGCTGTCGCAGGGTTAAAGAAACACTTTCTCCTTCTCAGACCTCCGAGCCTCCTCCTACTCCTTTTCTTTCTCTCCTTTTTCCATCCCCTCGTATTTCCCTTCTCTTCCCCCGTCCGTTGCATTCCTGCTAACCAATCCTGCCTCTGTTCTCACTCGTATTCCCATCTGCGACTGTGTGGCCACGTTGGACCTTGGAGATTAGGGATCGGTCCGCCCACTCGCTCCACAGTTAACTGTGTAGCTACTGGTTGGCTTCCTCCACAAAAAAAAAAACAAACAAGTCCTTTTAGGAGAAGTAAAAAGTTAACAGGGAAGTTGCTGTGGAAATGATGAGGAATCTGATTGTTCTGCTAAAAGCAGCCCCTAAACTCACTTAGCACCCTATCCACCAAACCACTAACAGAGTGCAGGACAAAATGTGGACAATATTTATAAACCCGCAGCGTATAAAGAAGCCCTGCCCGCCTGTTATCTGCTAGCTCAGGGTTTCTGGTTTCAAGCTAGCATGGCTGAGTTTAAAAATAAACAAAGAGATGGGGAATGTGGGTTTTGGAGGCTCTGCTGCAGCTGTTCCCACTCCGCAAACCATAGCAGACCTATCAGATAACCTGAGGCCCCCCCTTCATAAACAGCACCTGGGATGAGGGTCCGACTGGGTTTTGCAGTGGCTTCATTCACCTAAAAACATTTAGTCACATTACAGCCTCAACCTTCACCGTATTTCATTGGTATTTTATAAGACTGCAGTGAATAATTGTGGCGTGGAAGGAAAATGAAACACTTTTTCAACATTTTTTACAAATAAGAATCTAAAAATGTGTGTCAACTTGTATTCAGCCCCTTTTACTCTGGGAAAGAAAAATCTAGTGCAACCAGTTGCTTTGTGAAGTCACCTTATTAGTAGAAACAAGAGGGTATTCTGGCCAGATGAGCCCCAGAATTAAATATTTTGGAAACACACCATCCCCATGGTGAAGCATGGTGGTGGCAGGATTATGCTGTGAGGTTTTTGTTTTTTTTTTTGCTGTGGTGGAGCTTTACCTTCCAGCAAGACAATCTAAACCTAAACAACCATAAACACACGGCCACAGCTCCACCGGAACGGTTTCAAGCATATTCGTGTGTTAGAACGGCCTAGTCAAAGTCCAGACCTAGATCCGATTGAGATTTTGTGATCGGACTTGAAAACTGATGTTGCTTTCCATCCAGTCTGCCTGAGCTTGGGCAGAGACTGCAGAAACCAGAAGAGACGTGCTCCAAAAGACCTGCAGCTGCAATTACAGCCAAACCTGGTTCGACACACTTCTGATGCAGGGGATCTGAGTGCAAATGCCACAGTTTAAGGCTTGTTATTTTATTTTTTACCAAGAAATACTTTTTTTTTCTTCTTTTTTTTTTTGCTGTGGCAATGTGACTGTATCTGAAGTTGCAATTATAATTTAATCTTGAGCACTTCAGGTTCACTAGATAACTAGTTTTAACCGCAGATCCATCTGTTCACAATCTGTTTCACACGCAACTGTTGTGAAGATGCTGGAATCTGGATGTCAACAAAAGCCTCGTTAAAACCTGCTAATATAATACCTGCTTTAATTATAGCTGCAACAGTAAAACGTGCACTTTCTTTGCCATTTTAAAAAGGCTTTCTTGAGTTAAATGGAAGGAAGTTTTTCTCTTTAATGCATGGTTAGCCAACGTAAACATTTAGCAAACCTTGTTGCCATGGATTTATGCTGTGACTCCCCACTAAATACCCATGGCGACTCCGGCTGGATGAGTCGCTGACGAGCTGGCTGCCTGCTAGGAGCATCTTTACTCTGATTATATGAATGTTAAACAGCTCCTAATGAACTCCCTTCTGAACAAATCTAAAGCTATTTTAAACAGGTTTTTTAGTAAAATATTCAGGAAAAACAGGATGAGAAAGAAGAGTTTGATCGACGACGGTTAACTCAGAGCGAGTTTGTCTGCAGCACGTGCTTCACATCTCCCACTCTGAGCCCAGCGCGTCTCCGTCAGTGAACCGACTGTAAATTAATCTCTTTGTTGTCTAACAGCCTCGGCACAGACTGGATCGGGACAATGACGAGGAGGGGAGCCACAGGGGACGGACAGCACCAAATCAGAAACATACAAAATATGGCAATAATGTCACATAAATGCCACCAAAAGCTGAAATGCACATGCAAGAAGAATAAAACACATTTGACAGTTTCAGGTGACATGCCATATATATCCCACCTGGAGCTTTTGGGAACTTTACTTGTTCATAGATTATAAATAACCAGACAAACTGCAGATTATCGGTGCAATGAAACAGCCATAAACAATTGCAAGGTCTGCAGAGGATATTAATGCTTATTGGCAGAAAATCAAAGCATGTTGATTTCCAAATCCTCTTTAGGCCCATTAATCCTCTCTGCTGGCTTTAGAGACAGGATGGACGATGTCAGGAGAAACAAAAGGCTACAGTCTGGACTTTCTATCACTGAAGGAAGGGTTCAGTTTTCCCTAATTAGACGATTATTATCAGAAAATGCTCCCAAATCTATGTTTATCATGATCACATCAGTCGACAGGGGTGTCTTAAAGCTTTTTATACAGAAGGGGCGTGGAGTGGTTTCATCATCTGGGTCATAATTCTGGTTCTGCTCCTTCCAAATAGGTCAATTTGACCAAAAAATATCTTTCAAAATATTTTTAGTTTGTCTTAATGAATGCCGTGATTAACTTTGGTTCTCACAGTAAATAAATATTGATGAAGTTTTTAACCCCATAAATGCCAAATGTAGCAACAAAAATCTTTTTCTTAAAAAAAATGAAAACGCAAATAGATGAATTTTCACTTACAATACAGTGAAAATAAAATGTCTGGGATCCTAAAACGCTGTTTCTTTGTAGACTCGAGATTAAATTTTCTTGATTTTTCACTTCAGTTTATATTAAGCTTCTTCAGTTGGGCTTTATTATCTGTTTATTTACAACTCATTAAATAACAATGCTGAAAATGGCTTCAGATGTCGGAGTGTTGTAAAGGGCGACTGCACAGTTTTTTTTTTGGTACTTCTGGACAAACTTAAAATGAATTAAAATCTGGATTATTCAAGATTAAACACAGACAACTTTAAATCATGTTGTGAGATGCGGTGACTTCATTTGTAAAACTTAAAAAAGTTGAAATTTTATTGCGTCTTTTGGCTTCTCAACCAACCCAGAACTGAAAGGATCTAAAGGGACAAAAAAAATCTGTCTTTGAATAAGTGTTTTTAGGCACGAGTCACCTAAAAATAGTGAATAACGAGGGGGACTAAATCAAATATGAAGCTCAACATCTAAAGGTGAATCAATGTAAAATTGGCTTTGTTTAGCTTTATATCCTCCAGACTAGTGGCAGCAGCAATGAGCAAACATTGGTGGGACTGCGCATGTGCTGAGCTCATTATACAAGCTGCTTCTCAGTCCAACGCTCCTAAGAACGGCTGTAAATGAGATACTGGAGGAACATTGTTGTGATGACGTACTGAAGACGGAGTGCCAGAAAGAGCTTCTTAAAGAGACTGATGCCTTGAAATTGGGCCTCTAATTACAAAGTGAAATTTCTTTCAAGTCATGTTTGATATATTCAATAACTGAAGGTAACATAGTTACTTGAATGAGCTATAAAACGGCACCATGTGCCTGAAAATATATAATCATACTTCCCCTTTAATTTTTCAGAAATTCTGGTTGTCATCTTCTATATAACAGAGTAAACAAGGTTTGGAAACCTGAACGTTTTTCTCTTTTTTCCCCCCAGATTTTTTGGTACTTTTCAAGGCTGCACAGGAGCCGTGTTCAGATCAAGAGGTAGGGACGGTAAAAGAGACGATCCTCTGCCACTCACAGCATATCGGAGCACACCACTGAAGGCCTGGCTCCGTCCTATCTGGCTGCATCTTCAGACCTTTTACCATACTCCAGACGATGGGAATAGAAAGTGGGTCAATGCCAGCTCAGTGGACTGGACACGATCTTACCAGCTACTGACGCCAGCAGTTATACGTTTCACAGAAACCGCACGGCTCTGCACGTGTCACCGCGACCGAGGGTTTGATGAGGTGAAGTGTGACGGAGGATGCTCCTGACGGCTATACGTCCAGTCATCGCCTCATCGAGAGGGATCACTGGCCGGTCAGACATGCATGACTGGGTCCCCGTCGTCAGACGAGCCATTTCAGCACATTGTTAGCTCTCACCTTTGGCTGCAACCAACAGGGAAAGACTGGGAAATGTGGATTTAGACCAAAGATATGGGCCAGTGACAGGTACTAAGGAGAGCTTTCCTGACCAGTTTTCTCCAGCTGAATGGAGGATTTAGATGGATGTAGGTGATTTTATCGACTAATCAAATTTTTGTTTTTTTGAAGATTTAATTGTTGGAAAATCTGGATTTTTTTTTTTAAATATTTTTTTGTCACAATAACAAATTTTGCTGGATGATAAATTGTCACAATTTATTGTGATAAACGATAATATTGTTGTTTTGAGACCATTTTTAAGTGATATAGTGATAATGGTATAATAATGCAAGGTTGCCCTCTCAAAGATCAATAAACTTTAATTTTGCAAACACTTAACATCATCACTATTTTTTAATTTTCCATTTTATTTCCAATCTTATTTTATTGGTTGTCTTTATTTCATTAATTTAAAAAATACATTTTTTATATTTTAGTCATTTTTTTTTTACTATCGTCACTTTTTTTTATTATGTTTCTTTTCTATTTTTTCCCCATATTCTGTATTTTAGTACTTTATTTATCATCCCTTTATGTATTTTTTTCTATTTTTTCCATATTCTGTATTTATTTAGTAATTTAAGACATTTAAAATATCCAAAATAAAACACTACCAAAAACAATAAATAAAATGGAAATAAAAACCACACACAATCGAAACCATAAATAAAAAAGATTATGATGTCCCTTTAAACAAAACTGCATTTCAAAAAATATTAATCATCAGAATGGAAATTATCAAGCTCGTTTTAACTTGAGTAATTGGTTTTGCGAAAGGCCTCAGGCAAGGCTACAATTTTTTTTTTTTTTTTTTTAATTACGAGAACAAAGTCATAATATTACAAGAATACAGTTGTACGAGAACAAAGTCGAAATAATATGACAATGAAGTTTTAATATTAGCAGAATAAAGTCGCAATATAAGGAGACTGAAGTTGTAATTTTATGAGAACTTCAACATGAAAAATACCAAAAAATTAAAATGAGGAATGTTGAGCATCTTGTGAAGTTATACTTTGGTATCGGTTTTACAGATTCAGCAGCAGGACTTTGAAATGACTGAGTCTATTTCAAAGAAAGAACCACACGGACTGAGATGCTCACTTCTGATCTTGATGACTATACAGAAGCTTTTTTTCTTCAGCGACTTTTTTTCTTGTAATTTTAATTTGTTCTGGTAAAAATGTCTTCATTCTGCTAATATAATGACTACATTCTCATAATTAAACAAGCCTGGCAGAAGGGATCATAAAAGACACTTTTTGAAAATATTTTATAATTTTTTTTTTTTTTTTTTTTTTTTTTTTTTTTTTCAGAAAAGAAAGCGAGATTTTTTTTTATTATTATTAAAATCAGAAATCGGATCTGGTGTGAAAAAAATCTGAGATTTTATTTTTAGTGCTCCCCTCGTTTTCCTACATACTGCCAATCAGCTGGCTGAAAGAAGAGTACTTTAATTGTCGCACTAAAACCTCTGCGTTTTGGCGCCCCATCTGGTCACCCATTACAGATTTTCTGGGAGTACTCCTGCCCCGTGGCAATGCCCAGATGCGCCGGGGTACGCTTAAAAGTTTGAAAAAGTGAGGCAAATGTGGAAAACGACTTGCAGTTACATTCCCCCCACTCCTTTAGCGCTCGGGGCTCATTTTGTGCTCCGATCCGTGTTCCTTGGACACAAAACAATGTTATGGTAAAGAATGGCATCAAAACATGATGTACCAACATATACTTTGTGTTTTCAACATGCAAAACAAATACTTGTGAATTTTCAGATTTTTTTTTTTTTAAAGAAAAAACAAAAATTTGGGGGTTTTTTTGTCCATTCAGGGCTGCATTGTTGCCTTGCAGCAAGAACAACATGGGTTCAAAATTTTGATTTTGGTCTTTCTGCATGGACTTTGCATTTGCAGGTTCTCCCCATGCATGCATGAGTTCTCTCTCTCCGTCTTTCTAAAAAATTACTTTTCGGTCAGTTAGTCTCCATAAATTGCCCTGAGGTATGAGGACATGGTTGTGTGTCTTTGTGTTGCCCTCTGATGGACTGGCCACCTGTTGAGGGAGTAGCCCACCTCTTGCCCAATGACTGCTGGAGATAGGCACCAGCCCCACGACCACCACAATACCACGATCCTGCAAGAATAAGCGGGTATAGACGATGGATGGATGATCTTTACCCATCCCATATAAGTTAGTTTGATTATTGTTTAATTATCCAAGTTCAAGAGTGTGGAAAAACTGGCAGCAGCATTTATTTTGAGCATTTTTGTTTGGGTGTAAAGTCGTCAAAATGTCGTCAAAAACCGGATTTTGTTCCACCGTTTCATACCTGCACGAAATATTTCCCCCAAAATAATAAAACACAAAATTTTGAGAACAAATGGAAAAACTGCAAGATCAATCTCTTGGAAAACTACCTTTTTTAAATTGGAGTCAACAGCACAAAAACAATGCCGAACGGATACAGATTGCCCGGTTTAGTTTTAAAAGAGAAAAAAAAAAAAAAAAAAAAAAAAAAAAAAAAAAAAAAAAAAAACATAATGAAAAAAAAAAATCAAAGAAAAACGGCAGTGATTGAAATAATTTAAAATAATTCACAGGTGTGCTTTAAGCCCGTTTCAGCCAATCAGAACAAAGAGCTACGCTGCCAGCTTCACGACGAGGCTATAAAGCGCCATGTGCCACATTTAGCCAACCTGTAGGAGAGCACGCGAGCTTTCGCCGCTCCGCCGCTGAAAACGACTAAAAATAACCGCTTAAATCGTGTTTTCAGTGTCTCCACTTCTTTATTTCAGTTACAGACACGTCCCTCAGGGTTTGTGAACAGCTCTGGCTGAGAAGTGAACAAAGCCAGGCCGAAAGCAACGGCCAGGAGGCTGGTCGCGTTGCTTTCTCCTGCATCAGGCTGATCGATTAATAGCAGAGCCGCCGAACCGATGGGCTCGGTTCGGCGGCGGTTTTACCTCGCAGTCGTAGAGGTCCGTTAGCTGGTCGATGATCCACTCCTCCAGGTTCAGTCTCTTCCGCAGCTCCTTACGGTCGTATTTGACGGTAACCCGTCCTTGCTTCCTAACGGGGGTCTCCGGTTCCTCGGTGGTGCCGGCCGGCGTCTGGAAATATACCCGGGGCTGAGGGCTCGTCTCCGGGCTCGTTACAGCTGCCATTGTCGCTCGGTTTGGGGATGATTTTAAAAAATGGACCCCCCTCCTATCTGGAGGTGTGGAAGTGTAAAAAAAAAAAAAAAAAAAAAAAAAAAAAAAAAAAAAAAAAAAAAAAAGGAGGGGGGGGAGGGTTGTTCCTCAAATAAATAGCTGTGTGTGACTTGAAATCCCCCCCCCCCCCCCCGGTAAGAAAAATAAAGAAGAGAGTCGTCGCTGGACCTTTTTGTTGTCCAAAAGGGCTCAAAGGGACACTGACATGGGATGTCCGCTTCCACAGAACCAGAGAGACCGACTGCTGCCGCTGGAGTGGACGGGTGGCCGGCTTATCGGGCTATTTCCAGCATGCAGGCTCCCTGCTTCTTTAAAAGCGGAGACGGCAGCGCAGGCAGAGCCGGCCTCAGCTCCTCCGGTTGAGCACAAAGAGGAATCACACGTCGGTCTCTCTCCGTTCCTCTGTCCCCCGGAGAGCGGCGTGGTGGGCTTTACGGATCCTTTCCGGGATCCAACTCTGGTGGCTCGGCTCTTCTGTTTGTGGGTCGTTCGCTCGTTCATTTTTCAGCTTCTTGCGAATTTGTATTTGTGAAGTCTTTGTATTTTATTGGTACAGTAAATAAAGTTATATTCGTTCTCGTTTCCGCTGGCTTTCCCCAGGAGAGCAGCGTGATGGGCTTTTCGGGGATCCGACTGCTTTGGCTCGGCTCTTCTATGTATGAGTCGTTCACTAGTTCATTTTTCAGTTTTGTTTTTTTTTCCGCATAGGTGTGCAGTCTATGTATTTAATGGTACAGTAAATAAAGTTCTGTTCTTCCCACCAAAGTCGTTACATTGCTACATTGCTGGTGGTGGAGCAGGTTCTTGACAGGTTCTTTTGACCTGGTTTGGATTTCTAAAGCCAGAAACCCAGCTTGGCTGTGCAACATACTTTCTCTATAAACACGTTTTGCAGCAAATGTTTTAGTATTACATTTTTGGGAAGGATATCAGAGCAAGAAGACAGTTTAATTTATTGGTGTGCAAATAATTTTCTGAAATTTTTGCGGCCTGGATCATTCCTTCAATTGAATTTTACAAAAATTAACTCTAAATATGATTATAGATAGATAGTATTTGTTAGAAAGTACTAGTTATAAGTGAAATAATCTGCCAGTGGAACGAGACATTTTTCCCCATATTATAAGTTAAAATGTCTTGTTCCGGTGGCAGATTATTTCACTAATAACTAGAACCTATTAATCAATATTAAGGAATTATTAACTTAAAACAAGCTGCTATCGTGCTTAAAGAAGCACAAGCTCCTATCTTATTTCAAGTGTATTCAAGATATTTGCACGAGAAACTAGACCAAAAATACTTGGTAAGATGTTGTATTTTTGCAGTGCAAGTGCAGTGCAAGTTCCAGTAAACAAGAAGAACTTGGGATTTCAACATGGCGACGCCCAAGCAGCCATTGTTCATAGTACCTCTTACAATCATCATTTTAAGCTGTACTCTCCAGATCCAAACACCACTTTTAATTTGTTCAGTTTAGAGTTGCAGGCGCAACATCAGTTTTAGATGCACTCTTACAAGTGTTTCTTGTCAAACAAACATGTTTCCACCACAGCTTACTATTGTTCAGCAGTGGGCACACTTCCGCTAATGCAGTAATACCAGGGCTAATTTTTTTCTTTAGAGCTTTTTCGCTTTTGCTAACTTTAAAAACGTTTAGCACACTTAGCTTCCCCAAAACTGTTTTTGCCAGATACATTTTTAAGCACTAATTGACCTGGCTGTTTAAACTTTCAGTTAAATAAAGTTCGACATTTGTGCTGAAGTTCTGGTTATTGGCTGTTAAGAATTCGTCTAGTAGCTAGACGTTTATATTCATGCTCTTATTTTGAAGGGGGTGAAGACTGTGCAGCAGTTAGGTTTCTTCTCCTCAAGTTCTCTCTCTCTCACTAACTTTATTTCAAAGAAGAAACATACAGGAACAAAATAAAACATGGACAGTTATGTAAAGATACAAACATCAATACAATATCTAGGGGCATTTTAGAATGTGTAAATTATAATGTCAAAATTGAATTGGTCCTTTAGGGTTGCAGCCTTTTAAGCGCAGATATGATCTGAACTGAAGTTAGCGCTTTAGCATCAGCTTCCGCTAAGTACCATGATGGTGTAGCGCTTTAGCATTAGCGAAACTAATGTTTATGATTTGTGTTTCAGGGTTAGTGCAACTAACTTTAGCTTGCAGTGCTCACCACTGGTATTGTTGATGTGAGGAGCTGCCATATTGGATCTCAAAGTCAGCGTTTGAAAAATTCTCCAACTTCCAGTTTATTTTTCCAGCTCAGAATTTCGGAGTTCCGACTACAAGTGGGATACAGCATTAATACCTACAGTGATGCTGTAAGAAGTGCCTCATACCTGCCTCATCATTAAAGTTGTTAGCCTTGCAACTTTTTTTTTTAAAAATAAGCTGATTAATTTACTTATTTTCTCAGCATGTAAAAATTAAATAAAATATGAACAGTGAGCTGTGAGTTCCAGAAGAGGCTTAAATACTTTAATGTTAAGGTGTTTTCATGCTGCATCAGGAATGTGTGAGATGTATATAGTCAAAGTTCACACCTTGATCTCATACTTTATTTAAGTTCAAAACAGCACAATAAAACTCAAAGTACTTCATGTTTCTGTAGTATTCAATATCCCGTCTCTCTTCCAAGATTACAATATGAGCCACAGGTGAATATCAGCAGGATTTAGCATTTTCTGCCTCAGTGTTGGTTTTGAAATTAAACTCTGATTGATCAGCAGGCGAAGACTGCAGTGATAAGGTGTTAAAAGGAGAAACACGTCGCATTTCTTCACAGTGGGTGCATTGTGTTGTAACAGCGGGGAAGCCTCCTGCCTGGACAGGCAGATTGAAACTAAAGTTTGAATAACAACAGGAGTCCAGGAGGAGGTGCAGACGTGGAGAGTGAATCACAACCACAATCTCTCACTTCATTGGTCTGTGTGGGAGTGTGCACACAAGGTGGGGGTGTTCACATCTATCATTTCTTCATATTAATGTGAGTGTGGGGGGTTGAACACGTGTGTGTCCTGCCAGGCAAATTTCACAGTCAGCCATGGCAACAAGACATGAAACCTGAATTATTCAGTGAAAGGTCTGAAACTTACAGTCGAGTGAGCACACACAGGCGAACACACACTTATACATGTGTGCTCAGACATGCATAGCTTTTCATCCACATTTCTGCAAC
The DNA here is from genome assembly GCA_014839685.1 of Anableps anableps. Lineage (NCBI taxonomy): Eukaryota > Metazoa > Chordata > Actinopteri > Cyprinodontiformes > Anablepidae > Anableps > Anableps anableps. The sequence goes on from CM026085.1 coordinate 21,157,162, forward strand.
AAAAAAAAACAAATCAACAAACACGCTGTAATGCGATCAAACTCTGGAGTTATCTGGCTCCTTTAGAGATCATCATCTTACCAACCTTACAGAGGGAGGTTGGTAAGATGATGTTAAAACTCATCGTCTCAGTGAAAATAATAAAGAAGGTGATGAGTTTGTGTTTTGGTGTTTTTTCTGGCCTAAAGATCTTGTAAAAATATATCAAACAACACGATTATAGCAGAGAATCCAATGATTATCTGCAGTCCTTCACTTAAAGTACTCCTCGTGTTTCTTATGCGCTACCCTGAACCTTTATCCTCAATAGCCTAATTACCCCAACCCCCCTAAAGCAGCAGTACTATGCAAAATCAACTTTTTTGAGCTTTATGTCATATCATGTTATTCCCTCATCAGATCTCAATCTGGAGTGTTGCTTTGATTCATTCATGTTTGAGGAACCCTTGAACCTCCCATTCACAGGTGCCTTAATGCACCTCCTTTTTCCACAAAGCTCCTCCTTGGAGCTGTCGTCTCCCAGCCGAGCTTCTGCCTCACAGAGCACCCCTCCCCCGCGCCTTCCCCACCCAGCTCCTCCAGACTAGCGACAGGAGCGATTAGCAAATACCTGGTGGAACTGCACATCTTCTGAGCTCATCATACGAACTACAGTGCTCCTAAGAACAGTTGTAAATGGCATCATAGAGAAGCACTGTTGTGACTGAAAGTGCCCGCTCCCCACCCCCCATTTTCTCCTAAGGAGAACATACACCAGGAATGCCACAGTGCATTGAACTGCGACAAAAGGTACCTTTAATATGAAGGAGTGATGAGTAATTAAAAGTATAAAATACCTTTGCTCCTTAGCTATGGAGGACCGAAACTGACATAAATTAAAATAAAAGCATGTGGTTTTCATGAAGAAGTGTAAATATTTTGTTTTGCTTTTTCCTTATACAAGCGTTTGTTCTTTTTACATTTCCTTGTCTCTTCTTTTTACTTTACCGTCTGCATTTCTGCTTCATTATACAAATGAGGAGGGCGGCCATCTTGGTCCAGCTCCTCTACTATTGGTCAGCTGAAAACTTACCACTTTCCAACTCGTCCAGTCTATTTGCAGCTTCCCTTAACAACTCTGACACAGACCGTCTTTCCGCTCAGAGATGTTGCACATTACACATGTTGGGGAGGTCCTGCTTGGCCCACATCTTTGACATGGCTTGAAAAGTGGCATTTCCTGTTCTGGTTCAGTGAGCCGAGAAGTCTTGCAGATCCAAAAACTCAGTTTTTCCAAAGTAGCCCACTGTTTTGCCAGTCATGCGTATGTAACAGAATGAAGCTGCTTATTGCATCAGATTCTGTTCTGTCATCTGAGTTTATTCACAATGTTTACCATTTGAGTTTTTTTACCACATTGACTTTTTTTTTTTGCTTTAACTTCTGAGTTATTTTCTGCAAGAGTTCAAAAATATAGATTTTTATCAGTCTAAGGATGTTTTTCATCAGACATGTGACGTACCGTCAACAAGTACAACGGCTTTATAATAGAAAATATTCGCATCATGTTTTTTTGTTTTTTGACATGTTGCACACTGTTGATGTGTTTGCAGATTATGTGACTGTAGTGACTGTCACCCCTCCTCCTCCTGGCCCCAACAGTGTTGCTATCAGTCTGGAAATGGTTGCAAAACAATTTCTGCATCTTTGGGGCTCCAGAACCACAATGAAAGCTCTTATCCACAAAGGAACAGTAGTGAACACTCCCAAGAGAGGTCATCTTATCAAAATTACCCCAAGAGTGCAACTAAATGTTTAAGTTTGAGCTAAATGTTTTGTTTGCAAAGTAAACATTTAGCTTGTGAATTAAATATTTAGTTTGGAGATTTAGAAATGTATGAATAACATGGTGAAAATGTGACTTTGAAAGTTGAACAACCGTTTTTTACTTTAAAACTGGATAAATAAAGCAAAATATTTGCTGTTAATTTTTGACTATGTAACTTTACAAATGGCACCCAACAGCATCAGGGGGTTTAACATATAAACTGAAGGCGCAGGTTTAAATTTATTCTGGATTTTATCTCCACAGTTATTAAAAACTGAACATGCAGGCTCAAATATACACTGACAGTGCTGTGGAGAAGCCTTTGCCACCTTATATATTTCTTGTATTTTACCTTTTCTGTATAATTTAGATTATTTAATTATCATTATTTCCACTTATGTGAAAATCATCATATAATCATTTCCCACTAAAGTAAAAAACTGCTATTTAAAGTCTTAATTGACCACAACAGCCATCTCAATTATATGTGTGTGGATTTTACTGTTCTCTCCACTAGAGGGAGCTGGTGGTCAGTTTGTGTTTTCATGCTTGCAGTGTGGGAAACAATGTGGTAGATTTGTCCCTGTGTATTCCTCCTGTCAGACCAGACCTCTCTGTAAATCTCCGTTAACATAAGATGCTTTCCCTGCTTGTGCATTATCTACATCACCCCATGCATGAGTGTTCTCTGTTTGCACCTCTGTGACTTACTTTGATTTATGTGTGCACAACAAGGATTGACATATGTGCACATGTGCATGTGGGTTACACCCTGCATGCTCTCACAGCACAGCTGAAACTGGTTCGTCCACATTCCGAACTGTTTCACAAACATCAAGCATCAAAGATGGAGTAGGTTTTCTCTGCAGCCACTAGATGGCGGTATATTATTGAACGTGTGCCTCACACCTACCGTGAGAACCAGACAGAAAAATTCATGTCATTCAGAACATTTTGGAGCGTTTGCAAGAGCGAAATCAGCGAAGCACAGCTGTAAATAAATAAAAGCGTGCAATGAAAGCAAATCCTAGTTCTCTGGTCATCTGTGTTGTCCTTGAATGGGTGTTCTTAAGGGGAAAAGCTATAATCAGCTCTCAGCCTGGACGCCCACATGAGTGATTTTCTCCAAAACAACTCTGACAATAATCCTGCAGTGTTGTGGAGACAGATCCTGACTCCAGTAAAAACTGTCAGCGACTGCACGCCAAAGTCTCAGGAATCTGATCACGTTTTTACTGCTACTGTTGACTGAGTCAGGCCTCTCCCATTGAAATCAGAGTGTGCACTGGATATGTTGCTGTGTGTGTGTGTGTATAGAGAGGGCAGTGTGTGGAGGAGACAGTGAATATGTCTGTCTTTTTTTTTTTTTTTTTACACAATGTGTCTTTGTGAGTCCTTGGCGTTGCGTTGGAGAAAAAAAATTTGGCCCTTTGCTGGACAGAGAGAAAAAGATGGGGGGGAGAGGAAAGAAAGATGAGTGGATGGGAGGTTTTTTCCTCACTCAAACATCTGCTCTTTGCTGTTCTTCCGTCTTTTACCTCTCCTCTGTGTTGTTTTTTTGTTCTTTAAGCTACTTCTTGTTCTTCTCTGGAAATCTATTGTCCTTGCCAGCTTCTGTTTTACAGTCCTGACAAGTGACTATATGTTGAACAGAAAGTTGGATGTTGACTTCCTTGTCGTGCAAAATGCCTCAACTCTACCCCCCCCCCACTTCACCATTTCCAGTAAAGAAACCACATTCCCTTTCCTCTCTGAAATCTTTCACTTTTCTTTTTACTGCTCACCTTTAGATTATGTCTTTTTGATCTGTGTCATCTGCTGTGTTTACGACAATAAAGATGAACCCAAAATAAAGACTGTTCGTGAAAATCAACTGTACCTTGCAGATTTAAGCACATATTAGAACTTTATGTGATAGAGCAAGAGAAAGTAGTGCATCAAACTTCTCTGCAAACGAAAAGAGTGATGTCCATTTGCATAGTGAGTATATACTTTTTAGACCCACCTTTTTGTATCAGTTGCAACTGCAGGTCTTTCGGGGTGTGTCTCTACCAGCTTTGGACATCGAGATACTAAAGTTCTTTACAGCAATGCTTAAACTCAAGCACATTCGACACAAAGCATCAAAGTGAACATCAATTTTCAAGTCTTGCCACATATTCTTAACTAATTTAGGTCTGGGCTTTGACTAGGCCATTCTAACACAATGAATATCCTTCGATCTAATTTAAGGGTACCCAAGTCCAGTCCTGTAGATCTACTGTCCTGCAACTTTTAGATGCATGCCTTCTTCTACACAACTGAATTAAATGAATGGCTCATTACCAGGCCTTTGCAGAGCTACAAGATGCTAAAGGATGGTAGGTGCGAGGACTGGACTTGGGAACCCCTGATTGAAACCATCTTAACTCTGCTTGTATGTGATGTCCGTTGCTGAATCTTTGTCAGTCTCAGGTCTTTTGGAGCCTCTAACAGGTTTTCTTGCAGGATTGCCCTCTACTCTGATCAACTTCCACGGACCCCTGTTAGATTTCCTCCATGCTGAGTGTTTTGCCTGAAGGCCAAAAAGTAAAAAAATTTGGTCTTTTAGCACAAACGTTCTTCCACATTTTTTTCTGTTCCTTCACCCTGGTCTAGACCAGAGGTCTTCAAATCCAGGCTTCGAGGCCTACCGTCCTTTGACTTTTAGATGTGTCTGTGCTTCAACACACCTGAGTCAAATAATGATGCCATTAGCAGGACTCTGAAGAACTTGACTGGATACTGAGGAGGTGATTCAACCATTTGATTCAAGTGTGTTGGACCAGGGACACATCTAAAAGTTGCAGGACACCAGCCCTCGAGGCCTGACTTCGGACACCCCTGGTCTAGACCAGTGGTTCCAAACCCTGGTCCTCAGGAACCATTGTCCTGCATGTTTTAGGTGTCTCCTTGCAGCTGCACACCTGACTTAGATGAATAAGTGATTAACAGGCTTCTGCAGCACTTGATGGCTACGGAGGAGGTCATGCAATCATTTGAATCAGGTGTCCTGGAATAGAGATGCATCTGAAACATGCAGGACAGTGGTCTCTGAGGACTGACTTCGGACACCTCTGGTCTTAACCATGGTATAGTTGTAGTCTGATTGCTTGAGTGAATGGACTGGTGTCTTCTATTCAGGTAACAAGATCAAACAGGCACAATAAAAACAGGTAATGAGTGGAGGATAGGAGGGCGTATTAAAGATGAACTAAAAGGTCTGAGAGAGCTGTTTGGAAGGTAATCAAATGCTGATTTCATTCAGTAAAATGCAAATATTATTACACCGCTACTTAAATCGAAGGCAACCAGACTTTTGCTCAGTTTTTCCTGCAGACGTTTCAACACCGTTTCCGGAGTCTTTCTCAATTATGGAGGCTCCCAGTTGAGCTACTTGGAGTTGGGAGCTGCTGCATTTTGTTAGAGCACGCCCAGTCCAGCATATGACCCACTCCAAACAAACGACCCAAACATTCAGGTGAGCTCCCAACTCCAAGTTGTTCAACTGGGAACCTCCAGAACCGACAAAGACTCCTGAAACGGTGTCAAAACATCTTCAGGAAAAACTAAGTGAAAGTCTGGTTGCCTTCGATTTTAGCCTGTTGTGTATCAGATACTTATATTCCCACTATGTGTTCTCCCACCTGAGCTGTGGATCTCTGCAGCTCTTCCACCGTTACCATGGGCCTCTCTGTTGTTGATGCCTTATTCTCCAAAATAGCAGTTTTTTATGAACATATATGTGTTTTATTCTGCAGCAGGTAGGAAAAACTAAAGCCCCTAAAGGATCTATCCCTGCTTCAAGAGAAGACCTCGGCCTTTGACGCCATAAATCACCATAAATCACAAACACATTTGCAGTGTTAGTGTCATGTGGGAGTTTCTTACAGAGATCAAGAGGTTTGATTTCTGAAAGCTATATAAAGCGATATTTGAGGTGAAGTGTCCAGCTAGAAATAGAAAGGCTACAAAGACTTAAATCCAGTCTGCAGATCAAACAATGTTTAGCAGCTTGATTCCATGTTTGAGAGGCCAGTGGGGAGGAGAGTGGGAGTGGGTTTCTCTGTGACAGGACCAAAACAGGTGCCTGCACTTCAGATCCAGCAGACAACACACCATTGTTTGGCTAAAAAAATAAAGGGGAAAATGTTTTTATGTATATTTATGACAGAGAGGGAGGATGGTGTGTGTGCATCTGATTATAAGCCAGCGAAACACAATATTCCTGCCAACAGGGTGCATGTGTGTGCATGCTTAAGAGTTGTAAATATGCATTTGGTCGTTTTTGTTTGACATCTGAGAGGCTGTGGTGTATCTGCAAATGTGTGTGTGTTGGGTTACGATCTGATTAACAGTGTGCCTGGGTTTAGTTACTTCCTGGATTCAATTTCTGAGATCAGATGTTCTCAAAACATACAAACATGCTTCATAGATTTGAATACGTTGCAGTTTGTTTGATCGATTGTTGATTTCGTCGTCCCCTGCACGTTCAGGGAAACACAAACAGAAAGTATGTCCATCAGTCATTCAGTCAGCAGCCTGCAGCATAACAAACATTCCTGCCTGGTAGAGTTAGGGAGCAGGAGAACAGCAACGGTTGCCAGAAAGATCTGCTTCTCCGTGGTGACTTTTATGTGCGTCCTGAGATGTTGCTCGGCAGCTGGATTTGGTCAGGATCAGAATGTGACTCTTTTGTTCACCAGTCCGCGGCAGGAGACCAGGAGGAAAAGCTACCCGACAACTCTCTGGTTTCACTTACATTAAATCCGGGTCATTCTGACGCAGATTTATTGTTTATTTTACACCTTCTTCATGTCACAGGAGGAATGGTTCCCCTCCAGGGCTATCAGATCAACTTTGAGAGGGTTATTATGAATTGTTGGAAAACTTTGGTCAGGTGCAAGCATGTTTTATTAACCAAGCAATCTGTCACTGTCAGGTAATTCAAAGCCAGTAAAGATGGAGGTGACATGGAGATTAACTTCAGCACCCTGCACTGAACTAGGTTATTTTTAGCACAGCTATTAGATATACCCAAAGAAACCTTATTTATTTGAAGATTTACAAAACATTTTTGTATAATTTTTGAAGTAGCATGCAAAAGGTTTAATTCTCAAAACTTTTTCACATTTTGTCACATTAAAACCACAAATGTTATTGTATTTTACTGGCATTATATGACTGACCAACACAGAGAAGTGCATAATTATAAAAGTCAAAGAAAGTGTCCTGTATTTGTGGGTTTTTCTGTGGAACGTAACTCCAAATTATTTGTGGAGAATTTGCCTTTTTGTAGATCTTTTGTGGAGCATGTCCAAAAAATTTTCTTTAAAAAAATGCAGCTTGGGAAGGTGAAATACCTGGGTGCATTACTACTTGACACACTATTGACTGGTGTTTGCAAAGCTGCCAATCCAGGAGCACCATTCATTTTCCTCGGCACTGACTCTCTGGTCCAGTACTTGACTGGTTCGAATCCTACCTATAGAACAGGGATCTTTTTGTGTCAATGAGTAACTGTTCATCAGAGCAGACAGAAATCATATGTGGAGTACCCCAAGGTTCATTCCTGGGACCCCTCTGATTAAATATCTACAATCCCCCATTAGCTCAGGTTAAAAAAGTAATAAGATTAGCCACCACAGCTACACAGATGATACACAGCTCTACATTACGATGTCACCAGGTGACTTTGAACCCATCCACTGAACAGATGCTTAGAACAAATCAATGCATGGATGTGCCAAAACTTTCCCCAGCTGAATTGTAACAAAACTGAAGTTATTATCTTTGGACCTAAAGAGGAACGATCTACAGTCATCACACAGCTTCAGTTATTACAGCTAGAAACAGTAATCAGGTCCAAAATCTGGGTGTCGTGATGGACTCAGACCTGAACCTACAGAGACACATAAAAACAGTTACAAAGTCAGCCTTCCATCACCTGAAGAACATTTCCACAAGATCGAGAGAAACTCATCCATGTGTTCGTCTTTAGTCGCACTGATTATTGCAACAGTGTCTTAACAGGTCTGCCTAAAAAAAAAAAATCAATCAGACAGCTGCAGCTGATCCAGAACGCTGCTACTCGTGTTCTCACTAAAACCAGGAAGATAGAGCACATAACCCCAGTTTTAAAGTCCTTACACTGACTCCCTGTAGCTCAGAGAATAGACTTTAAAACACTTCTGTTAATTTATAAATCACTGAATAGCTTCGCACCAAAATACATTAAAGACCTGTTGTCATTGTATCAACCTTCCAGATCACTCAGGTCTTCTGATTCTGGTCTACTCTGCATACCCAGAACCAGAACCAAACATGGAGAAACAGCTTTCAGTTTCTATGCTCCACTAATCGGGAACAAACTTCCAGAAAACTGCGAAACAGCCGCAACACTGAGTTCCTTTAAATCAAGGCTAAAAGTCCTTCTAATCATGTAAAACACTCCTTTTCAGCCTTGTTGCTAAAAATGTACTATACAAATAAAATTGCCTTGCCAAGTCAAAGCCTCCTTTTCAGACCTAAATTCAATTGAGAATCTGTGAATAACTGGAAAACTGATATTCATAGCCGTTCTTCATCCAGTCTGTCTGCTAGACAAACACGGTGGTGGTGGTGTGATGGTCTGGGGCTGCTGTGCATTCACATAGGCCCAGGTTGGTTTGGTTAGCCCTTTTCCCTCAATAAATGACATACTCATCTGGAAAAACTGCTTTTTGTTCAAAATCCCTCGATCATCTGAAACATTTAAGTGAGAGAAACCGCAAAAACAAAAAGCAACCTAAGGAGGTGAATACTTCTCCAGGAAGTCTGAAGAACTAACTGTTGGTTAAGAGCGCTTGTTGCACAATCCTGCAAACTGCACAGCTGTTTCAGTATCATGTCCTCATTGCTTTAACATTGTAGAGTACGGAGGGACGCAAAGAAGCAGAGGAACTAATTTAAACACACCCATTTCACACAAACTCTGACTCCCCTCTCGCTTCTCATTTCTCTGTCACTCAACGCTATCTGACGCCGCCGTCCTCTCCTTTTACAGCTCCCCTTTCAAAAAAAAAAAAAAAAAAAAAAAAAAAAAAAAAAAAAAAAAAAACCCTCTCTCTCTCTCTTTTTTCCTCACAGAAAACATGCTGGTCGGAGAGGAGGAGGAGGAGAGAAGAAGAAGAAACGCCTCAGAGGCGACAAGAGAGTAAGGAAGCCGGGAAAGTTGTTAGAGGCGACCAGATGGACTGGAGGAAGAAGCGCGGATCTCCAATGCGCTTTTAGGAGGGACAAATAAACAAATAGATGAATCAAAGCTGGTGATTGAAAGAAGACGGGGCGCGTCACCGCGGTGCGTGGACGCGGATGTGAACAAGATAGCGGCTGTGGGTCCCGTCTCCGTGTGGATCTGGCTCCTCATGCGTCTCGGCAACTTTTAAGGGGCCTCCGAGAGGAAAAAAGGAGGCGAAAAAGAAGGTTTGGAGGAAGGAAGAGCTAATCGATAACCTCCCGGGGAGTCCCGCTCGCACAAGCCGGGGTTTTAGGCGTTGGCACCCGGGCAGGGGAGTCCCTCGTCATGGCCGGGGCCAAGCCGGGAGTCCACGCGTTGCAACTCAAACCCGTGGTCGTCCACGAAGAGCTCAAGAAGGGGAGCAAGTTCGTCAGATGGGAAGAGGTGAGAGTGGCGCTTTTCGCTTTAAAACACACAAGTTGGTGATGAGTGTGTGTTTTTGTCACTAACAGCGCAGGTGTGCGTGGACTGTGTCCCGAACAGAGGAGCTCGCTGTACTGAAAGTGTGTTAATGTGATACTCTGCTTCTATATATATATTTTTTTTTTTTTTTTTTTTTTTTTTAAAGTCCCCTATAGTTGCCAGCGGAGCTTAAAAGCGCCGTTTTGTGCGGATTTCTCGTCGAGCCGGTTTTCCTCACCCTTCCTTCTCCTCCATGTCTTTATGCACCTTCCCCCAACCTCTCTCCCCAAGTCCCTGGAGCACCTGTCTCAGTGGGACGCGTTTGAGGGGCGTGGGGGGCAAATCACGATCAGGAATCCCACCTGAAAATATCACTAAGCTTTCGTTGTTCTTCCGTGTACCTGCAACGATTTGCAGAGTCTTTCCATGTCACCGCAAATGTTTTATATGTGTGTGTTTTTGGTTCTCTGTTTTACCTTCCGTGTGTTTTATCCTGGTGTCTGGCAACCCTGAAACGCACTGTCAGTGTCAACGAGTGGGTGTTACAGGGCACAGTGCAGGGTGTAAGGGCCTGAGCTCAGCCATTAATGATTAACAAAGAGGCTCAAGCTGCAGACTGCATGCAAAGTGTTTGTGACTGTGTGCAGTTCTGATCATAAACATTTAGCTCAGAGAGGAATGTTGTCCCGTTTGCACTCTTGTAATGATGGTGCTTCAAAGATGCATCAGGTTTGGTCACTTCAAAGGGTAAATAAGGAAACAGCACAGAGATGTCAGATTTGAACGTACTGTAAGCAGCTGAGCAGAACATGCCAGTGTTTCGGGTTTGACTGTCTTCCATGCACTGGTCTTTTAAAAGATGTTGTTTATGATTTCAAATTTAAACAAAATCACATCTTCAAAATTTAAAAAAAGAAAAGTACAGTAAAAATGAGCTGGAACTGATTCAGGTCAACATCTGTCATTTAGTATTTCAGTGTTCTTGTCTTATTTTTTTTTCCTTTTCAGTTGTTTGGAAAGTGAGCCAGCGTTTGAATTTCTGTCTCCTCCTCAGATTTTAAAGTTTTGAATCAGAAGTATTTCTGTCTTTGTTGTTTTGTTTACAACCTCAGAAAGTGAGTGTGAAGTATTTCAAAGATTACGTTCTAATTTATGGAATGTTTATAAGTCGGAACGTTTTTCGAACGCTTGGAAAAAGCGCATCGTTTTGTGTGTCTTGGTTCTAAAAAACAGTTCGTAGAGTGGAAGATACTGCCGTATTGATTGGCACTTTGACAGGCATTCAGAAAATTAACAAAAGCTGATTTTTTTTTTTTATTTTTTTATTTATTTTTTTAAATTTTAAATTTTTTTTTTTTTTTTTGTCCCCATCACCTTGTCGGAAGTTGGAACCCTAAGGCTGTATTTTTGTCATTTTTTTTTTTAAGTGGGATCTGCTTGAAACTGTATCCCCTTCTCTGTAATATTGATCAAAGGCTCAGCTGTAAGAGGCTGTTGAAAACCACATTTCCCGTCCACAATGGTCCAAAACTTAAAGTAACAGACGTGAGGAAACTTAAAGACCCAACCTCAGACTTTTATTTTGTAAATTCCCTCAGGGCTTTGAATGACATCAACAAGAGGATCACGGGGGCAGCCATGGTTTGGTAGAGACGGGCTTTTTGAGCCCTGATGGACTTATGTCAACTTCATTCCTTTAACTACAGACTTGACTGGACCTGGGGACCTAATCCAGCAAAAAGCTCGGTCCATATATCTAACAGATGTAACTGAGAAACAAATAACTCAAGGGTTTCAGATTTAAACAAATTATAAGGTACTAAACACAACACATTGTAATGCCATCGTGTTTGTCTGTGTGCATCGTATTGTCTTCCAAAAAAGGGTTTTTTTTTTTTTTTTTTTCTTTGAAATGTGCTTTTATATTTCCTTTGCTGCTCTCTCTCACACTAACTCTTTCAGTTTCTCTCAGAGGGAATTCCCAGGAAATGCTTCTGCTGCTGATTAAGTGTGTGAAAACTCAAAAACATACCGGCCCCCTGTCCGTCTTTCAATGCCTTTGTTTCAGCATTTGATACGGCCCGAAAGAGACAGTAAACGGAGTTTTTGGATTGAAATTAAAAGCAGATCAAAACTTGAATAAAAGTCTTCATTTTATCTAGTTTTATCATAAAAAAATTATACAATTATCAGTCCAGCTAAATTCATCAGAGCGTTTTTCTTTTAAAAAAAAAAGTCCCCAAATGATAATTTATTTTTCAATACTACAAAAATGCATTGCCATCTAGATGACAAGTTTAACTAAAGTAGATTTCATATTATGTTTATAGTATTTTTTGCAGTGATTTAGAACTTTACATTTTAGTATGAAAACACAATTTTCCAGTTCTATAGCCTATAAAAAAAAATCTCCTTTTTAAACTGAACATAAGTCAGGTTGCCTTTTTCTGCATGAAACCAAACTCCTTATAAATCATATAACCAGCAATATGTCCTTTGACTTTCAAAAAAATCTTTTTATTTATTTTTACTTTTTCAAAAATTCATGAAACTAAACCCTTCTTAAGAGGAGAGATCAGAAAAACTTAGTGGTGCAAACACGTAAAATTACTTCTTGACTTAATCATACATACAGCTGAAACCAGATATTTGCATAAGAGCCATAACATTTTTTTTCCTCTCTAATATGAAAGCAGATTAAACTTTTCCTGTTTTAGGTCAGTTACCAACATTGTTTCTATTTGCTTAAAAACCAAAAAGAAAAAAGAAATCAAGTTTTAAAGTTTCTGTAAATTCAGAAATGTAAATATTTTCTTTGCATCTGGTGGAATCGCTTTTTAAGCTGTATGACTTGAGTCAAATATTTTGATTATTCTTCCCTAAACTTCTCACAATAGTTTGCTGTAGTTTTGGCCCATTCCTCCTAACAGAGTCAATATTTCTACATAATGTTCTTTCCTCATGACTATAACTATTTTGTAAAGTGCACCAGTCCCTCCTACAGAAAAACTGCCATACAGCATGATGCTGCCACTCCCGAGCGTACCAGCTTCAGCCAGCATCTTCACAAGGTCTTTTGATTTAGTTCTGGGGTTTATACGCAGATTTGTCACCAAGTCACATTTTTCGGAAACGTAGCAAATAGAAATAACTTTGGTAACCCTTACTGACCTGTAACGGGTGCAGTTTATCCTGATTTAATATCAGGATATTGAAAAGTACAGTTTTACATCTTCATCAGAGTAAGTTTTCCTCTGGCTGCCAAGATGGATGCGTTGCCCTCGGCAACCGCTGAAGAAAACCAGCTAACCAAACTCACAGAAGTGAAAGTTTTTTTTAATTTCTCTGAGGTGTTTGTTTTGTTTTTTTTGTTTTTTTGCATTCATTAAAGAAAACAATTAAAATACGTCAAAATCAGTATTGGAAGGCATTATGTGTCATCTTGGGTGCAAAACATGTCAGAAATCCATCAGGTTACACACTGTTTTCTGGCAGGTGACCGATTAGAGACTGGCAGAAAAACTGTTTAAATTGTTTTAGGGATTTTGTTGTAATGTGATAAGAATAGGTATCCAGACAAAGTGCCTGAGGGAACTCCTATTCATTTAAATCTACCTCCCTGTTTTGACTCCATCCCCTTTTTTCCTCTTCTCTTACCGTCTATTCAACCCTTGGCTTCATTTTTTTTTTTTCTGCAGCTGCAGCCTCCCTGTTATTTTTAATACTACAAAACCTGAGTTTTTCAGTGGCCGTTAGGCTGTGAGACGCACAGAGAAACACAAAGACACCCAACAACTGACTCATGATTGTACGGGGGAGGAGGAGCAGGAATGCATTCCAAATGGACTCTTTCTTTCGTGTTTTGGCTCGTGTACACATGTGCTCGTATATGTGTTTGTGCATGCTTTTTTTTTTTTTTTTTTTTTTTTTTTTTTTTTTTTTTTTTTTCTCCTTACTGGACGTGTGTTGAATGACTTCCTGTTTGAGCTTGTTGTGAGGCTATTTTTTCCCTTCATTTTAGCCCTCTGTCCTGCGTCTCTGCCACCGGGGCTCCTGCCCAGCCCCGTGCAGCCCAGCCGCAATTCAATTTAGGCAGATTCCAACTGGAATCCAGTTAAAATTCCTCCCAAACAAGCAATTAAGCAAGGCGCTTCAGACTGTTTGTCTGCAGCGGAGCTTGGGCGCTCTGTCAGTGATTTGAAAGTAAGGTTATGCTACAGCCGAACGCTGGGATTTCTTCTGCAGAGCTTGCAGATTTTCAAAACTTTTATGCTTTGTGTGGTTCTTCAATATTACACTGTTTTAGCTTTTTTTGGACATGGAAACTGCTCTACCAGTTTGTTTTTCACCTGACCAGATGAGAAAAGTCGTGGAGCTGATTAGTTTATTCAGTTTAATGCAGTTACTTGATTGGTTCTAATCTGGACCATGTACACACCGTCACATGGAATCACATGTTACCTTCTGGAAATCTGACATCCTTTTAATGTCCTGGCTTCTTTTCATATCCCTATTAGTTAAATTAGGCATAGTGGACCATAAAAGCATGCATTTCAGGGTTGTTTCCTCCAATAAGTTTTGTGGATAATGAACCAATCCTGCAGGCCATGCTGCAGTTCCCTCCAAGCTTTAATTTTCAGCAAATAATGATGCTGTTTTTCCTCGATGTCAGTATTTCTGTGTCAAACCAAACTGACAAAAATATTCTGTTTTCTCTTGATATTCAGTCTTTGCTTTTGCTTTTCTAATTTCCATCATTAGTCTGAAAGTCCTTTTTTTCCCCCTTTATAAACAAGCTTATTTTAGTGGTGCATGGGTAGGAGCGAGCAGACACATGCGTAATCTGGGCCATTTTCTGTTTGGTTCTTAGCGGGTTTTAATCTAAATTACTCTGAGGTCTGCTCAGCTGCAGGGCAGATGGTAATGCAGCTTGTTAAACCCAGCTGCTACAATTTTAAATATACTTTTCATTTTTATTTTTTTGCTTCTTTTAAAAGGTTCGGAGAGGAGATTGATATTTTTTCTTGTTTGTAAGCAAGTAGCTGAAATAGTCTGACATAGAGATCAGATGCCAGGAAGTTGTTGTGTGATATGGTAACGTGAAAAATGCTGAGACCGTCTGCTGTGATCAGGTCTGAAATCATAGCAGTTGCTTTTCTGAGTCCTGCACGGATTTCAGACTGTGTTGCTGAAATCCAAGTGCAAAATTATTCAAATGCTGCTGTTTTAAAGGTTGGAGCTCCTGTAATTTTAGCTTGAAGATGCCGCTTTGCTGAAAGATAAACAAACAAATTATATAACCTTCATTACAAAGATAAAGATTAAACATTTTTTTTCATGGACTTTAGGGGTGGAGCTGATGAATGACTCTAATTAGTTACCAGACTGAAAGCTAGTTTGGGGATTTTAGTTTCATATAAATTAACATTTGATGTGAAGCTGCCATTAGTCAAAAAAGCTGGGGTCTTGATACTCCATTCCGATTCGTTGCTGAAATATGTTTTTGTTTTTATTGCACGGTCGTTTACACTACTAAATAAATGCAACACCAATCAGACTTTTTTGTGTGAACTGCTTACGACCCCAAAACGACTGATTTTAGAGTTGTTGAGCAGCAGGAGCCGCCAGCCGACTACTTTGCTGTCTTTCCATTGATTAGCTCCATCCAAAGTGTGGGCACCGCTGGCTTCAGCCATTATTTACGTGCAGATTTACTACGTCTGGCGTCTTCTGGTGCAGAATTAGGATGCATGTCTCACATTGATGCTGTAAATATCATGACTGTTCTGACTGCAGAAGCTTCGAAAACTATTGGATACATGTCCGATTTAGTACCACACATGGAAGTGGCACAAATCTGATTCTCTTTTGTTGTTGTTGAAAGATCAGAATTGGGTCGTTCAGACTGCTATGAAAACATTGGCTGTGGGTCGCATTTGGGAAGAAAAAAAAAAATCGAATTTAGGTCGCATTTGGCTGCTGTGGGAACATAGCTTTAGATTAGCAACTTACTCAGATCTTACAAAATGGCAAAAAATATCAAACTGCAGCAAAGTAAACTTACATGCCCCAAGATGGTTGTGATTTAAGGGCAAAAATATCAAACTTTTGCTGCAAAAATGTTTTTGCTGCGTTTTGCTACTACAGCTTTGTTAAAAAAAGATTAACATACGTATTCTTATTTCTTATTCGTAAATAAGAAAATATTACCATTTGGAAGACAAAGATTTAAAATATTCCAATCCATTTTTATAATTTTAAAGACAAAAAAAGTATGATATTGACTCGTAGAAGATGGCATAAGCTAGTATTTTGCTACATTAGCTGTCTGTAACTTATAGTTCACTTTGTTTACAGTGAATAGTTAAACCATATAAACAACAAAATGTCCAGCTCCTAGAAAGATATATTATTTTACATATAATTTTGAAAATGTATTCTCTTTCTGTTACCTATAAAAGAATTGGAGTACTATCAGAGGTTTAGCAAAACTCAGTCATTTGTTACATATCTTGGAAAAGCTAACTTGGCTTAGCAAAAAACTAAAGCTTCAAAAGTGAGATATTACTTCATTCCTTGAAAGAAGGTTTATTTTAAGAATCATGTTTTTAAAATAATGATGATACATTTTGTTTACATAAACCCACAATTACTTGCTCAAACTTGGTAAAAGGCAGATTTAGCTAAGCAAAATGATAAGCTTTACAAACGAGAAACACTATTCTCCTAGCAAAACAAAAAACATACAAAAACACTTTTCAATGTATTTCTACAAATGACTATATGTCTATATAGACAAATGTCTGTATTTGCAAACTATATTGTATTAGTCCTTCATATCTGTACACGCTGCAAACATTTATTATAAATAGAAAGTTCATTTTTGTAGAAAATGCTACTAGCTGCAGAAGGCTAACTTAGCTAGGCATAAAAACGTAAACACCACAAAAGAAAATGTTAAATTCCTAGAAAGAGGGTTTTTTATAAGTATTTCCTTGAGTGATCATCTGTATGCTGTATTTCTAACGTGAAAAAATAAATATCGCAACATCTGTGGTCAAATTTAGCAAAACTGAGTCTTTGGCTGCATTGCTTTGCAGAAAAGGTTCATAAAATTCATCTCCTGACAAGAGAAAAAACACTTTTTCGATCTTTGTGTGGTAATATTTGCAACCTATGTGGTTATGGTTTTAGCATTTCGTCTGTTTTTGTCTGCAGCCATTTTTCAGCAACAGTTAGTATGAACGACTTCGCAAAAAAAAAAAATAAATAAATAAATAAAATTTGAGCATCAAGACCTGCTATGTGAACGTAGTCAGAATGGACCCTCATTGATACTTCTGCCTTCAGACATATTCCCTGCATGTTCAGACTTGTATTTGATTATCTTATTTTCTCATGCTTTGCCCATCAGCTTGGCCTCAGCATGCTTATATGGTGGCAGACTATTTTTCGATTTTCATGTGAAATTGTATATTTTTAAACAAACTCCGCACTATTTGTGGGATACTCTTGCTGGTATTCTTGTCGGGTCATGTATGGCATGTCGGAGCAACAAGTTCCAATTTGTCCGATGTTTCAGAGATTAGAGCAAAGAAAGAAGGAAGGAAGGAAAAAAGAGTCGCAGGACGGTGTGAAGGTCTGACACCATGTCTGGAAACACTCCTGACATCTTGTCAGGTTGGTGAGAAATGAGCGCTGGATGGAGGGAGGGTGAGAGGTGAAAGGTCAACCATAGCCACATGTGAAGTGTGGTACTGACATCTGCACTGTTGGGCTGTGGTAATAATTTGACCTCCATTCATTCCAGGCCTTGCTGGTGTGTTTATCTGACAAATAATCTCTTCCTCATTCATTATTCTGTCATTTCTTGCCTAGTCTTTCCCCCCATTTGGTTGCTTCTTGCCTGAGTTTTTTTTTTACTTGCCTATTAAATCTGTTTCTAGTTTGTCCTCACCTTTTGTTTGAAATACTATCAAATCTTATTGAGCCTTAACTCTTTAATATGGAAGAGGATTAGAAACATGTTTTAAAAAAAAAATAATTCAGACTTTAATCTCAGAATCCTGACTTTTTTTCTCAAAATCAGAATTGTGTAAATTGTTTATGCCCCATCAGCCAAACGTCACAATTCTGAGATTAAAGTCAGTTATTTTTTTCCAGTGGCCCTAATCCTCTTCCGTACTTTAATAAGGTATTACAGCACAGTCTTTAATGTTGTTACTCTTTGTTTAATGCATTTATTAAATTAACTGTTGAATTAAGCAGAT
Source organism: Anableps anableps (assembly GCA_014839685.1). NCBI lineage: Eukaryota > Metazoa > Chordata > Actinopteri > Cyprinodontiformes > Anablepidae > Anableps > Anableps anableps. The sequence goes on from CM026085.1 coordinate 21,174,938, forward strand.
GATTTATCCTTTCTGTAATATTCTAATCTATCTTCTCCACTGTAGCGCCTTCCTGTATCATGGCCATCTTATGTTGGGTTTATTCTTTTTGAAAGTGTTTTAATGTCACCTATAACCCTACGTCTTTTTGTAACCCATTACATGCACAGAAGGTACTTTTTCCATTTCAGTAGTTTTTCGTTTAGCCCAGACAGGCTGTCATGGTAAACCATAAACTCAGGATGTCCAGTCTCTGCTGGGCCTTCTTCTGAACAGCACCTGTGTGCGAGGAGCATCTTAGGTCCCGAGACAGAGCGGTACCGGTGGTGACCCACAGTGAGCTCCTGGTGGAGGATGTCTGGGTTGATGGTGTTGATCCCTGAGAGGTTGAGGTGGTGAAGGATGAGGTGTAGTCCCAAGTTGACTGCGTCGTCTGCCGACCCGTTTGCCTGGTTGGCAGTTTTCCTGCCACCAGTGGCTCAAAGGATTTCATAACCACAGACGTTGGGGTGACGGACCTATAGTCATTATTCTAGGGTTTCTGCAACCAGGGTCACCTCAGATGCTATCTTTTCTCATCTAGAAAGCATAGATGCTTTCAAAAATCATTTGTATTCTTTCTATGTTTTTATTGTCTTCTTCTTACATGTTTTCTGAATCAATTGACATTGTCATTGAAAAAAGGAAGAAAAATCAGCCCTAAATAGAATGACGTAAATACGTAATCTCAAAATTAAAATCTAACCAGACGATGAAACCACATTTGACAATAAGCCAAACTTGGCATTAACACCAGTCCTGTGAGTGAAAGACCTGTGTGTACTCTTTATTTCATTTACAGTAATAAAGCTGACACGTTTTCCATATGCAAATGACAAGAAAGTAAATTATTTTCCCCCACATGAAAACAGGCTTTTCCTGATAGTTTCAGGGTGTATTGGATTTTATGCAGGTACTCTCTCACCCAGTGTAGCAGGCAAAAGAAAAGCATTGACAGGTGCTGCTCGCTGACCTGCAGTTGTTGTTTTTTCTTTTTGTTTTGCTCGAAAATTTATCAGAAAAGTGGAACTTGCCTCTTAAACCTCCACACACTGGGGTGTTACTGAGTGTGCAGAACATCTACAAGTTGAGGGGTTCATTTGCAGTAAATATGGCCTGATCAGATGAAGGCTAAATGAACAGTGTGAAGAAATAAAGTGTGCAGCATGTTGGCAACACAGTAAGAGGAACAGCCAAAAGTGCTCTGGGTGAACACAAGCAGACCGAGCTCACAGAGATCTTATCGAGACTGAACAAAAACTGCAGGTTATTTAGATTAATTCCTATTTGTCTGGTGGAGTCACTACCACTGTGCAAGCCTCTTTCTGTTTAACTGATTTCCACCTTCATGGCCTTCGTCTCCTCCCTCTTTTCTCGGTTGAGTGTAAAGGTTACCGGCTGTCATCAACTTTCGGCATATTCTCAAAGCAACAGCTGAACTATGCTCGCACAAATCTCACAGCTATGGCTACCAAACACAGAAACACATGGCGGACCAAAGGTGTGCTTGAAACACTTTTATCTGTTTTCCCACTAATGATTTTCTCCTGACTCACACACACACATACACACACATTGCGTGTTAAAGCAAAAGAAATGGCTGCACTGTTTCCCAACTGTCCTCACCGCAAAGTAATACGTGTGTGTGTGTAAACTTGGTTGTGTGGCCTCCTTAGCACCTTTTCTGGTACATTCACTCACATTTTGAAGACCGATAGACCTTATGAGGACCAGACCTAATGTGGTGGACCGTCTTTTAAGGGTTTAGAGGCATGGTGTGAATTAGGTTTTGGTTAAGGTAAAGAAACTTGGTAAAAGGTTTGGATTAGGCATAAATGCACGTACTAAAATGAATGGAAGTCTATACGATGTCCTTATAGGGGCAGGAATACAAACTTGTGTTCCCTTGAAGGGTTGTGATTTTTCAAGAGGTGCTCATTAGCTGGTCGGTATACAACATCAGCCCCAGGGGTGGTCTTTCCACTCTGTCTCTGGGTGTTTGACAGTGCGCTTTAGTAATGAAGATGTTTGTCAGAGGGTCTGGACATCAGGATGAAGGGAGGGGGTATTGGGGGAGGGTCTGGAGAGTCGCATGAAGCCTTTAGGTAGTTTAAGATGGAAGAAATTGATGTAAATGTTGGTAAGCTGTGTGAGATGAAAAGGCCACTCCTACACATGGCTGTTAATTAGGGAGTGGGCTCCAATTATAGACCTGCCACCCACTGTCGCATAGAAACACACCGGGGGGTGCATGCACAGTAAACGAGGTGTATGGACGTGTGGGGAGGGGCCATGCCCTATTGATTTTCTTGTATAGGGTTTTCCCTTGGTTCCAGCTGGAGCAGGAAGTGAGGTTTCGCATTACATCTGGGGTGCATTCACACCAGCCATGTTTTGTCCACTTTGATCAAACTGGTTTGTTTGGGAACGGGTGAACGCACATGCGATGCAGACCAAGAAAGCGAACTCTGGTCTGCCTACAAACCTTAGTTCGGTTCAGTTGAAGTGAACTCCGGCGCGGTTCAAATAGATATATAAATGCCAAGTGGAATGGCTTGTGTTTTTTTTTTTTGCCAAAGACAAATCCTACAACCGCTAAAATCAAAATATCACCCGATTTTTATTTACATTTTGTGAAGAAGGAAGTTATGCTCAGTGTCTTCAGAGGTTTTTGTGTCGTTTCCTTCAGTGGTTCTTGGTGCAGCGCCCCCACAGGCGAGGAGGGGAACAGGTTGCTCAAAGGGTTTGGTTTGTTTGACACAATGCAGCGTGAAAACAAACCGCAGCAGCTGAAAATGTAACAAATGTTGCAACTCAGGTCCCCATCGAACCGAGTCTATCGGACCCTCAGGTGTGAAAACATCCTTGGAGAACAGCTGGTTTGAACGAGGAGAAACTGGGACTCTCAGATAATTGAGATATTATTACAAAGACACACCAGTAAAATCGGCTGGTGACCATAACTAAACGACTTCATCCTGACCAGCTTGTCCAGTGATGGACCAAACTCGTTTTCTTTTTCCATACTTATCCAGACCTGGAAAATAGTGAAATCCTATTAAAGGTGTATCCAGACAGGATCCCTGTTCTTGTCTGATGGGACTTTTTCCCTGAGAAACACAACTCAGCAAAATATCACCAAGACAGACGTTGGACAGAGGGTGCGCTCCAGCTTTAAGGGGTTCAACCTTATTGGTCTGAATATAACGAGCCATAATGGGTGCTAAGATGGAAAGGTAATAAAACGTGGAGGGAGAAAACAATTATCCTCAGAACGTAAACCCGTTTTATTCCATTTCCAAGTGTGTTGGCCTCTCGTAAACAGCACAGTGTGCCGGCATCGCTGGTGAGACGCCAGGACAGCAGTCACTGTTGTGTTCATTGTGTTTTACAGAGCGATATGCAGGGAATCTGAAAGTTTGTTGGGAGCTTTTTTGTCCTGTTGAAATGTTGACAAAAATTGCAAAATATGGAAAAACTGACTGGCATTTTGCCTCTCAAGTCCAGTCGATCACTGGACAAGCTGGTCTGGTCATGTGTCCTCCTTTGTGTCCTTCCTTCTTCCCTTGTGATCTTTCTTCTTTCCATCCACACAAGTTCCCTTCCTTCCCTCCTCTCTTGTCCTTCCTTCCTTCCTTGTCCGTCCTTCCTCCTTCACGTCCTTCTCTCTTTCCTTTCCCTCTCTTGTGTTTCCCTCTTTAATTTCTCTCTAGTCTTCCTCATTCTTTCCTTCCTCGTGTACTTCCTTGTTTCCCTCCTTCTTCGTGTCCTTCCTTCTTGGCTTTCTTTGTTGTGCCAAATTTCTTATCCAGTTCCTTCCTTCCTATTTATCCTTTGCAGGATAAAAATATGCTATCATTCCTTTTCAGTTGGGTTTTTTTCTGTACGCAACAACCACATCCAATAACTCAGGGCATGTGTGTACAAAGTGTGGCTAGTGGGCCCTTTTTGGCCCTCAGAATGATTTTCTGTGGCCCAAATTAGGCCCATAGTCTGTGCCTCTACTGGCCAGAAAGACTTTTATAGGAATATTTTCACAGACGCATTTAAAATCTCATTTAAATGGAAAGTAATAGCTACATTCTTCCTTTATGAACCACAATTTTTGTTTTCATTTTCATTTATTAGTGAACAGTAAAGTCCGATGACTTTTTCTCAGCGGTAGACTTTGGTGCTCGTTAAACTTGTGTTACTGAAGAAAGAGGGCCTCAGATCCTGCTCTTGTTGCTGAGATGAGAAATTCTTCCTAAAAGGGGAAAACATAGAAAATACCTGACATTAAACATTTAGGAATTAAATGCCTTAAAGTAAACATCTGAGACCCTTTTAATGTTTTGACTCTACTCTGATCAGCCCACTTTGTTTGATAAAGGTTTTTTTTCTTGGGTTTATTGTTTGGCAGCTTATAAAAAAAAGGTTCACAGAATTTTTTGTTTTTACAAAGGTTTTTAACAAAAATAACCCCCCAACAAATGGGATTTTTGTGACCCGTGAGTATTTTCAGCTTGTCAGTATTGGGCTAATGTGGCAAAAATGTTTGGACAACCCTGACATAGAGACACAATTTATAGATATCCAGTACCACAGAGTGTGGAAACTCTTACTTAGTAATGCTTTTGTGAAATGTATTTTTTATTTATATACTGAGTTGTAATTGTATGCATTTAAATACAAAAATGACTGCTGCATTCTTAATTTAACTATTAAGACAACTGAGGATAAAATTTTTAAAGCTGTAATCAGAGAAAAAAAAAGCCACATTTAACTGAATTAACAAACTAAAAAATAATTTACATAACATTTTGGTCAGATAAGAAAGTACTGAATGACACGTTTGTGTAGATTAGGGTAAAAAGCCATCACAAGAAAGCAACTGTTGACCACTTATGTAAAATCGCCCGCAAATCATGCAAAGATGTATCCAAACACAATGAAGTGTGTGTGCTACAATTTGCATACATGTGATTTTTTTTTTTTTTTTTAATCCCCCAACAAGTTCTTACCTGAAAGCTTATTCCTGTCAGAATAAGCATAAAGCCTATATGTCCCACGTCTGAGTGTAAATATTGTTTGTGGCTCTGCTCCAACTGGAAATTCCCATTTATGACCAGCTGGCAGAAAACAGTCACTGGAGTCCCATTTTAAACACAACCTCCAACGACCAGACTGCTTTGTAAGATGTAAAATAACTAATGTATCAATAAATCACATACAATAAAATATTATAATATATAAGAACTTATAGTATTATAAAAACAAATCCAAAAATAATAATATATAATAAATAATTAATAAACAAGGTGAGCATGAACAGTAAAATCTAAGATATTTTGCTGAAATGTCACATTTTAAGCCTGGATTTAATTAACTACCATATTTTCCAGACTGTAAGCGTGCATTCACACCAGCCCTGTTTAGTCTGCTTCAATCAAACTCTAATTTGTTTTGTCAAGAAAGTCCGGTTTGAACTACAAACCAAGGTCTCAGTTCGGTTGAAGTGAACTCTGGTGCGGTTCGAATGCATATGTGAATGCCAATGGACTGGAGACCGCTCCACAAGCAGGAAGTGGACTACAGTGCAAGGCATTTTGGGTAAATACAACCAAAACAAACGCACGAGTCTGGGGTTAGCTGTAGACAAAAGAGAAATCCTACAACCACTAAATCTGACACCACTCCGTTTTTGTTTACACTTTGTGGAGAATGAAGTTACACTCAGTGTCTTGTTCAGAGGTTTTCATGTCGTTTCGTTCAGTGGTTCATGGTGCAGCGCCCCCACAGGCAAGGAGGGGAACAGAAAATATTACACGTCATGGTACAGATCGCTGTCATTTCTGTATTCCTCAGAACTTGAGGGAACTGCATCACAATAAAGACCATTAAGCATCTCCATCAACGTCTTCCTTGAGTCCCTTCTCCTTCTGAAAATATTTTGACACACTCGTCTGAAAGAAACGCAACCAGAAATTTGTCTCAACGGAAAAGTGACCCAATATTAAGCTATGTCGTGCAGTTCAAAAACATCACACTTTTTAACATTACGTGTCTGAAACATTACGCTTTATGATGGCCAGACTATATTAATTAACTACGTTACCATCATTCAAATACAGAACATCCAGGAAAAGATTTACAAGGAGAGCCTGAATAAAGCTACTGGATGTCATACAAATCCCGGTGCTTGTTATGTATCTCTGCTTATTTTAAGTGGGTATACACAAATCCAAGAGATTTTAAAGTGGGTGCACAGCGGATACCTGTGCATTAGACAACACCGCTGCAAACTACCTACCATCAGTGTTTTGCTTCATTGTGGGGGGCTGGGAGGTAATTAAAGGGTTTGTGTTTTTTTTTTTTCGGAAAGAAAGCCAAGCCATAATAAGCAAGTTCATGTTCAAAAACAAGCCCAAAAAACTGAAACCCTCGACTCATGAGATTTGCAAGCAACTTTAGAAAAAACAAGCCCAAAATCGCTTATAATAGGTGGACTTTGCAACATTGCTCCTGAGAGCAGCGCACCTACCTAGCTAGCTAGCTAGCTAGCTAGCTAGCTAGCTACCTAGCTTATGCTTTACACTCTTAACATATATTTATAAAAACCTTTTATTCTGAAGGTGTGGGGGGTTTTATTTAACCGTGGCGGTGTGCCAGGACCAATTACATGTAGAGGAAACCCTGGATATGGTTTTAAATCTCTGCTGCTTTTGTGCTTCAGCATTTCTGCTCACGTTTTTATTTTAAAAATTATTTCTCCAACCTCGGAGCCAGTCGAGGAGATGATGCATTGTTTAAAATATTTCTGAACACAAAAGTGTCGTCACAGATTTACAATATGTCTGTTTATTGAAGCTGAATAGAAAGTGGTTTGTTTTTGGGAAATAAATCTGTCTCACATCAAGCTAAACTCAAATTGGATTAAAGTTACATTTTTCGTGTAATACTCCAATTTGCTGTCATTGCCCAAGTGAAGCGTTTTGATTTCCTGCACATGCATTTAATCGAAAGCAAAGTTCTGTCAGTAATTGTGACGCTGAGCTATTCTGCACAGCTTTTAGCTCAGTTCTGTTGTCTTTAAAGCTTTTGCTCAGCATGCAAAAAGATAAACAAACATGATTGTGAGTCACTCAGAGGAGTGCAGCTCCAACATTTTCGGCATCCCATCACCGTCTGAAGGGAGCCTCTGACATGAGGTCACAGCCTTAAGATGGTAATCACAGCAGCACGTTTGGGGCCGTATGGCTCCCCGGTTGTCCCAGTGAATAAACCGAGGTCAGGAGTTCAGTCATTTATAGAGCAGAGTTCGCCTTTCATCCCAGTTACGCTCATGTTACTATGTCATTGGGTTTATGTGAAGACGGAGCAGAATTTCCTTCTGGGTTGTGCTTCAGAATGAGGTTTGTTGTGTTGTTTATTGCTAATGATTTACTTTTTTGGAGAGGAAAATTATTGCTGCTCAGTGCAGCTTTATGATGTTTCAAAATCACTATTCCTCTTGTAACTAAGGAGTTTCAGTGACAGGGCATAGAACATTGTACAATGACTCCTATTCAACTATGTTCACGCTTGTAGCTCACTATACTAATAAAATGTCAAACATAAGAAAGATAGCTGAGAGTGGAGCCAGAAGTTGCTACAGAGTGATGATCTTTTGTTTTGAATGCAGAACTCATAATTAATGCATAAGACAATGGCTAACAAAGATGGAAATGGTGTAAACAAAAGGCTGAAGTCTGGACTTTTAGTTAATAAAGAATGATTTTATGGGATATTTTCATTCAGTAATAATAAATCAGCTAAATGTTTTGAGAACAGTAGCTTGGATACCTAATAAACCAGCGCCCTAGGGTGGGATTTTAAAGCGCTCTTTAGTGACCCTTATTTTCCTTTAATAAATCATAGTGGAGAGTGATCACTGCTGGCAAAAATTCATTTGAAGTGATTAAATTTTGGCAGCATACAGGTAGAGGTTGTATCTTCTGCTCCAGTTCTGGCTAGCATTATTACTCTGATCCACATTTATCTAAAGAACGGGGTCACCATAATACTTTGTATCACAATTGCCAAGGTGTATAAACAATTAACAAACTTCTGAAAATACATCTCCTTAAACAGGCTTTCTGCCCTGGTTGAGTGTGAAAATCTGGTTTTAATTGGTAAAATTACTTTTGTATTGTTTCAGTTTCTAGATGGCTTTTATACTCTGTTTTTAGAGCTCTTTATGTTTTATTTTTGATCCAGTTATTTTTAATTAATCGTGTTAGACTTATTTATATACTGTCTGTACAGCACTTTGGTGCAGCTGAGGTTGTTTTTAAATGCCATCCAGTGATTATGAGGGTCTCACTTTTTTCCACATACCAGTGTATGTTTAAATGCATATAAATAATTACATTATTAAAACATTATTCCGAGGACACGCTTCAAGTTAATATTAGTAGATGTATGTAGTCGATGGAAGGGGAGCTAAAAATACTCATAACCAACACCTGCAGATGCTCTGATGGTCTGGCTGTTAACTTCCCTGCAGCCATTGGCTGTCATGCTGTCCTCATCCTTCAGCTTTGGGTTGTTAGTTCCCTTAAAACTGCAGTATTATGTAAAATCAACTTTTTTTTTAAGCTTTACATCATGTTATAATGTTATTCCCTCCTCAAAAACATAACTGGAGTGTTACCTTGATTCTTTTATGCATGTTTCAGAAATCCTTTAATCTCCTGTGGCAACCATTCAGCTGTGGGAAACGCCTGGATGGATATAACTCCACCTTTGAGGTGCAGCTCCTCCTCAGAGCTGCAGTTTCTATGCTTCTGAGCTTCTGCCACACAGAGCACCCCACCTCTGTGACTTCCCCACTCAGCTCTTTTAGACCAGCCAGCAGCAATTAGCAAACACCTGGTGGAACTGCACATCTGCTGAGCTCATTATACGACCTACTTCTCAGTGAAACGCTGGTAAAACGTTGTTAAAGGGTTAATACAGGAGCGCTGTTGTGATGACTTCCTGAAGGCGGAGTTTCAGAAAGAACATGATGTTTTAAAGAGACAGAGGCCCAATCTGAAGGCATTAAATTACGAAGTAAAATTTCTTTTAAGTCATATTTGATATATACCGCATTTTTATAACAATTGAAAGTAACAGGTTACTTTATTGTGCTATAAAATGAGTCTATGTGCCTGGAAAACACAAAATACTGCCCCTTTTAAATTCAAGATTTCAAATGTTTCATAATCCTCACAAGGATACTTAAAAAAAGTGTGGGTGGGGTGAAATGCCCTCTTTCTTTACTTTACTGTGATGAAGCTATGCACGTTTCATATATGATAATTTTTTTTTGTCACCAGGTCTGTTTTTGTCAAAAAAACAATCCGTATTATTGAGAAATCTCCAGATGATATGGTTAAAGACATCACATTGTCATCAATATATGCTAGTACCTTCCTGTTTTAGTTGGGGCAAGACTCAGCAGTATCTTTTTGTTTCAGAAAACTAAGTTTTAAAATTACTTATGAGGGTTAAAAGGCTGATTTAAAAAAAAAAAAAAAAAAAAAATATATATATATATTTTTTTCAGTTTTGTTGTTTAGTTTTGTTCTGACTCTAAAGCCTGATGATACTCTCCTTTTCAGGTATCCAAGAGTACTACTAAACAGCATTATGGGGACAATCATTTTAGGATAGATTTCTTTAAATAATTTTGTTTTACAGATCTGAAACATTTAAAATGCTGCTATTTCAGTCTTTTTACGGCAAACTAAGATGCTCCATCAGATTTTATTCTGTTTTTCTGACTTTTTCTTCTTTTTCAACCTTTTTCTTTTTCCTCCCATCCTCATTTTCATCTTTTCCATTCTTCTTCTCTTTCTTCTGCCAAATCCAAACCTTTGCCCTGTTTTATCTTCAGCCAACCTTGGAGCCTAAACTGAAGGTATGTTCTTAGTCATAATAGCTAATAATTATCGAGCACTTAAGGTTTTATTACTGGCTTCACATCGAGAGTGACTGTTGAGAACCTTGCCACACCTTGACACTGGTATGCCTGTTACCATATATACTAACTGAACAGCTGTTTTATATAGTCCTATAAAGATGTGATTTGTTTTTGCTTCATTCTCAATCAGTTGGTTTCTTGAATTGATTTCATGCCTTTTTCATGATTTTCATGCTCAATTCCCATTTTAAATACCCAGCATGCAGCGTTTCCATATCGTATTTTCCCCATTTTTGTTGAATTTCGACTGTTATTGCTGATCCTCGTAGCGACCGGTGTCCCCGAGGCATCCGTCACTTTAATAACAATCTGCATCGTTGCTGTTTTCCACCATGTCTGGGCTGTATTATTGTCAGCCAGAGCCTCTGTGTATGTGTGTGTGTGTGTGTGTGTGTGTGTGTGGTCTGTTGTATGACTCCATAATGACGATGCCATTGACATGTTGATTTGGGTTCCTGTGCTGTCATTATGCTGAATATGAATGAGTCCTTCATGCTGGCTGAGGCGTGTGGTTTGCTGGATCAAAACTCAAGGTGCTCTACATGAATCACAAACACAACCTGATGTTACCGCTGTTCCCGTGTGGTTTAAGTCACATGATTCCTGAACAACGTATAGACATTAAGTGTGGAAGTCAGGGATGCTTTTATGTGTACACCTTTATGCTAATTATCTGTACATTTTTAGGCTGCTTATAGGATCTTTCCAGCAGACTCGATTAGGGGTGCACCGATAGCAGGTTTCTGGCCGATCACCGGTCTTTTAAAAGCCGAACCTCCCGATTCCAAGTTTGTTGTCTGAAAAATTGCTAAATATAGCGACAAAGTCACAAAGTTGGCAACAGTGGGGTGACTATTGTTAACAGCACACATGCAGGAAAAGGGGACAGTGGCTAATTTTCAGACCTTTGCAGAGGAAGATAAGATCGGTTTCTCATGTAAATATTGGCCGATCTCCCAAAATTAAGGAAATGTGGTCGTATTTATTGACCAGCCCATTTATCGGTGCGCCTCGAGACTCTACATGCAGTTACAGTGTTCAATAAACTGACATCCGGCTCCTGCTGGCTTCTGTTTTTGCACCAGGTTGCTTTATTGCTAAGCTAACGCTAGCATGTGTACTCTAGGTCAGTGTTTTTTTAAAGTGGGGGCCACCAGAAGGTTTCTAGGGGGCCTCAGAAAACTTGTATCTAATAAATTTTTAAATCAGAAAATATTAATAAATTTTTTTTATATAAAATTTAATCTGTTTTTTAATCATTATTATAAAATATAAGTTAAAATAATTTATTGAAATGTTATTATCTGTCATCTTTCTGATTGCGGGCTTTCAAATTGATCAAGCTGCTTTGCTCCTCAAGCTAGCATAGCATGGCCAGCTAAATTTATAAGGTATGAGGCAACGTTTATGCAAAACCAGTGTTATAATTATCGAGAACAGAGAATTAAAAATTAGAAAAACATTCTAAAAGTCGATGTTTCTTTACATATTTAGTAGCATTGTTTGCAGGTTTGCAAAGGGGGTCCCTGCCCAGAAGCTAATGCTGTTTGGGGGGCCATGGCATGGAAAAGTTTGCGAACCCCCACTCTAGATTTTGAAATAACTTGTTGACATTTCAGCTTGTAACACAATTGATTACAGGTATTTATATTTACTGTAAAGAAATACATACAACCTTTTTTTTTTTTTTTTTTTTTTTTTTTTTTTTTTGCTGTCAGCAATTAAACCTTTCCTGATTTTGGTCACTTAGGGACACCAACATGATTTCTCTTTGCTTACTGCCAGAATAATGACAGGGACTTTTGTTTCAAGATTCTTTAAAATATCTACAAACATTAATTTCTTCAATTTCTTCAACCAACCTGTATTGGTTTTCTGTTTTTAAGACAATTGCAAAAAAATCTAAGTTTTTTTTTTTTTATTTTGAAATTGTCACAGTGCGTTGAATTTTTAGAAAAGAAGTTAATTTAATTTGGAATAAAGCTGTAACATAACAAAATGTGTAAAAAGTGAAGCTCTGTGAATACTTCCCAGATGCACTTTATAAGTTTTGATAAATGTTTACAGACGCAGATGGAAACAGGAGTTACAAGCAGGATTTATAAACACCAGCTGGAAATATTCAATGACCCAACGAGTTTTACGAACATTGCAACAAACAGTGTTTATAAATTCAGCTGAAACATCGAAATTTATTGTCGTTTTTACTGACTGAACAATAAGCTTGTTAATAGTATTTCAGGGTTCATTACAATGTTATTAATAAGGAAGTCTAGTTCTTATTTAAGATGATTTAAAGTGAAACTACCTTTTAGGACAATATTTTAATCTGCTATCGGTCTCCATAATCTCGCCCGTAGCTCCTGATAAAAATGTTATTTTACTCTGGGTCCGAGATGGAACCTGTTAGTAGAAAAATGCCAGTTAACTGATATGATCCAAATAATTTCTGTTGTATTTTAAGCAATAACTAAACTAAATCCTCGACAATTTAAGTACGTTAAACGATTTTCCTCTGTTAAATAAACGTTTAGCCGTGGTTTAGTTTCATGATTATCTCATGTTATCAGGTCGAGCAACTATAATCTGGTTTCCTGATAGGAAAATGAGCCACGCAGAGCAGCATATGTTTTATGACTTTCCTCTCTGATTAAATACTGGAGACACAAAAGTAGTCAACATGCTGCACGGCTTTGCTCTATAAACAGGATTATTCGGATTTTCTAAAACTCTGCATGGAGTAACAGAAACAAGAGCTGCAATTTAAAACGAACCTGTGAGATTCTTTTAAAGGTGTATTTAATGACTGAACCCTGAGACGTCCTTATCTTTTCTTGCAGGATGTGATTTGCATCGTATTTGCAGCTCTAACATCTTGTTTTCTGCTGTCACCCAGGATTCCAACAATCCTTTGCCAATTCTGGGGACCCTGAAAGTCGACCAGGAGGGGTTTTTCCTGATCTGGAGTGGATCGGCCATGACGGTAAGACGGATGTACGGAGAAAGCCTCAAATGTTGGCGTCAAACTGAAAAGAAAATGATCGTTTTTGCTGTCTGAGAAAAACACACATGGGAAAACAGAAATGGATCACAATGGGTTTTTAATGCCCCAATATAAGTGCTAATATGAGCAAAAGCATTTACTTGTCCACTTTAACACAACTATATGACCATACGCCATCTTCTTCCATATTGTTTTGATGCTTCTTAACTGCTTCTCCTCTTCTGAGCTCCAGTAAAGCCCCATATTGTGGTTTTCCTGTCCATTAGGTCCGTCAAAATTGGTCTCTTCAATTTTGTGTTTGTGTCTTCTTCTCTTTCCTTCCGCCTCCTCCCTGATGTCTTTGCGGTCTTTATCAGTCTCGTCTCTCTTTCGCTCCATCATCACGGCTTCCGCACATCCATCCTCCCCTTCATATCTTTGGTCGGCTGCGTTTGTTTTTCCATTAGTTCAGTTATATTAGATTCTACATTTTGGGCATTTAGCTAATTGGTCAGATGCAATAAGCGGCGGGCTGGTAGGATGCTGTGGTTCTAGATTTTAGTTACGATTGTGTTACACAGATGTATTACAGATGTATTTAATCATAAGACTTGACTTGGGGTAACTGTAAAGTTTGATGAATTAGAGTTTCTTGCAAGCAGTAACGAATTGTTTGGGGTCTTTTTGTTTATTTTAATCACTTAAACTAGATGGATAAAGCATCTTTGCCATTGTACTCGGGTCTAAATTTGTCATTTAATCATTACAAACTGAGCAAAAATGCTTGTTTCACTTCAGAAATGGAGAAAAGTTAATGGTGTTCTGATTTTGAATTTAAAAATGTGCATTTTTAACCCCTTCCAAATAGTTTGGAGCCTCTGAAGTCTCCTTCCGAAATAGGAGTCAATAATACATTAATATTGATGAAAAAGTACTAGTTATTTCACTTGTAACATGGAAAAAAAAAAGTCTTGTGAGTTCAATAATCAGCCAGTGGTTTTATCAGTATTTAGGAGTTATTTACTTAAAACAAGCTCCTAAATCTTGCTGAAAAGTTATTTGAAATAAGGCAAAACTAACTTACAAGTGTACTGAGATATTTGCACTAGAAACCAGACCATAAATACTTAGTAAGATTTTGTTTTTGCAGTGTTCAGAGCAGTAATTTAGCCAGAACTGGACAAAAACATATACATTTTGCATTTAAGATAAAAACACCTTTTGTCTGTAAATATGTTTTGCCCAAAACTCCTCAAGAGGCAGTTTTAGCTTCATCTGTCTCCAATTCACTAAAGGAAAGCTATATTGTTGCACTTTAGGCAATAAAATGTTTATTTTCTTATTTGAAAAAGGAATTGAATTGTTTAATTGCATCTTTTAATGTATTTCTAAGATTGTATTAAAAAGGCTTAAGTGGTTAAATGAAAAATCTGTAGAACGTGCCAATTTTTAAAAATCGAAGAATCAATCAATCGTCAGAATAATAAATAGAATAATCGATTACTAAAATAATGGCTCGTTGCAGCCCTACTCAGATTAAAAGCAGACGTAAAACAGGGTGATGGAAGGAGTGGCGTATTTTCAGGTTTCATGCAGACTTTCTCAGACATCTTAATTACGCGAGGCGATTTTAGTCAGCTCAGATAAAAGCTGTGAAGTGATCGTCAGGCACTTTGACGCGGCGTTCAACCCGAACCTTGCCTCGAGTGGGATCCAGCGATGCAGCGTGATTAACGCATCTCTTCTTCTCACACCCAAACTTTCCTCTCTTTGCTCGAGGCTGTCTTTTCATCCTGCAGCCATTGGTAGCCAAAACTTACCACCGTGTCGTGTCTGCACGTTCCGGATCGTGTGCCCGATCGTTCATATCTGGGCCAGAGCACGCGTGTCGCCGTGTGTACACGCATTCACATAACCCGCCGCAGCTTTAAACACTCACTTTATCCTGATGTGTTACACGTGTGCATTTGTGGGAATGAGATAATGGGCCATTTGTCGCCCGAGGGGCAGCTGTGACACTGTTTAGCAGAAAGTGAGACGATTACTTGTTGGATCCTTTCGTGGAGATGGTTCAGGAGCTCTGCGTGCAAATGGCGACCAGGGAGCGACGTTTTTATGGATTTAGCTGGATCAGAGGCTCTGCTGCAGAACAGATGACTTGTTTGTTGCTCAAGTTAATTAAAGACTAGTTATCTTTTACTAGTGGGAATTTATAAATAATTTCTGTTTATTTTGTGTCAGTATTACAGTGAAATGTTATTATTATCAGATCTGTGTGCTATATTTTAACGGATGTTTGTGTGTCGCAGTAATCAGAGGTGGGTAGAGTGCCCAAAAACTGTACTTAAGTAAGAGTCGCAAAACTTCAACACATTTTTACTCAAGTAAAAGGTATCCATCCAAGAAATTACTCAAGTAAGAATGAAAAAGAACTCGGTCCTGAAATAATCTGCCAGTGGAACAAGACAGTTTTCCTATGTTATAAGTTGAAATGTCTTGTTCCACTGGCAGATTAATTATAACTGGAACTTTTCCATCAATATTAAGGAATTATTGAGTTAAAACAAGCTCCTATAGCTGCTGAAAAGTTACCTGGAAGTTAGTTTTGTCTTTTTCCAAGTGTCTTCAAGATGTTTGCAGAAATTCTTGGTGAGGTTTTGTTCTTTTCCAGTGTTGGAGGAGTTACGGCAGCAGACCTTATAGTGCAGCGCTGCTCTGATATATCGCTTCTTGTCCTCCCGTCCCAGACACGCCGTTTGCAGGACCAAGAAACATCTTGTTATGTTTATCTTTGTTTATTAATCAGCTCGTTTGTCTGCAAAAAGAAAAGGTTATTAGTCACGTTGTCTGACGTGGGTGAAAAAATGACATGAGGACGTGTAACTGAGACGGGCCTGACATCAGATGCCCTTCCTCCGCACCGCAGAGTGTTATTACAGGAATCTCAGCGCTGGTGGTAGTTCTGTGACAGTGTTTGCCTTTTCCTTGATTACTGCCTTTGATTTATGGTAATGTTGGCATGACTGAGCTGGGTTAGTGTGGCTGCTATTCTTGTTCCAGGAGCGGGAACGCGGCTCGGTCACAGACTCAGAAAGCCCAGACCACCGCAGCAAACTGCAGGGAAATCCGGGAATTTAGGGGCGGGGAGTTAAATGATGTAATTTTATGTTGTTTTAGTTGTGCTGAAAATTTAACCATGTTTTTAGCTGCTGACTTTCCAGAAAGTTGCCAAACAGTTATTATTTTTCCTGCTTCCCTCTGCAAACCTTGTGTTCTTTCACCCCAGAGCTCCTCTGCTGCAGCTCTGACGCGGAAACAGACGCACCTGAATGTTTCCGAGCGAGTGTGTCGTTGTTTCATCGATCCCAGAGTGAAGCTTTAATTCAGCCTCGTGGCTCCCCAGGAGGCTTCCCCGCCGGAGCCGGAGAATAAGAAAGAGGACAGGGCAACAGCAGCGATTATTAATGAGAGCAGTTAATGCACCTTCACACAGATGACAAGGATATTCTGGATGGAACCCATTTCTCTGAATAGAGGCGCCCAAAATATGAAACTCTCCGGTGCAGCTTTATTTTTTGCTGCTCCGCTCTTCTTATTACTGTAAATGTCAGAGATTTAAAGTAAAACTGATTTAGTCTAAGGGCTCGTTCTCAGATGTTGGTGTATCTTTCACAAGATCTGCTGGATTGTACTCAGCAAAGACATTTTGAGATTCTGCAACCCACAACGATTTGTTTTTTAACATGAGGAAGGGTCTTACAGGTGAAATTGCGTTTTATTTAGCTCAGCAAAGTGTTGCTGCGGCAGACAGTTATTGGGACGCAGCACCAAAGCTTGAAAAAAAGGAAAATACCCTTTTTGCCACATCACAATATGTTTTATTTGGATTTTATGTGATGGACGAACACAAAATAGTGAATAATTATTAAGAAAAAACAAGCTTCTATATATTTCAGGGCCAGCTTTGTTGTCAAGTTTGTGCACAAAAACAAGGAATTTGACTTTGGTTCACTTTGTTCTCAGTAAAGACGTTTAAAATATAAATAGTAGAGCTGCACTGATTGCAGGTTTCTGGCCGGTCACCGATCTTTTAAAAGTCTAACCTGCAGATTCCAAGTTTGTTGTCTGAAAAACTGCTAAATACATCGATTAAAATTGGCAACAGTGGGGTGACGATTGCTAACTGCGCAGGTGCAGACGGCGGCTGATTTTCAGACCTTTATGGAGGCAGATAAGTTCGGTTTCTCATGTGTCGGCCGAAATGAAGGAAATCAGGGCTGACTTATCAGTGCACCCCTAATAAATGTATAAAAAAGTCTCAATAAACAATCAAGTTTCTTCTTTCTTGTAATTATGTATACAGTACAGTCTATTTGCAGAAGAAGAAGATGTTGAATCAGTGCAAATATGCATTGTATTGATCTGGAAGAAACTGTCTCTGAGGCGACCTGAAGGTAAAAGTCAGGTTGTGTCCAGGGTGTGTGGGGTCTGCAGAGCTGCTATCTGGCCTGTAGAAGCCCTGATGATCCTCTCTGCAGACCTGATAGTTTGTTGCTGCCTGGTTCTGTCTGGTTCTGAGCGCTAGTCTCCAGTCTGTCCTGTGTTCATTCATCAGAGGAGAAGATGACCAGCAGCTCCCTTAATAGGCGACGCACACAAAAAACCCTCAGGAAGCAGTCAGGTTCTCCAGAGTCCTGCTAATGTCCTGATGATTTCACTCATCTAAGAGTTGAAGGACACCAGGCCCTCGAGGACTGGGTCTGAGGACCGCTGGTCCGGATTAAAGGGGCAGTATTATGTGTTTTCCAGCCACAAAGAATCATTTCATAGCTCAGTCCAGTAACTATGTTCCCTTCAGCTGTTATAAAAATGCTGTTAATATCAAATATCACTTAAAAGAAATTTGACTTCGTAATTTAACGCCTTGAAATTGGGCCTCTGTCTCTTTAAAAACTCCTGCTCTTTCTGAAACTCCGCCTTCAGGAAGTCATCACAACATCGCTCTTCTATTAACCCTTTAACAACGTTTTTACCAGCGTTACACTGAGAAGCAGCTCGTATTATGAGCTCAGCAGATGTGTAGTTCCACCAGGTCTTTGCTAATTGCTGCTGGCTAGTCTGAAGGAGCTGAGACGGGAAGTTGCGAGGGGTGTACTCTGTGAGGCGGAAGCTTGGATGCTTAGAAACTGCAGCTCTGAGGAGGAGCCGCGTCTCAAAGACAGAGCTCGGTCCATCCAGGTGTTTTGCACAGCTGAGTGGTTGCCACGGGAGATTAAATGATTTCTCAGACATGCATGAAAGAAGCAAGGCAACACTCCAGGTATGTTTTAGATGAGGGAACATTATAACATGATGTAAAGCTTAAAAAATCGATTTTATATAATACTACTCCTTTATGGAAATTAATTTGTTAGAATGGCCTAGTTAAAGTCAGAACTGTTTTACTGTAATTGCAGTTAAAGATGCTTCTAGGAAGTATTTACTCATGGGAGCTAAACACAAATGCAAGCCACACCTTTCAGACTTTATTTCCTAAAAGATTTTCAGAAGCAGTTGTTCCTCTGCTCCTCCTCCAGAAGGTCCGGTTCCGTGTTGGCCCGTCACCGAAAACCCCACAAAATGCGTTGAGCTCTCTGGTTGTTGCACGACAGGAGGAATGCGGGAAAAGTTGCAGCTGTGTGATTACTTCTGCGCTGTGGCTCCAAAGATTTTAAAGACATCAAGTTCAGACCACGTGTGTGTATTTTCTCCTGCAGCTTCAGAAAACGTTGGGTCAGCTGTGGTTTGGCGCAGCGGCGGGTTCCTGCCGGATGACGGCATAAATCTGCCGCAGTGCTGAAGTTATCGGACCAGCGCACCTCTCGTATCTAAACACCGCAGCGAAGCTAAAGCTGATTTACAGCAGGAGGGGAGATGTTTCAACTGGGTGTTAACACTTAGCCCTGAGTCGCTCCTCCTTGCTCCATCCATCATCCTTCGATGAGACGCTTTCTGTTCCAGTCTGGTTCTGTTTGGAGAACCTCCCCTCATGTTTCCACCTTTTCTCCACCATGTTTTATAACATCTCCTTTTCATCCCCGCGTGTGTGTCTGCTTTGATTTATTCTTCCTTTCACCTATTTTCCAGCTTCCCCTCCTTCAGCCCATCTTATCTCCATCTGCTTTGCGTCACTGTCTGGTTCTGCTCCACTGTGTTTAACGTTTTACTTCAGACGTTTCAACACTTTTGCCTGTTTTTCCAGTATTTGTCCTACCTCTGTCCTGTTGCTGACAGGACCAGCCTTCTTCCCACCATTATTCTATCTTTCACATCTCCGTCTCTCATCTGCTGTTTCCTCCCTGCAGACCTTCCTCTGGATCTCTTTATCAGCCTTTCTCCATCTTTGCAACATATTTAGACGGTCAGCTTACAAGAACTCTGACTTTTTCTGAGCCCGGATTTCCCTCATTATGTCCGAGTCCATTAAATGTTATCATTTGCTTCAGATTTTCATGTCAAGCATCTTGTTTCAGCTTGCAGATCTGTTCTTTGGAGACGGAATCACGGGGCTCAGCGAAGGTTGTCAGTTTCTTTCACTTTAAGCGTGTTAGTTTGCTGCTGTATCTCCGAACACCCAGAAGGAATCCAGTTTTGGAGCTGCTTCCCAACAGTCTCGCAGCGGGACGCGGGGTCGCGTCCAGCTGAGGCGTCGCTGCGAACACAAACTGCGTGCCAGTGGCTGCGGGTTGCGCAACATCCCACAATCAACACACGCCGCCTGCTCGCAGCTTCCTGTTAAACCCTCTCCTCGTGTCCTCTGTCCGTCATCTTCCTCGTCCTCGTGTTTCCATTCCAGTCGGGGGTGTTCGTTAGATGCTGTTGTCGCTGAGAGTTTGCATGTCCCCCCCGTGTTTCTGCGGGGGGCCGGGGGTTCTCTGGCATGTTCTCAGAAACATGCATGCAAGGCGACGACGCTGCGGACCTTATGTTGATCTGGTATATGATGTATAAACGTACCACATTTACCAGTTATCAGTTACTGGGGGGGTTTGCTGAGCTCTCTCTAACAGATCTTTACGTTACGCATCTTTTATCAGAAGCATCTCTTCGAGTTTGGTTATTTCGCTTTTTTTTTTTTTTTTTTTTTCTCTCACGTGAACGTTTTACATCATCAGACATCAGACCATTAAAACCAAAGGCTGTAATTGCATTTGGTTTTTACTCAACAGTCACATGATTGTGTCGTTTACGTCTCTGGTGGGTTTTTGAGCAGAAACAACCCGTTTAAGGTCACAGCCGAGCATCTTTATCGGATTTAAGTCCAGACTTTGACTAGGCCTCTCTTAAACTTTTGAGCGGTTGTGTAGCAATGTGCTTAACTGAATATGCTTAAAAATGCAGGTGTTTTTCTCTTCCTACCGTTTTGCAGCTTGTGTTTCTTGGTGCAGTGTTTTGAGTTGCTGGTTGTGATTGGTTCTTTTTATCCAAGCTTGTTTTTATCTTTTGAAAAAATATCATATTTATTTATATTTTTGTAATAGAAGAGGTGTTGCTCCAGGCAGGTAAAGCAAAACTGTACTTTTTTTTTTTTTTGAATTAGCTTTTTTTTATCTGCTTATACTTTAGACGTCTTTATTGAGAGGAAAGCGGAACCGAAGTCAGATTTCTTGTTTGTGTGCACAAAGTTCCCGAATAAAGCCAATTCTGATTGCACTATTTGCGAGGGATGTTTTCATTGGGTGAAAAGGATCTGCCTGTGCGCGGATTTTTGTTTAGCTTTTGCCAGAACGTATTTAGCGAGGATGTGAGATTTAAACCCACACACCACAAGTTTTTTGTTCACACAGATATATCAGATCAAACTCACTGGGCGCACAGATTGGTGGCACATTTAGGCAAAAACCAGATTTTTTGTTTTTGGTGAAAGGATCGGATTTGGGCCGTTCAGACTGACAGGACAAAGCCAGATATGGGTCGCGGTCCCCTGATGTGGGAACATAGCCGAATATACACAGATATTTGGGTTCTGTTTTGCTGCTCCCTCGTGGTGCTTGGAGCCATTTTATCAGATTTTTCCTGATGTTTCCTTCTCAGTAGAATAAATATTTAGGTTTTGCAGAATAGATAGTCCAGATCTGAATGAGTCATTAAGGTTTTAGAGACCAGCAGTATCCGTTATGTGTTCAGAAACCAGGAAGTTGTTTGATTTTCAAAGTGCTCCTGCTTTGTTGGTTGAATCTGGCTTTTATTAAAGGTCAAATTTGGCTCAGTTAAGGTGCTTCGGGTGTCCGCCTCCTCACCTGAACGCACCTGGTTTTAATTTGGCTTCGTCTTGTTTCCTTTTGGCCGTTTACTTTGCACACTCTTCCTGAGTTTGTCAGTGCTTCTCATGCTGATCCTCCACGTGTCTCTGGGTCCTGGGACAGCTGGTAGCCATCAGAAGGATGAGGCAAAAGTCTCTCCTGTAACATCAACAAAACATGTAATTTCCTCTGCTTCTGCTATTTTATTCTTTCAGTTTTCTTTCACATCACTTTTTCTTCATCTCAGCTTTTTACATTCGTTTCTCTCATCTCTATACTTCAAGAATTACTGCTCCCTAATTTCTTTCAGCAGCACTACAAGTCTGTAATTCCTCCTCTTGGCGTGGGAAAGTGGGCAGGAAGTTGCACAGACAAGCATCGGGGTGCTGGGGAATTTTGTTGCCCCCTCTTTCCTCCCTCCCACTTCAAATTTCCCACATCTTTTTCCTCTTCTTACGCCTGGTGTCCATCCTAATTCCCTCTCTCGTACAGGTCGTCTCCGGTTCACCTGAGCTGTCGGATGTTTGTCCTCAGGGATGCAACGACACCTCTGAGGTGTGAATGTGAGCTGAGATTTCTAAATCGGACGTGACAACGCAGAGTCACAATTTTAACCTTGCTGTTTTTGTAAAGGTTCTGTTCAGATGTTTACATACGCTCATGAACGGCATGAACCTCTTGTTAGCTTTAGGCTTTAAAAAGATTTGTTTTGACAGTTTCTGATTTCTTAGGTGGTGATATTCCAGCATAAAACTGTGGATTTTTCTTTAGTCTACACTGGGGCAAAATGAAGCAAAGAGATTTGAATATATATGCGTAGTCCACCACTAATATTTGGGCAAATATCGATTAGTTGCACCTCAACAACACCTTTTTATAGCTATTAACAAGCAACTACCTTAAACCTGTCTGGATATTTGATCAGATCAGTCTTTATGGTAGAACTGGCAGAGTTTGTTAAAACTGAATGGTTTTCTGGAATGTACCAAACTTTTAGGAACAGTTCCCAAATTTTCAACTGTGCTGAGGTCATAGCTCTGGGAACAGCTTTCCAGGATCTTAATGTCAACCTGTTTAAATTCATCCCAAAACAAGCTTTTACTTTGTCCAACACTCCAAAAACACAAAATCTTACCAAATGTATTTGGTCTGGTTTCTGGTGCAACTATCTTGAATACACTTGTAAGTTAGTTTTGTCTTAGTTCAAGTAACTTCTCAGCAGATATAGGAGCTTGATTTAAGTCAATAGTTCCTTAATATTGATGAAAAAGTTCTAGTTATAAGTGAAATAATCTGCCAGTGGAACAAGACATTTTAACTTATAATATGGGAAAAATGTCTTGTTCCACTGGCAGGAAGGAATTATTGACCTGAGTCAAAGTTATTTGTACATTAAAGTTGACGTATTTCAAGTGTATTAAAGGTATTTGTGCTAGAAACTAGACCAAAAATACTTGGTAAGGTTTTGTTTTTTTGTAGTGAAGTTTTCATGTTCTGGACCAGAGTGGGGTGGTCCTGAGGGCCAGTGTTCTGCCTTTTTTAGAGGCTTCCTCACTTGAATGGTCCTGACTTAAAAAAATAACTACTTCAGAATTTGTTGACCAACTTAAGAGATGATTTAACTATTTAAATCAGCCATGTTGGAGCAGGGACACATCTGAAATAGGCAGGTGAGGCCCAGATTTTCTTACCACTGGTCTAGTAGATTTGAAGGTAGTCCGTCATTATTTCGTCCACCTTGTCCAATGGACTAATACCAGGCTAATACCACTAATACCACCTTTACTCTTTTAAACATCGCTCTTACTATAGCCAGACAGCTCAGTCTTGTCTGGTCATAAAATGTTTCTCTTAAAGGCATTTGGCTTCTCCATGTGGGAAGCTTCAAGTTTCCCTCAACCTTGATGTTAAACTTTCACTATGGGAAGTAACACTGGTGTTTGAGCAGTTTTCCATTGAGGGCTCGAGGTTGGGTGGTTCCTGGGTTGTTCTTGGACTTCCTAACTCATGTTCTTTTGTGTCTTTTATATCTCTGGTGGGTTTTTGAGCATGAACAACCCGTTTAAGTTTCACGCTACAGCATTTGAATCAGATTTAAGTCCAGACTTTATTATTGTTTTACTTTGAAGCTATTCAGAACTGGATTTACTGGTGTGCTTTTGCTTCATGACCGAAGATGCTTGACTTTAAGGTCACAAACTGACGACTGGACATTCTCCTTCAGGATGTTTTCTTAGAGGTCAGAATTCATGGTTTCTGGCCAATCCTGGAAAGGTTCACCACTGTTTATCTTCTCTCCAGTTGTGGAAAATAGCTTTCACTGTTGTTCAGTGGACTCCCAAAGCCTCACAAATGGCTTTGTGACCTTTTATCATCTGAGAGATGTCAAGGGTTGTATTTCTCATGTGTTTGGCTCATGATAAATACAACCCTTGACATCATTGACACCATACTTTGGCATATAGTGTTCTCTGATTTGAAAGGCTCACCTTTACTTGTTCAAATATAGTTCTTACTGTAGCCAGGCAGCTCAATCTTTGTCTTGTCTGGTCATAAAATGTTTCTGTTAAAGGCATTTGGCTTATCCATGTGGGCAGCTGCAAATTTCACTCATCCTTGATGTTAAACTTTCACTGTAGAAAGTAACACTGGTGTTTCAGGAATTTCCAGTTCATTGTGGGCTTGAGGTTGGGTGGTTCCTGGGTTGTTCTTGGACTTCCTAAACCATGTTCTTTCATCTCAGGGTTTCGAAACAGGGTGTTCCAACAGGACAATGATCCCAAACTGGTTTTCAAAGGCTTATGTTAAGCTTTTTGAATTGCTTCCACAAAGGCTTGATATCTACCGTACTGAACATTTGACTACACTTGTTTTAGAGAGATAAAGCAGCCCATCATTAAGATAGTTACTCAGTCCTATTTATAAACTGTAGACTAAAAGTCAGGTGGATGCCAGAAAACCCTAACCCTTTCAGATTAAACACAAACTACCTGTTCTACCAAGTAGAGGAGTCAGATACCCCTAAAAACAAGGGGTTAAAGTAAAACTTGCTTAGCTAAATACCAGTAGGGGTGTATGTGTTGAATCTATTTCAGCCTTGATGTGTGATTTTTACTTAGCTCAATTATTGCGTAATTTGTTGCAGAATCCATCTTTCAGGGAAACCAACAGCTTAAATGCACCAGTAACACCCATGCCTATGAGTGAATGTAAATTTTTAACAAAAGCTGTTTGCGTGTGTGTGTGTGTTGTCCTTTTGAATTGTGGGTTAAGTGTTTGTGGTCGAGTACAAATAGATGTAATCCAGATTATCTCTCTGGCTCATGTCAATCATTCACAATGAGTCAAGTAGGAACAAAGAGGTGACGGAACAAGCTCTTCTCTGCTCCCAAGTGGGACTTTGCAGAGGAAGTTGAAAGTGACAGTTGATAACGTGATGGCTTCCTCCCTCTTTCCCCTCTTTTTGCTGGGCGACTGGGTCTTTATTCTGCTCGTACAATATCATTACTCAACAGAGAAGTGTTCATTTTAACTCACACACATTTAGAATCATGCAACGAGACCCACTTTACTCACGTGCAGTATAGTATAAACCCAACAGCATGGAGAACTGAGAGGTTGGGTGGTACCGAATCCACTGTCAGAGCAGACGTTTCCCACACAGTGTGATTGGTTTCTGTGGATGTGTGTCCTTTGTTTTTTTTTTTTCAGTAACCTAATGAAACCGCCACGTGTGGGTCACTTTTCCTACCTCTGGTAGAGTAGAGGTATAGTAGAGGTAGGAAAAAGCATACAAAGGATTCATATAATGCCTCCTTTGTATGCTTGTTATTATGTTTTTCAGTAGATTATAAACAAAACAACTGCATGTAGTTGGAATTTGAACAATAGAAACGTAATGATGCAGAAAGCATTTAAAAGATTCAACATTTATTTCAGTTCTATTTTATTGTAATTTTTAAAAAGTGGGCTTCAAATCAATCGAAACAATTTTATTATATTACAGGGACATGGCTACAGTGCAGTTGAAATTACATGTAAAGTGGACAAAAAACATTTTCTGTTATTTAATTTACCTAACATAAACAACATAACACACTACGTGTACACTATGAGAAGATCTTCAGCGGGAAACGATCGTTTGACTTATTTATGAAAGTACTGGAACTTAGAAATTATTGACATTTTAGTTGAACTTATTTCAGAAGAAAGCATCGGTTTATCAGAATACCAAGGAATGGTAAACTGACGTTTGTGTCTGACTCTTAAAATGTTTTTTTCTGAATGTACAGAATAGCTGCTTAATATAAAGAATATAGGTATGTCCTCATTAAGGTTTTTTTGTCAGCAATACTGCTAGCGTTCTTTAAAAGCAGGCGTTTGCCAATATGGAGTCCCAGTCCAGTACCAAATTAAAATTGATACCATGTGTAAGCAGAACAATAACTTGAGCTATTAACATCACCCTGGATTAGCTTTTGACTCAACTCTGATTTGCTGTTAGCTCATGTCAAAGTATCTGTTAGCTCTTTGTATCACTCTGATTAGCTGTTAGGTTGACTCTGATAAACTATTAACTCGACTCTGATTAGGTGTTAGCTTGAGCCGTTGCAAGCTTGACGTTGAGTAGATGTTAGCTCGACTGTGATTAGCCGTTAGCTTGACTCTAAGTGGCTCTTAGCTCAACTCTGGTTAGCTGTTAGCTCGACTCTGCTAAACTGTTAGCTCGACTATGATTAGCTATTAGTTCACTCTAAGTAGCTGTTAGCTTGACTCTACCTGTTCGCTCCACTCTGAATATGTGTTGGCTCAGCTGAAATATTCTTTAAATTGACTCTGATTAGCTGTTAGCTTGACTCGAAGCAGCTGTTATCTCAACTTTGAGGAACCTGTTAGCTTCACTGGTTAGCTGTTAGCGTGGCTCTGAGCAGCTGTTAGCTTGACTCTGAGCTGAGCCATGGTTAGCTCCGTTCTGTGCGACTCTTAGTTTGACATTGACCAACTGTTCGCTTCTTACATGCTCCACATTACTATTGTTATTGTGTTCACTTTAACTCACTCTGCAGTGATGTTCTGGATGTTGCAGCTTACAGAGGTTAGTTGAAGAGATGGCTCTAATTCGTGTTATGTTTATTTTTCTCTTCTTTTAAAGTTTTGCTCAAATCTCTTGGTACATTGGAGGCTATACCTTCAAATGCAGTATTTTGTGCAAGCAAAAAAAAAAAAAAAAAACCCCAAACCAAGTCTTTCAACTTCCAACACACTCTCTGGTCCCGATTTTATTTGCATGGTAATTGGCTGCAGGAGGCTGCACATGTGGATCTCTCTTGTAAGAACCTCCTGATCCATGTGTTTTTCTACTTTTGCAAAAGATTTATCATATTTTTGTTTTGTGAGTTTTTGCATGCACTTATTTCAGCCATTATTTACTTGCACACTGGGAGACTTGGAATGTGATTATTGTTTATGTGCATGCTTATTTTTAATTGATTTTCCACTTGTTTTTGCCTTCAACCCTCTCTTCCTCTCACAGGGAATGTTTGTCTTGATCCACATTTATCATTATAGTCTCTTAATTTTATGACCAGTTCAGCAGATTTTCTCCTTTTTAGCAGATCATTCATTCTTTATCACTCTGGATACGATCGCCATGTGAGTGGTAAAAATGCTGGTATGCTTTCTCTATTGTTCCTTATCCATTAATGTTTGCTTACACTTTAGGCCACAGAAATATAAAACATCTGAGAGACGTAAAAATGGATTAAGAGGGGGAGGAAAAACAGAGATGGGAAAAGTTGAGCAGAAAACAGAGGAAATGTAATAAAATGACTGTTATAGAGCCATATCAAGTGTTCCCACTTTATTTTCTTTCTTCAAACTCTCTTACTGAAACCATAAAATAGTTCAACCTCTTAATTTTATATATTTCTGCACTTTTAGTGCTCCTTAAACTTCTCTAAAACTCCTCCCTTCTTGCCTCTTTTCTAACTGACTCTCCAATCTGTAGTAGGTCTCCACCTACTGCACAGTGTCCCAGCAAGTCTGAATGCTCGAGAAGATCAGTTGCTGACCTGCCACTGTTTTCCCATTTGATAGCAGTCGTAATTGGTCATTTGAGACGTATTTAGCTAAGGTGATCTTTTAAAACACACACCGGCGTGTCACGGGAAGGGAGTGCCACTGCCTTGATTGTTTAGTTGGCCTTTTGTATTCTTTTACTCTTCAGAAAGTGAATGGTGGAAGGGAAGTGGAAAATCAGAGAAATGGAGGAAGGAAAGGAGTATGTGAATGAGGCTCTAATCACAACCCATAAATATTTGCTGTGTTTGTTTGAAAGGCTAAATATAGGCTGACCTAATAAGAAGAGGATGGAATAAAATCACCTAAATCACACAAGCAAAGATATTCAAAAGGCAAGTTTATAAACTGGCTCCTAATTTTTTTTTTTTTAACTTATTGTACTCCATGTCCCTGTGGAGATTTTAAAAATCATGACATTATTTTAAGAATCTCTAATACTTAATAACTGTAACTTTTAGATTAATTGTAATAAATGCCAGCTTAGTGCTGTGAGCTTAACTATGAGCAGTGGTTAGCTTAAGCAGCAATAAGCTTGACTCACAGCTTTTAGAGTGACTCTGAGTAGCGGTGGGCATTTGTTGTATTGTTCATCGTCAGCATGCAGAATTTTCTGAGATACTGAATTTGGGTTTTCATTAGCTCTCAATTATAATAAACATTAGAAGAAATAAACATCTGAAATATATCAGTCTGTGTGTAATGAATGAATATAATATACAAGTTTCACTTTTTGAATGGAATTAAAGACATAAATCAACTTTTTCATGATGTTCTAATTTTATGACCAGCACCTGTATAATGATCTAAAAAGAGATAAAAACTTGGGACAGTTTGACATTAAAAATGTGTAGTAATTACAGAGTTAAAGGGGACCTATTATGCAAGATTCACTTTTTGCATATTTTTGTACTTCCATTTGTGTCTCTTCTTATAGAAACAGTCCAAGCATTAAAAAAAATAAACCTCCAGCCATTTTCTGGCAATAAGTTTTTTTTTTTTTTTTTTTTGGTGTCTGGAAAACTGTTTGAAAAATCTCCCAATTGTGACACCATAAATCAGCGGGCACTGCCCCGTTACCTAGCAACCCCAGTCGAGCCCAGCCCCTCACCTAGCAACCCCAAGCGGAGCTCCAGCGGGTTTGGTTAGCTGGTTTTACAGCTGTATGTGCTGTACAGTGGTTGCTGGAAAAGACAAGTGTTTTGTTGTTGACTCAGCGTTCAGAAACTGCTGCTGCATTGTTGTTGGTTGTGGAGGAGGCTCTACTTCCGCTGCTTCTGGGTCTGACTGAGGGTCAGAGACCTATGGTTGTACAACTGCGCATCTGCTTGCAGCCACTTTCACGTGTATAAAGTGCGAGTGCAAACATTGAGTTGGGGGGCGTGGCCAGTAACACCTTATTTGCATAAAGGTGACAGAAAAATTAAACAGCTCATTTTGAAAGGAGCTCAAAATAGGCAGAACTGAGCAGCTGAAATCTCATTATCTGAGAATGAGTTTGTGCAAAAAATGGAATGAACATGTTTTGTGTACCCCGTTAAACTATGCTAACTTGTTTAAAAGGAAGCATAATGTGTCCTCTTTCATATAACATGAAGTAGCTTAATATTAATACACTTTGTATAACAGTCCTTAAAAACAAAATGCTGTGAAATTTGATTTTGAAAATTGGATAAAAGCTGAGATAAGTTTTTTTTTTTTGTTGTTGTTTTTTTTCCCCAAGAGAATCTGTAGGTTGTAGTTTATAACAGCGCTTTATTCCTGCATTCTTCATGGAAAACCCTCACCGAGCCTCGTTTGCAGCCGTGGTAAACCAGAGTGTGAAGAGATTAATTGGAGCTCAGCAGCTCCCAGCTAAACATCAGACACAGAGACGCACCTTATCACCAAGCAAACAGCTGGGATATGTCAGGAATGTGATTTCAGAGATGATCAGGCCTCACTTGGACGTTCACAGGAACACAAGATCACGTTTCACTTGATGCGCCGCTTTGGTGTTGTTCTTTCTGGTCTCATTTGCCTCTGAAGTGGGTGATTTGATGTTTTTTGTTTCTTTTCTGTGCCACATGGATGAATGAGCACCGACCTGCCGAGGGTTTTCTGCACACTCATACACACCCTGTGTTGCTCAACAGGTCAGGATGTTTCTCAAGTCGAAACCTGAATGCAGAGGATTGGTTTGTGTGAATGTTATTACAGGTTTTTGACTGTGTGTGTGCGTGTGTGGTAAACGGTTAAGATTTCCTTGCTTGCATGTGATGTAAGAGACTCACAGGGGCTGGAGATAAAGTTGTAGTCTCATTACTCGCATCTCCAAGGAGTCTCCATGGCAGTAGCAGAATGAAACCATGGCCTGTGGGAGAAGTGAGGAGAGTGTGTGTCCTACAGACCCAAAAGTCGTTCGTTCCCGCAGGAAATAATTTATTCTCCACAGGCCAATCAGAGGTCAACGTTTGAGAGAGCTTAATCCATTTGGTGTGTTGCTCCTTGACCTTTATGCCTTACAACCAATCCTAGGGGAGCTGGCGGCCTGAGGGCCGGCGAAATGCTGAAAGAGGAATGAGGAAGACATGAGTCTCAGTAAATGATGCTGACTGCGAGGGCTTGGTGTGTATCTCTGGAAAGAAAGCATGCAAGACCGAGACGAGACGTTTCAGACCAGCAGAAAAGTTGCCTCACTGCGTTCAGCCTGTTTCATTGGGATTTTAGGTGCTGGATCAACACTAATTCGTACATTTCAGTGAAGTGGAATAAAAATTGTGCTTTTCATGCATTCTTCAGGAGGGACAGGGAACCTGGGCAGAGTTTAGATCAGTGGTCTCAAACTGCATTCCTCAAGGGCCAGAGTCCTGCAACTTTTAGATGTGTCCCTTGACCTGCACACTTGGATGAAATGGCTAAACAGCCTCACCAGCATGCAGTCAAGCTCTACAGAGCTCTGCTAATGAGCTAATACTGGAGCCAGGTGTGCTGAAGCGGAGAGACTTCTGAAAGCTGCAGGAGACCAGTCCTTGAGGCCTGGAGTTTGAGACCACTGGTTTAGAGGAAGACCTGAACACAGCATCTGCACCATACTGAAACATGGTGGTGGCAGTATGATCCTCATGGATGGTTTTCTTCAGGGACAAGGAAGGAAAGGGAGCTAATTGTGGAAGAATACCTGCTGGAAGCTGCAAAAGACAGTCTGGGAGAGGTTCAACTTCCAGCAGCGACGGCCCTGTTCATTCACCCAGAGTTTAATGTTAAAGGAGCAGTATTATATAAAACATGAATAACATCATGTTATAATGTTATTCAATTCGGTTTATTTATATAACGCCAATTCACAACAAATGTCGTCTCCAGGCACTTTACAGAAAAATAAATAATTCAATCATGTATACATTCCAACTGGTCCTAGTTATCAAACAGGACAGCAGCTCAATTAATTATTCAAAGTAGTTGAAAAAGTTTCTGAGGAAACCCAGCAGAGCATCGAGTCGTTGACTTGCAGCTTTCGCTCCTCCTGGACGAGCACATGGCGACCACCTGGTGTTGTCGTTGATTTTACAGCAATCCCTCGTACCAAGCATGCATGTAGCGACAGTGGAGAGGAAAAACTCGCCTTTAACAGGAAGAAACCTCCAGCAGAACCAGAACTTGGCTCAGTACGAGCCTCCATCTGCCACAACCGACGGGGGGGTTTAGAAGACAGAGCAGAATGTAGAAGACAAACAGAAAAACTCATAAAAACATAACTGGAGTGTTGCTTTGATTCTTTCATGGATGTTTGAGAAATCCTTTAATCTCCCGTGGCAACCATCCAGCTGTGCAAAACACCTGGGTGGATACAGCTCCACCTTCGAGGCACAGCTCCTCCTTGGAGCTGCAGTTTCTAAACTTCCAAGCTTCTGCCACACAGAGCACCCCTCCCCTGTGACTTCCCCACTCAGCTCCTTTAGACTAGCCAGCAGCAATTAGCAAACAGCTGGTGGAACTGCACATTTGCTGAGCTCATCATACGAGCTGCTTCTCAGTGCAACGCTGGGAAAAACGTTGTTAAAGGGTTGATAGAAGAGCGATGTTGTGATGAATTCCTGAAGGTGGAGTTTCAGAAAGGGCAGGACTTTCTTAAAGAGACAGAGGCCCAATTTCAAGGCATTAAATTACGAAGTCAAATCTCTTTTAACTCATATTTGATAAATACAGCATTTTTGTAACTGAAGGTAACAGTTACTGGATTGAGCTATGAAATGATTCTATGTGCCTGGAAAACACAATATGCTGGCCCTTTAAAATGGACTAGTCAAAGTTCAGTCCTAAATCCAAATTAGACTTAAGCTGATGTTCAGACGTGTTCCATCACACCTGAGTCGTTTTGCACACAAGAACGGGCAAAATTTTTACTGTAAGTGCAGCAAAGTCTGGTTGTTTAAAGCAGTGTTTTTCAAAATGGAGGCTTGGGGGGGGGCCTCAGAAAATTGGAGGGAAGATGAGGGGGGAAAAAATTGAATCTAATCATTTTCTTTATCATAAATTTTTAATTATACTTTTTAAAATTTTATCAGTTTTTCAATCAAATGTTACTGGCCATGCTCATCTTTCTAATTGGCTGCCAGTTAAATGTATCAAGCGCTTTGCTCCTAAAGCTAGCGTAGCAAAATGCACAAGTAAGCTTCTGCAGCCCTGCAGCCCAAAGACCTCACGCCAACTAAAATCAGAAGGTATGAGGCAGCGTTTGTGCTAAAAGAATGTAATAATTATTGAATAGTGAATAAAAGTGAGAAGGTAGTGTATGTTTAGTAGCACTGTCTGTGGGTTTGCAAAGGGGGTCCCCGGCCAGAAGCTAATACTGTTTGGGAGGGAGAGGGGGGAGGTCATGGCATCGAAAAACTTTGGGAACCCCTCCTTTTAAAGTATTGATGCAGGAATGTGAATATGCACGCCACACCTTTCAGATCAAGACGTGAAAAACAAACATGCTGGAAGTCCCGGGAGTGTGCGTACCTTTGCAGGACATTTGAGTAACGGAGATGTTTCCCTAACGTGGAGGAGCAAGCTTTGATTTCTGGAACACCTCAGAATGAGGAGAGTGGATGGAGGAAAGCTTGTGGTTTGAGTGTGGGTCTAAACAAATATTTATACAGGACAGAGCATGCATCCTGCCCAGTATTTATGGTTGGGTTTACGACCGAATCTCCTCCTCAGCCCCCTCATTTTCATCCCATGGTTTTTCCTAAAGGCAGCTGTGTCCCAGCAGTTTATGGTTCCCTGAATCTCCGAGGGAGCATGGAGAATATGTGCTCTGCAGATAGTCCCAAGAACAAAATAAAACCTCTGCAGAGGTTTGTGGGCCTCTGTCTCTGTGATGTCACATACACACACACACACACACACACACACACACACACACACACACACACACACGTCACTGGCTGTGTTTCATGTCTTGAGAAGGTAAAATATATCCAAGAGGTTTAATGGAAGGAGATAAAAGGCTGCACAGAACACCAGGTTTTAGCCTGGGGAACGAATTTAAGCATGGAGCTTCAATCGACTCCTTTTATTCTGGTCTTCCATCCAGAAGTTGTTTTGTACCGTCGTCAGCTGCTTGTTCCATCTTACATTAATGTGTAGAGACGAAGCGTAAGATCACATCATGAAGCATAACTCTTCTTGGGTTTTTCTTTTTGGCTGCAGTCTGTTTCTTATTTCGTCTGTTTTGCTTTGACTCACAAAATAGGATTTTGTGGTTTTCAGAGCTGATTCACCTTTTTTTTTTTTTAAATTTCTAATTTCCTAATTTTGTCCCTGCCTTTCAGCTAAAATAATTTTGTTGGTAGCATTGTTGCCTTGCAGCAAGAAGGTCCTGGGTTTGAAACCCAGCTTGGGGTCTTTCTGTATTGAGTTTGCATGTTCTCCCTATGCATGCAATGGTTCTCTCTGGGTACTCCAGCATCCTCCAACAGTCCAAAAACATGACTGTTGGGGTAAATGATCTCTCGAAATTGTCCTTAGGTGTGAGTGTGTGCATGGTTGTTTGTCCTGTGTTGCCCTGCGATGGACTGAGGGTGGAGATGGACACCAGCCTCCCCACCTCCCTGGAAGGATAAGTGGGCAGGGCTGGTGGATGGATGGATGGATGGATAGCTGTTTTCTAAAACACTTAAATGTATTTACGAGCTTTGTACTGATGTGTGTTTCATTAACTTTTCAAAGCAAGACAGTTCAGTTGTCTCTTTAAGCTGCATACGAATGTGAAGATGTGAACTCAGTCAGAATCTTATTGAATTTCATTCAGTTTTAAAAAATGTAACATTTTCCTGTTCAAACATGAGAGTACTTCCTGTTACAGAGATTAAAGGCGCACTAATAGGTCAGTTAGAAATCAGAATCAGCTGATTTTTCCTGGATCAGCTCTGATTGGTGGTCGATTCAAACAGTAAATACAAAACAGTGGAAACTACAACAATTAATTAAAAAAAATATCAGAAATCATTAAAAACAACCCTGAAACTATTTTTGTGATCATTTGTTTTGAAACTGAGGTTGGGACCGACGATAACTGGCAAAAATGTGCTGTTAATCTGAACGAACTGGCTTCAGCTGCTGCATCTGTGCATGTACATGCGTACTGTGTATGTACTACTCACATGCAGTGCTCTGTTAACTTACTAGAGAAATCCTCTGTTCAGCAGTCAGTCTGTCTCACCAGACTGAAGCCACACAGAAGCAGCGGACAGAGGCTCAGCGATCCGTTTCAGCTGTTGATTCTGCATTTAAAAGTAAACACTTTGGGTCCTTGAATAAATAAAACTGAACAAAGTGAAAGCGGTGCTGATAATATTTGAGTGCAGCTTTTAGTAAACTGGGAAGAAACCACTACTCCTCCCACGCTAAAACCAACTTCACTGTTTCCTCTTTTGCTTTTATTGTGCTGCTTTAAACACTGTAAGTATTAAAGACGTGCGCATTCACCAGATCACTGTTTTTGTGTTGCAGGAAACCGAAATCCTCGACATTAACACGATCAAGGACACGAGGAAAGGAAAGTACGCCAGGGCGCCGAAGGTTGGTAGCTGTCCTTGTGTCTGAGTCAGAGATTGAGGCTTTTTCCTTCTGCTGTCAGGAACTTTCTCCCCAGAGCATCGACGTGATGCTGAAGTGTTACTGTCAGGGAGAAGTGTGTGTGTGTGTGTGTGTGTGTGTTTGTTTTCTCACTCAGCTGATGGTGCTAAGGTGACGGGGTGTTAATGAGCTTGCAGACAGATGGCCCGTCAGACAGGAAGTGATATAACAATTACTTCTGGTGAGGAAGTCGTTGTGTAAGTGGGTTCATGTGACCGAGACGTGGATGAAGCAGCGTTTTAGGCCTCGTCGACGAGTTCACGTTACTCAGATGAGTGGATTCAGTTGCAAAGACATTCAAATATTGATTTCTACGAACAATAAAATAAAAAAAACTTTATAATTTCACGTTTTTGTACCAATAAAGGTCAGTCACCAAATGCAACAAAGCAGTGTTTCATTCAGTTTTTCTGTGGGTTTGTTGGATATCCCAACTTATTTAAACTTGCAGGACTTAAAAACGTAAAGCTGCATTAGAGCCGGGTTCTTGTTTTTTTTTTTTTTTCTTTTTTCTGTTTGAGGGCATTTATTAAATTCGGATGACATTTGCAGTGAGTGGAACATGTCTTTCAACAGTATAGTTTTAAATGCCCTGAACTACGGATGCAAGTTGTTGATTGATCTAAAGTTAACTGATCTTATAGATCGACTAACGATTAATTGATAAGCGGCCAATTTCTTAAAAAACCTGAGTTTTCTCTTGTATCTACGGTCGACCGTCTTTTCATAACACGAACGGCTAATTTTTTTTCATAACAAAATAAAAGAAGCACTTTTTTTTTTTTAAACATTATTATGTCAGCTGTATTAAATACTGACTGGATAAACAGAAAATTGTGGTTTTCTCACATTATTACACTTTGGCATATTCATAAAAGACAGCTAAACAGGAACCTCTTTGGTTGCAGGACAGAAAAATAAAAGATGAAAAGAATAAAATATGTGAAACACTTTATCCCCCATGAACGAAGATGAGTTCGTAGGAAGCATTGTCAGCGAGGAGGACGGCAGACTTTACTCCGTGTCGACGAAGTGGACAGAAATGGTGATACTTTAGCTCTCTGCTGTCAGTGGTCAGAGCGACACTTTGCTGTTAGTCATGCTTCCAGCCCCCCCCTCCCCCCAACCGGCTGGTTATGGTTGCTTTCGAAGGAATGCGTAAAGTGCATTTTGCATCCCACAGCGGACTCCGTTTGGACCGTTTCACTTTCCTGTTCTGGGATCCCGCCGCCGTCTTTAATTCTGTATCTGCTGGCTCCACTTCGAGCTGCCGTATGCAACTTTTTATGAAAAGTGTTTTTTACATGTTTGTTAAAATTATCATTATGTTGCGACAGTATAAAACAGATAATCTGTGAAAAAAATCAAACGCTTCTGCTTTCTCCCAGTCCTCCCAGTACTTACTGCTGGAATACACCACTAAGCAAGAAACAACCCAATCAGAGCCAGGAGGAGGGTCTTAGCGCTGTCAGTCACCCTCATGTACGCGCCGCTCGCACCACAACATAGCCCCGACTCCATCGTCTCTCTGCCTGGCTTTCTAACGATACGACCAGAGATTTAAAGAGGAGCAGCAAAAACAAATGAGGCCGATTAGCAGTGCTCTCTAGCTGCTGATGATGTCGTCCAGGACGTGTTACTGTGGAATATTATCTCTGCTGCCCTGAAATTGAGTCGTTAGCATGTTGTGACAGTTATTAGACTGTCAAACAGCAGCAGCCTTCAGTCAGAGGCCTCTTCAGATTCGTTGGAAGACTGGCTGCTATAGTAGATCCTTCC
Source organism: Anableps anableps (assembly GCA_014839685.1). NCBI lineage: Eukaryota > Metazoa > Chordata > Actinopteri > Cyprinodontiformes > Anablepidae > Anableps > Anableps anableps. The sequence continues at coordinate 21,211,173 of CM026085.1, forward strand.
TGCCCACAGCATCACCATCCATGACTTTTTGAAGATACATGCATGACATGAGTTATGACATCTAATATCCCTTTGAGATAAAGGATTTTAAAATTGAAATTAATTGAAACTCATGTTTGATGCACTGAAAAAGTATTTGCGCCCTTACATATTTCTTTTGTTTGATTTTTTTTTTTTTTTTTTTTTTTTTTTTTTTTTTTTTTTTTTTTTTTTTTTTGTTACACTTCAATCTTTCAAATCAAACAAATTTTAACATCAGACAAAGGTAACCCGAGTAAACACAAGAAGCAGTTTTCAAATGATGATTTCATGAACTGAAAGGTCAGTTTTCCAGCTCTAATTGAATTCCCCTCCTTTCATTTATCTGGAACTCTGCTAACGACAAGCGGCTGAGATCACGTTCACATTCCACACCCATGCCAATTTCTTTCTGGCACATACAGTCAAGAAATCATTTCCTGTAACTAGAACCTGTCTGACCTGTCTGCAGACTTTACCTGTGTAGATGTCGTTTCCTGATCTGTCGTAATTCAACAACACATGAAGGACAAAATCATTGCCATCTCTCTGTCTGGGGAAGCCGTTTCTAAGGCTTTGGGACTCCAGAGAGCCACAGTGAGAGCCGTTACCTAAAACTGGGGGAAAACATGAAACAGTGGGGAACGTTTCCAGGAGTGGCCGGCCAACCAAAAGTACCCCAAGAGCAAATTGATGACCGTGATCATCCAGGAGGAACCAGAAAGGCATGTAAAGCGCAGCAGGCCTCACTCGCTGCAGTTAAAGCTGCAGTATGTAACTTTTACTATTGCCGTCTAAAGACATGCACCGCTCCTGACCGAAAACAACCAATCAGAGCCAGGAGGAGGGGCTTAGCGCTGTCAGTCATCCTCCTGTACGCGCTACTAAATGTGCTAATGGCGAAGAAACAACTTCCCGTTCCAGGAAAACTGTTTATCCGCCGTCATTGGTGGCCATGCTAACTAGCTTTAGCATTAGCAGCAGGCTATGTTGCGGTGAACCAGTTGTAGCGTAGCAGAGAGCCCCTCCTCCTGGCTCTGATTGGTTGTTTCTGACTGAGTGGTGTATTTCTGCAGTTGGTCCTGGGAGCACTGGGAGAAGGCAGAGAAGCTTGATTTTTTTTTTTTTTTTTCACAGATTATCTGTCGTGACATCATGATGATTTTAACAAAAATGTAAAAAAAAAAAACATGTTTTTCATAAAAGTTACACACTGCAGCTTTAATGATTTAATGTTTAATGTTCATGATTCAACATTGAGAGAGAGACGATAAAAGGCCTCCTTGAGTGAGTTTCAAGGCTAAAACCTCTGAACACCAAGGCCTGTCCCACATAAGTCAATAACATCTTGATGACCTCCAAGACCTTTCGGATAATAATCTGTGGACCAAGGAGACAAAACTGAAACCTTTTGAAAGAACACCTCCAGTCAAATTTTATTGATTTTTATTGATATGAACAAACAGTGGAGAAAAATACTAAAAATAACAAACCTGACAATACAAACAGTTGTAGGGCTTTTAAAACATCATTAGTTGGAATTTATCGTGACAACAATAAAAAGTCTGATCAGAAATTTATCACGACAAATGATAAACGATACGATAAATGCCCACCCCTAACAGTCAAGCACGGTGGTGGTAGTGTGGTGAGCCGGGGCTACTTTGTTAGCTTCAGGACCTGGACAACTTGCTGTAATTCATGAAACCACTAATTCTGCCTGAAAACTTCTGAAGGAGAATGTTTGGCTCTCAGTTTATGACCTGGACAATGATCCAAAGCATATCAGCAAGTCTGCCTCAGGATAACTAAAAAAAAAAAAAAAAACTAAATGAAGATGGCGTAGTGGCCTAGTCAAAGTCTGGACTTGAATCTGAACTATAGATTCTGTGGCATGAGTGTTCATGCTGAGAGACCTTCCAATATGGCTGAAATAAAACAGAGGGACAAAATTTCTCCACAGCAAATTACAAAAAACCCACTTATTAGGTTCAGGGTGCAATTACTTTTTCTCATCGGACCAGGTTTGGGCAGCTTTTTTCCTAATAAATGAAAACTGATTTTTTTTTTTTTTTTTTTTTTTTTTTTTTCTTCGGCTAATCTTTGTTTGCAAGGTTGGCAGAAAAGCAGAAACAGCAGAAATCTGCAGGGGGCAAAACAAAAACACGTCAGTCTTGGTCTGCATGTTGACAGCCGTCCATCCCGTGGTCCGAGGGGCAGGAGCGCACGCCGCTGCATGCGCGCGCAGAAAAAAGCCTCTTCTCAGTGTGCTGTGAAGGACTCGCTGCCAGATTTGGACCCTTCTTGAACTCTTTATATATAAATATGTCTATTTTGAGTTTGAAAGGTCAGTTTCTTCTGTTGTTCCCAGTTCAGAGCATCCCAAGAGCGCAGAAACAAAACAAAGGCCTTCGAGATAAACCAGCATCACTGGGAATAAAGCGACTGATGCTTTGATGCAGCCTGAGATGGTAAAGACGCGCCAGGGCTGGATGATCGCAGGATCCTCTCAGCGGCTCTTTGAAACAGTCCGCAGCATCCAGCCGAGCAGGCCGCGCTCTGCAGGGGCAGCTTCTGCTTTCGTTCAAGTCGGCTGTGAAGAGAACATGAGGAGATTCTTCACAGAGAGAAGGATTCGGTTTGACTGCAATGAAATCATCCGTCCATCTGTTCATCCATCCGTCCATCCGTTCATCCATCCGTTCATCTGTTCATCCATCCGTTCATCTGTTCATCCATCTGTTCATCCATCCGTTCATTTGTTCATCCATCCGTTCATTTGTTCGTCCATCCGTTCATCTGTTCGTCCATCCGTTCATCTGTTCATCCATCCGTTCATCTGTTATCCATCCGTTCATTTGTTCATCCATCCGTTCATTTGTTCGTCCATCCGTTCATCTGTTCGTCCATCCGTTCATCTGTTCATCCATCCGTTCATCTGTTATCCATCCGTTCATTTGTTCATCCATCCGTTCATTTGTTCATCCATCCGTTCATCTGTTCATCCATCCGTCCATCCATCCATTCATCTGTTCATCCATCCGTCCATCCATCCGTTCATCTGTTCGTCCATCCATCCGTTCATCTGTTCGTCCATCCATCCGTTCATCTGTTCATCCATCCGTTCATCTGTTCATCCATCCGTTCATCCATCCATTCATCTGTTCATCCATCCGTTCATCTGTTCATCCATCCGTTCATCTGTTCATCCATCCATCCGTTCATCTGTTCATCCATCCGTTCATCTGTTCATCCATCCATCCGTTCATCTGTTCATCCATCCGTCCATCCATCCGTTCATCTGTTCATCCATCCGTTCATCTGTTCATCCATCCGTCCATCCATCCATCCGTTCATCCATCCATCCGTTCATCCATCCATCAGTTCATCCATCCATCTGTTCGTCCGTCCGTCCGTTCAACATTTCTTAATGAAGACAGATTTCATAAGCCCCTATAATTCAGAGCTCTGGTTTGTCTCATTAAATTCTCTCCTGTTAAAATGGTCAAACTGGAGATATTCTGGTTTATTTTTCACTGAGCAACATTTGTGTCCATGAGCAGCATTTGCCACAGCTTCCTGCATGGCTGTTTGGGCTTCGTACGGTGTACATTAATTTGTTTATTCATTGCTGCTTCGTGTTCTTTATGTAAATATGTCCTGGAACCACAGAGCTATGAGCAAATTCAAACAGGTTTACTAAGTCAGGGAAATGATCCCTCCTTCATACACTCAAAGCAACACCTCGGAATCAGACTTTATTGTACATATCATTTGTTTCTCTACATACTTTTTTATAATCAGCATATTAGTAAGTTTGACTGTTCAGCAGTGCACATATTTGTATTTGCCCATAGTTAAAATATATTCGAGATTATATTCATATATAACTTTACAGCTTTAAAGAGGTTTTATTACATTTGAACAAATAAGTTGAGCGCAGCACTGAGCAGATGGCGGACATGCTTTGCAGAGCATTTTATGATCCTTAATGACACTGTTTTTGATGTACGCCCCCATAACTTTACTGTTTTGATTTGCCTTCATTTGGATACCAAACACACAGTAGTAGTGTCGTTACTGTCGCTGCAGACATCGAGATGGGTGCCTCAGAGACACTAAATGCAGGCTTTAAAAGTTCAACGGCGTCACTTTAAATCAAGGAACGGCAGTTTTGTGAATCGAGGAGGGGTATAGTCGTCTCAAAAATACACAAAATTGTTCAAAATTATAAAATAAAACCATGTTTTGGATTTTTTTTCAGTAGATTTATGCAAAATTAAACCTAGTAGGCAGAGAAGTCTTCACACCCTCAGCTGTGACACCCAGACCTGAGCTCAGGTGCCTCCGGTTTCCGCTCCAGAACCTGCTTTGCTAAATTCAGCTGATGGAGGCTTTTGTGGACAGAGATGTTCATAAGGCCTCACGGTTGAAAATCCACATCAGAACAGAAACCAAGCGATGAATAAATGAATGGATGACAGCGCGAAGACCCTCCTCCTGGCTCTGATTGGCTTTTCTGACTGACTGGTGTATTTCTGCAGTTAGTACTGGGAGCACTGGGAGAAGGCAGAGGAGCTTGATTTTTTTTTTGTTTGTTTGTTTTTTTAGATTATCTGACTTATATTGTCACGACATAATGATAATTTTAACAAATATGTAAAAAAAAAAAAAAAAAAAAAGCATTTTTCATAAAAGTCGCAGCTTTAAGTGGAGCCGATATTTTGAGTAAATTTTCTGGAAAAACCTCGAATTATCCAGTTTAATTTTCTCACACTGGGAGAAACGGGCACCACAGGACAAAGCCTGGTCCCACGTACGAGGAAGTCCAGTGGTCTGATTACGTCGTGCCACGGTTTTGAATACCTGGCACAGTTAGCTGGCGACATCTTTGCATCTGCCTGTCGTTTGTCGTACCTGAAGTACGGGATCGCCGACTGATCCATAACCGCTGAAGGTTGATTCAACATCGCTTAAATTATCTGAATTGTTTAAAAAATTACAAAAAAAACCCAAAACGCTTATTGCTTGTAAATCTGCTGTAAAGTCACAACACAAGTGTGCCTCAATAAATTAGAAAATAATTTGAGCTTATTTGTTTTAGTAATTCAGTCTTAAAAGTGTAACTTGGTACATTCTGTAGATTGTTTCTGCAGACACTCATATTTTAAGTGTATACTTCTGTTCATTTTTATCAATAAAAATTAGTTTTTTAAATACAGAAATATTATGAACGTGACTAGCAGATGGTCATGTCACCTTCCACCCTTTTTGCTAAAGAAACTGGTTGTTCAGAGAGTTCTGTATCAAAGCATATTAATGGAAGGTTTAGTGGAAGGAAAAAGTGAGATAGAAAAAAGGAGCGCGAGCAGCAGGAATAGCCGCACCGGTATTTATACTTTTTGAACTGAATGAGTGAAATAAATGAACTTTTCTGTGATTTATGTGACCAAAGTTTGGAATCTTGGAGCTTTTCCGTCGGGACGTTGTTCCACTCAGCCTTGCTCTAAAATATGAGACAAGACTGAGGAAGAGTGATCCTTAATTGTGAGACAGATGCTGGGTATCAGAGGGAGTCGGTGGGCTAAAAAGGAGGAAAGACTCATTTGATCAATCTGTTTAGCGTGCAGAGCCTCATGCATCACAGCTATCCTCTCAGGAGACGCAGACACATCTGGGTTCTTTGCTTTTTGGGGATATTGTAAAAAATTAACCAATTCTGTTGTTTTTGTTTGTTTTTTTTTTAGGATCCTAAGATACGGGAGAAGCTGTGCTATACTAAAGAGGAGCATGAATCAAAGCTGCTGACCATCGTCCACGGACAAGACCTGGTGAACGTCTCATTCATCTGTTTACTGGGTTTAACTGAGGAAAACACACAGGTAGCGCTGGAGCCTCCTTCTGGTCCAGTATTTGCTGCCTGGCAGCAGCTCTGTCTTCGAGTTGCGACTCCAAACACTCATGTTTGTTTCCAGATTTGGACGGACGAGCTCTTCTCCTTGGCTACCAACATAATCGGCCAGAACGCCTCGAGGAACACCCACCTTAACAAAGCGTAAGACCAGTTTAGGGAGCTTCTCCTGACGGGTCTTTACAGCTTCCTGCTGGGAAGGCTGGGAAGGCTTTAATATTTCCAGAAACATTCAATATGGTATCATGACAAGTAGCTTCCTTCCTTCCTTCCTTCCTTCCTTCCTTTCATTCATTCCCTCAATTCCTTTCTTCCTTCATTTCATTCCTTCTTTCTTTCCTTTCTTCCCTCCTCTCATTCATTCATTCGTCCTTCCTTCCTTCCTTTCATTCATTCCCTTAATTCCTTTCTTCCTTCATTTCATTCCTTCTTTCTTTCCTTTCTTCCCTCCTCTCATTCATTCATTCGTCCTTCCTTCCTTCCTTTCATTCATTCCCTTAATTCCTTTCTTCCTTCCTTTCATTCCTTCCTTCCTTTCTTCCCTCCTCTCATTCATTCATTCATTCATTCATCCTTCCTTCTTTCCTTTCATCCCTTCCTCTGTTCATCTTTTTCACCGTCCATCAGTCTGCCCAACCTTTTCTCTCTCTCTCCATCTTATATATTTATATATTGATGATTATTTAAATTCACATCATGAACTTTTTGCAGCTATATTTGTAAAACGGGCTAAAAACCCCCCAGTTTTGGGATATTTCCACCAACGCTGACGCTCTGGTTTGTTTCCAGGTACTATAAGCTAAAGATACAAGTGGGTGGTGACGGGAAGATCCCCGTGAAGTGGTGAGCAAATGCCTCTTCTACCTTTTTAACTCACCCACCTCTACATTGTTTCCCACTTCATTAACTTTCTCGCTTTGTTCTTTGTCTTCAAAACGTGGAAGTTTTTCTCCTTTCCGTCTGGCTTATCATGGAGTCAGTTCTCAACCTTTTGCGTATTTAAGCCCGTTAAAGATTTCTGCTTTCTTCCCCACATTAAAATGTTTCAAGTTAAACTAATTTAGTATCAAAGATAACCTGAGTAAATACTAAAAGCAGTTTGTTTTCAAGACGTTAAGTGCTTGTGATTCAACAAATTGTTGTCCAGTTTCTCCAGCATTATTACTGCCTGGCCTGCAGATCAAGAAATCAATTAAATAGCACCTGTCTGACAACCCGAAGTAGGCTAAAAGATCACAAAAACACAACACAAGAAGTTTGAAACAGATTGGAAACAAAGACACTGGGATCTGGTTGGCCAAAAATAACTCTTAAATCGCATGGATGAGTTATCCTGGAGATCAGTAAAGAACTCAGGACAACATCTAAAGCATTGCACTTACCTCAGTTATGGTCAGAGTTCATCATTTACCTGCAAGACAGAGGGGGATTCAAGATGAAGACCACTGATGATCAAAAAGAGGTCCAAAAACTCCTCTAAAAGGGGCAGTATTATGCGTTTTCCAGCCACATAGTGCCTTTTTATAGCAAATCGAGTAACTGTTACCTTCAGTTGTTACAAAAATGCTGGAAATATCAAATATGACTTAAAAGAAATTTGACTTCGCAATTTGATGTCTTGAAATTGGGCCTCTGTCTCTTTAAGAAGCTCCTATTCTTTCCGACACTACGCCTTTAGCATGTCATCACAACAGCGCTCCTCTATTATGACGTTTACAACCGTTCTTACCAGCGTTGGACAGAGAAGTAGTTCCTATGATGAGCTCAGCAGACGCACAGTTCCACCAGGTGGATATTTATTGGTGTTTCCTAATTGCTGCTGCCGCTAATCTGGTGAAGCTTAGTACGGAAGTTGTGGGGGAGGGGTGGTCTGTGAGATGGAACCGCGGAAGCTTAGAAACTGCAGCTCCAAGGAGGAGCTGTATCCACACAGGCGTTTTGCACAGCTTGAATGGCTGCCACAGGACATTAAAGGATTTCTCAAACATGCATGAAAAAATCAAAGCAACACTCCAGGTATGTTTTTGATGAGGGAATAACATTATATCATGATGTAAAGCTCAATAAAGTCGATTTTACTTAATACCCCTCCCCTCCCCCTCCTCAATGATCCACCAAGACATTTGGGTAAATATTTGGGCAGAGAATACAAAAGTGGACCTTTTTAAAAGCATGGTGGTGGTAGTGTAATGCTGTGGGACTTCTTTATAAACTGGATAACTGACCATAACTGATGGAAACCATGATTCCGCTCTCTTGCAGAAAAATCCTGAAGCAGAATCATTTCGAGAACCGCCGCCTCTGAACAGCGACAAGACACATAAATGAATGGTTCAGAGTGGTCTAGTCAAAGTCTTGAGTGAAACAGACTCAAGATGGAGTGATGGGAAGCGTTAAAATCCTCCAGTGATTTAGGAGGTTCAGCAGTTCAGGGCGGGATTACTTATGAGGTTATAAAGGGGCAAATACTTTTTCACACAGGGTCAGGAGGGTGTGAAAAGCTTTTTTTTCCTCAACAAATGAAATCATCGAAATCATCATGTGAAAACCGCTTTTTGGATTTATTCAAGTTACCTCTGTTTGGTATTAAAACCTGTAATCTGTGAGAAGGCAAAAACCTTTTTAAATCAGCGTACAGTGAGGAGAAAAAAACATTTCCTTTTACCTCCATCTTGAACCAAAACCAACCCGAGTTTTTGCCTTTCAGCTTTATGAAGCTGTTCTCTGATAAGAAGAGGGTGGAGGTGGCTCTGGAGCAGTGCGGCCTCCTCAGCAACAAGGTAACCACTGAACGCAATCTCTCACCATTAACCAAAACATGTTCTTGCAAACAGCAACGCTTCATGCAGCGAAATGGAAAATCACTTCGTCCTTCAGCTTAATGATAGCTGAATTCCTGACTTTTTGCATTCAGTAACTCACTTTACTGTCTTTAATTTGCTGCATCACAAGATAAAATTTGCCTCATTAAACTTTTTATTTTTTATTTTATTTATTTTTTATGTTTTTGACCCAGAACTCTCAGATAAATTCACCATCATTAAAATACTTTTTTTTTTTTTTTTTTTTTTTTTTTTTTTTTTTATAGGAACATGTAACATTTTTGGCATCTGAGGCCCTCCGTTGTTCCAAGCCTGGTTCTGGTTTAGATGCCAAACAGAACATTGATCTTCTTATGGTTTGAATTTTTCTAACAAAATAAAGATAAACAGAGGACAAACTTTGCCTTTAACCAATCTGTACTTGTTGTAGGATAATCAAAACTTTTATTTGAGAAATCTGTATTTCAGACTTTTGAAATAGAGCAGATCTAAGTTACTCCAGGTGCATAAATGGTAAGAAAGCAGCCTGTTCGCACTATGCTGAGCTGGAAGCTAATTTTTTTGTTCTTAACAGTCCAAAATTGACAGCTTGAAAAATCTAGAAATTTGGGTCTGGTAAAGTAATACATTTGGAAATGATTCCCTGAATTAAAATGTTGTTTTAAATCGTGCTGATCTACACTGGACCCCTGGTATTTGTGGAGTTTGGGGCCACAGACACCTGCTAATAGCTAAAATATGCAAATCCTCCTTCCAAAAACGCTTAGAACTGTCTATTTTAATTGTTCAAACACCAAATATACCTTAAAGGGGCAGTATTATGTATTTTCCAGGCACATGGAATCGTTTTATAGCTCAGTCAAGTAACTGTTACCTTCAGTTGTTAAAAAGATTCTGTTAATATCAAATATGACTTAAAAGCAATTTGACTTCGTAATTTAATGCCTTCAAATTGGGCCTCTGTCTCTTTAAGAAACTCCTGCTCTTTCTGAAACTCTGCCGTCAGGAAGTCATTACAACAGCGCTCCTCTATTAACCCTTGAACAATGTTTTTATCAGCATTTCACTGAGAAGTAGCTCATATAATGAGCTCAGCAGATGCGCAGTTCCACCATGTGTTTGCTAATTGCTGCTGGCTAGTCTGGAGTAGCTGAGTGGGGAAGTCGCGGGGGAGGGGTGCTCTGTGAGGCGGAAGCTCGGAAGCTTAGAAACTGCTGCTCCGAGGAGGAGCTGCGTCTCAAAGGCAGAGCTAGGTCCATCCAGGCGTTTTGCACAGATGAATGGTTGCCACGGGAGATTTAAGGATTTCTCAAACATGCATGAAAGAATCAAGGCAACACTCCAGGTATGTTTTAGATGAGGGAACAACATTATTACATGATGTAAAGCTCAAAAAAGTCAACTTTACATCATACTGCCCCTTTGCTCTGCAGTAATACGCATATTTGGAGCAGTCTTCGCTCTGCTGCAGAAGCTAACACCAACAGTCCTTATCTCTGCTCTTGGGGGTACAGCCAATCAGCACCAAGGAAAAAAATGTTAGTCCTGGATTGGCTGCTTTGCAAACGCCAGCCTGTAGCGTGTCAAGTAGCATTGGATCGAGGTAGAATATTTGAGATTTGCTGTAGGGAAAAAAATTCGCAAATTATCTGGAGTTGGATTCCACAGAAAAATCCACAAATAAGCGGGGGTCCACTGTACGTAGAAGGGCACGGTAACCAGTGCTTTGTGAAGCTCGTCAAGCCTCCTTGGGTGGAGTTTTATGGAGCCTAACTTCAAGAAATTTGATGTTTCTTCGATTCTGAATGGTTGTGACGAGTTGCAAAATAAAAAAATCAGTTTTTATTGCAGAAATATTTAATTAGTTGGTGCACAGGGAGTAGGGGGGCAGTGGGGAACTTTGGTTCATGCAAACACTGCATGAACCTGGCTGCTGACAATGGGCTCACAGCTGATTGAACTGGTGATTTTAAACAAATCTTCTTCTTGTTTACCAGCTTCAACCCAACGAGTTTCGTTCTTTCTAAGTTTCGGAGGAAAGTGTCTTAACAAATGAGCAGTTTCCCCTTTCCCTCCACCATGGTTTATTGAGTTTTTAATCCCTGAAGAAATCTTTCCTAGTGCCAGTTTTTCCTGTTTTAACAAAGCATCACCTCTAGAAATTAGAAATTGTGCCATATGCAACAATCACAAACTATTTTATGTTTTTATTTTTTTATTAGATCAAACAAGCTTCAAAATCATTAAAAAGTCTGATTCATGAATATGTTGAATGGACTGAGGTGTTAGAACAGGAAATTTCACTTTTAAGCCATGAAGTTTTTAGGTGAGCAGCGAGCATTTTAAAAATGTGAATCATTATCTGTTGGTTTTGTTTTGGGGACTGGTTGGGATTTTTCTTAATGTTCTTGCGTGAATATTTTCAAAAAAATTACCACTTTAAAAAATAAAATTCAGTTGACACGGTTAAAAGCTGCATAGGAAACACATTTTCATGGTTTACACCCAAAGTTTCCAGTTCTTTCGATAAAATTAGCTACTTTTTAAGATTCAGATTTCTCATATTATTATAATTATTGAAGTCGACACACCATACAGAAGTTTTCGAAGACATTCATAGCTGACTATATAAATGCATATCCACAGTTGTGCTGTAGATGCTGTGGAAGTTATACGTTACTACGTTTATACAGTGAGATCCTTCTGATCCTTAGTAACCGGTCTGCAAATTGTGGCTGTAGCTGAAGGATGCACATTAGCCAATGTGAGGCAGATTCTCCTAAAGGAGCTGTATTTTGAGTTAATCCTATTGAGTACGACTGATAACAGGTGTGTACCAAATAAGATTGGATGCTGAAATTGTTTTAATTTAAAGGTGTGCAGACTTATTCCGCATTGTTTGTTTTTCAGTCATTAAAGGTGGAAAACGTTCGGAATAATTCGTCATGATCTCATTTTTCTGCATCACAAACCCTCACGTGAGGGCAGCTGTATGCTGCTTCGATGAAACCCCCCAAGGGTTAAACTAATGTAACCTGTGAGGCCGTTTGTTTGCCACTGTTTACTAGATGTTTAGCAGTGCTTGTACATTTCAACCAATAACGGTTGGGGGTTGCATGTAGCGTCCTCTGTGACTGTGTGGGTCGAAAGCTGAAAAAAATGTTTGGAAACCACTCCTTGGAAACCGTGTATGTTCAGGTTGAGGCCAGGTCTCTTATGTGCTGAATAATCACTGCGATCTGCACCAAAACTCATTTTAAAGTCACAAGTCTTGTTCTTTTTGATAAAGTCTAGAAACATGGTTGACGGAGCTGTTTGCGTTTGTCGCTTTACTCTGGCGCCACCTGTTGGTGAAAACACGAGCAAGTTCTGGTGTTGAGGAGGTCATCACTAACTTTAAACACATTGTTAGACATTTCTCTCAAACAGCTCATTTGAAGAAATAAACCTCTTTAGAAAACACAAGTTATATATTAAAAAAAATGAAAAAACCAGGGAAGTTGAGGGGATTTGTGATATGATAAGAAAAACCCCCATGATATGTTATCATTATATTTCGATGAAAAAAAACAGCTAAAACCAGATATTTATAGACACTGTATAAAAACACATGTTTTTCTCTTTCTTTTTTAGGTAACCTAGGGTTAACAAAATTATCCATATTTGATAAATAACCGGATAATGAGAGAGCCAGGAGTTGACATACACTTAGATTATTGTGGCTTTAAACAATCTGGAACAGGCCAGGAAATGTCATGGATTTGTATGCTTTGGATAAGTTAAACATCTGCGTTAACATGAGGCACACCTGGGTATGTACAGTATTTTAAGGCAACGCCTTAACCACAACACTTTCTTTAGTGAAAGGGTGGACAAATGAAACTATATCAGGCATGATATCAGGAAGTAAACACCATGGGCTAGGCAGTCATCGTAACGTTCAGGAAGCAGACGGACACTGTGTCCCTTAGATTAACGTGTCTTGGTCCAAAATGTGTGTCAACCCTAGAGGAAAAGCAAAGGACCTTGTAAAGTTGCTGGTTTTAAAGAAAAAAAAATATTGTCCGCAGTCATAACATAGGCTGAAAAGCCGCTCAGACAGGAAGAAGCCATTACTCCAGACGCAACATAAAAAGCTAGATTATAGCTTGAAAATGCAATCAAGTAGGAAGGAGGAAGACTTTAGATCTGACCTAAAAAAAGCCAAGCCAAGCCCATAGACATGGTGTCCGAGCCCCATCCGACGAATTGACTTTTATTATTCCCATTTATTAAATGGGATTAATTTTGGTAATCCTAAGTGACCTAAAACAAAAATGTTTAGTCTTATTTAATGTCTGGCAGGGAGGGGAAAATGGTTCTGTGTGTGTGCAGTGTATATAAATCTTTGGTTTCAGCTGGAAATAGGTTGAGACTGTTAATAATAAGCCTGTCGCTGTAAGAAATTAATCAATTAATCGCATGATAAATTAAACCGAGCTCCTTGATTTCCATTCTGATGATTAATATTTTCTGAAGGGCCATTTTGTTTAGAGATTCCATAATTTATTTTATTTATGGTCTCAAAATGATAATATTATTGTTTATCACAGTAATTTCTGGGACAGTTTATCAGCAAAATTTGTTGTGGTGACAGGTTAATAATCTTCCAATCCTCTCTGTCGTCTCTCTGCAGTCAGAAGGTATAAAACCAGAGGATTTCACATGGGATTCTTTTCAAAAGTTCCTCGACAGCTTGTGTTTCCGACCTGAACTACACAGCATCTTCGAGGAATGGTATTTAAACTTTTCATTTCTTGAGAACGTCTTTTTTTTTTTATTTTATTTTATTTTTTTAACCTTCCTAAATCTTCTCTGCTGTCGCTGAGATTTTCAGAGTCGCTTTCTCCGTGATTCAGTGTTGTCTCTCCTTCAGTGGTGCTCGGAGGAAACCGTTCATCTCTCTGGACCAGTTCACAGACTTCATCAACGGCAAGATGCGGGACTCCAGGTTGAACGAGGTGCTGTACCCCCCCCTGAAACGAGACCAGGTCCGACAGATCATGGAGAAATATGAGACCAACAGCGGCCAGCTGGAGAGAGGTTAGCAGCTCAGTTTTATCCAGAGCTTCTCGCAGCTCGTGATCTTTGGATCTTTGGATCTCTACTTAATGTTGTGAAATATTCCTACGAAACAACAATATCTGTTTGAAGAAATAGTTCCACTGACTTAAGCTTCACTGTGTCCTCCCAGGCCAATTTATAGGGGGGGGAACTACCTACTGGCTTCTTTCTGCTCACAAAAAGCTAATCCAAGCTTACAAACACTAAAACCTTGGTTTTGGTCATTTCTATTTGATTGAAAACTTCAGCAAAAATGCTCATTTTTGCATCTCTGAAGACATGAACGATCACTCGAATTTCATTTGAGCTTCTTTTGTACTGAATTTTTGTCCACAGAGCTTAGAAAGCTGGATCCATTTCAAAGAAGCAGACCTCGTATTTTTTTCAAATCATTATTCTTCATGTTTTGTTGGACTTTTGTGTTCACATTTGAAAATTGTTTTGTTTAATACACCTTGTCTGTCCGGCTTTCTGTTGCAGACCAGATCAGTTTGCAGGGTTTCAGTCGATTCCTTGCCGGTGAGGAAAATAACATTATACCTCTGGAAAGGCTTGACCTCTATGATGATATGACCCAGCCGCTGCCCCACTACTTTATAAACTCCTCTCACAACACATACCTCACAGGTAAAAGGTTCTCAAGGAACATCTACATTTTTACATTTAATGGTTTATCTAAAAATGAAAAGTTGGCATTTTATACACAAAAAATATAATGGTTAATAGATTAAAAGCTGGAACGCTTTAATTCAATATCCGATGTTGCCTTGGCTCGGTTTTGAACATGTCGCTGTGTGTTTCTGCCTGCCTCCAGTCGGTCAGCTGACAGGTATGTCGTCGGTGGAGATGTACAGGCAGGTGCTGCTCACCGGCTGTCGCTGCATCGAGCTGGACTGCTGGAAGGGCCGGCCGCCAGACGAGGAGCCTTACATCACCCACGGGTTCACCATGACCACTGAGATCTCATTTAAGGTGACTCACCCTTCTTATCAGACGGAAATGAAATGTTGTTGTAACTCATAACATCCAAGTATCTTCAAAGAGTCGTCTCGAGTCATGCTGTGGGCAGGAAGGATCTCCTGTAGCAGTCAGTCTTGAAACATATCTGAAAAGGCCTCTGAGTAAAGACTGTTGCGGTTTGAGAGTCTCATCACTGTCATGACATGCTAACAATTTCATTTCTGTGCAAGAGAGACCATATTCCTCAGTATGTGTAAATGTCAGTTTTGTCCATCGTTGCTGGGAAATCTCATTTATTAAACCGGTTTTACACAACATGCATTACTTAGGTGTGTTGGTAAATATAAAATCTTCACTCTGCAAAAATGTTCATGGTTCACTCAGGAGTTTTTTTTGATGGTTCTTCTAAGAAAAACCTGTTTGTTTAAGTTTTGGTTCATTTCATTTAAGCTGCTGTATGTGACTTTTATGAAAAACATCTTTTTTTTTACATATTTGTTAAAATTATCATTATGTTGTGACAGTATAATATAAGACAGATACTCTGAAAAAAATCAAGCTCCTCTGCCTTCTCCCAGTGCTCCCAGTACTAACTGCAGAGATACACCACTCAGTCAGAAACAACCAATCAGAGCCAGGATGAGGGTCTTAGCGCTGTCAATCATCCTCATATACACGGTGCTCACACACTCCCCCTGCTCTCTGCAACGCTACAGCTGGTTCACCACAACATAGCCTGCTGCTAATGCTAAGGCTAGTTAGCATGGCTACCAATGACGGGAGATAAACAGTTTTCCTGGAACGGTGAGTTGTTTCTTGACCATTAGCACATTTAGCAGCGCATACATGAGGGTGATTGGCAGCACTAAGCCCCTCCTCCTGGCTCTGATTGGTGTATGTGTGTGTGTGTATATATATATATATATATATATATATATATATATATATATATATATATATATATATATATATATATATATATATATATATATATGCGGCTGGGTAGCTCAATGGGTAAGTCACCCGACCTTCACCCGGGAGACCAGGGTTCGAATCCAGGCCGGGTAGCTTGGTTGAGATATCCAGTGTGGGTCCTTAGGCAAGATCCTTCGCGCTACTGCCTACCTCATGATGAGTGACAAAGGAATACACGCCATACCAGCTCAGACGTCGCCCGGTCAAACAAGGTCTGTGTCAGGTGCTGGGGAACCAGGGCACCTTCACGAAAAATGGGTTACTGGAACAAGACGGAATTGGGCGAGAGGTGAAAACTTGGATCTGTTGGAATGCTACTACTCAAGTAACCCTAGTCAGAGGGGTTACATGCAAAGAATGCGGGAGGAATGGTTACGTCGACATCCCCATTCAACACTAACTGCCAAACAACTAGTAGCTCAGTGTTCCAACATCCGCAAATGGCGAATGCTGTCACAACTTGAGATAGACGAGGTACAACACAAATGCTATGGCAAGGGGGAGCCAGGACGCCAGGTCAAAGGGGAGTTAGCTTCAACTCCCCACCCGGAGATTGGGTATGCAGCCCCAATAATGAACGAACCATCAAAGCTGAACGAGGCAGCAACTGACCTGAGAGGATCGTGGCCCAAATGAACACCAGGCAATCCCGATGCCAATTACAACGGCTGAGTGAAGTACCATCACAAAGACGAAGATCACATCACAAAGATGTGAATGCAGCATTGAGAACGATCCCTACCAACACCATAACGGAAACCAATGAGCTGGTGTACAACTCAGCATCAGTGATCCTTGAGATGCTCGGCTATAGGAGCAACCATGAGATTCAATACCCACCATGGAAAAGACGGTTAGAGGCTAAAATCAAGGTAACAAGGAGGGAATTGTCAGAGCTCCAAAGAGGTGCAATCAAAAGACCAGTACCCAAGCGGTACAGCCAGATGCCCATACCTGAAGCGCTCGAAACTGCCAAACAAAGGCTCCAAGCCTTGGCCAGTCGCCTAAAGAGGTACACGAGAGAAAATGAACCCAGGAGGATTAACCGGCTCTTCTCCACCCAACCAGCTAAAGTGTACTCTCAATGGCAGGGTAATAACAACAGAGCAGACCCACCAAGGCTGGAGACCCAACAGTACTGGAAAGGCATATGGGAAAGGGAGGCGACCCACAACAGCAATGCACAGTGGCTAATCTCTCTACGAGATGACCACAGCAACCTCCCTGAGCAAGCCCCAGTAACTATCACAGTGGCAGATGTCCAAGAAAGAGTCTCAGGTATGAAAAACTGGACAGCACCAGGTCCTGACATGATCCATGCCTACTGGCTAAAGAAACTCACTGCCCTCCATGAGCGACTGGCAGCTCAAATGAACCAGCTGCTACAAAGTGGGACTCACCCTGAATGGTTAACTGAAGGGCGCACAATCCTGATCCAGAAGGATCCCTCAAAGGGTTCGGTCCCATCCAACTATCGGCCAATAACCTGTCTCTCTACAACATGGAAGCTCATGTCAGGCATCATAGCAGCTAAGATAGGTGGGCACATGGATAAATACATGAGTACAGCACAGAAGGGCCTCGGCATAAATACCAGAGGAGCCAAACACCAACTCCTGGTAGACCAAACAGTCGCCCGAGACTGCAAAACCCGACACACCAACCTGTGCACGGCTTGGATTGATTACAAGAAAGCCTATGACTCAATGCCACACACTTGGATCATTGAATACTTAGAGATGTACAACATCAACAGGACTCTAAGAGCCTTCATTGCAGCCTCGATGGGGATGTGGAAAACCACCCTTGAAGCCAACTACAAGCCAATTGCACAAGTGTCCATCAAATGTGGCATATACCAAGGAGACGCTCTGTCCCCACTGCTGTTCTGCATAGGTCTGAACCCCCTCAGCCAAGTCATCAACAAGACTGGCTACGGATACCGACTCAAGAACGGAGCCACCATCAGTCACCTCCTCTACATGGATGACATCAAGCTGTACGCTAAGAGCAAACGAGACATCGACTCACTGATCCACACCACCAGGATCTACAGCACTGACATTGGGATGTCATTCGGACTAGAGAAATGTGGTCGGATGGTTACACAGAGAGGGAAGGTCATCCACACAGAAGGGGTCTCACTCCCAGAGGGAACAATAGCAGACATTGAGGACAGTTACAAGTACCTGGGAATACCACAAGCAAATGGCAGCCTCGATGAGGTCACAAGGAAAGGAGCCACAGCCAAATACCTCCAACGAGTAAGGCAAGTCCTGAGAAGCCAGCTCAATGGCAAAAACAAAATACGTGCAATAAACAGCTATGCCTTGCCAGTAATCAGATACCCTGCAGGAATAATAAGCTGGCCAAAGGAAGAGATAAAGACCATGGATGTTAAAACTCGGAAACTACTAACCATGCATGGAGGGTTCCACCCTAAATCCAGCATCCTGAGACTATACGCGAGCCGTAAGGACGGAGGCAGAGGACTAGCGAGTGTGAGAGCCACTGTCCAGGATGAAACATCCAAGATCCATAAATACATCAAGGTCAAAGCCTCAACCGACGATGTGCTCAGCGAATGTCTCAAACAATGGGGACCAGAGGATGAGGTGCTGGAGGAACCATCATGGGAGGATAAGCCCCTACATGGGATGTACCACCGACAAATAACTGAAGTGGCTGATATCAGGAAATCCTACCAATGGCTGGAAAAAGCAGGACTCAAGGACAGCACAGAGGCACTCATCCTGGCTGCACAGGAACAGGCCCTAAACACCAGAGCAATAGAGGCTCAGATCTACCACACCAGACAAGATCCAAGGTGTAGATTGTGCAAGGAGGCCCCTGAGACAGTCCAACACATAACAGCAGGGTGCAAGATGCTGGCAGGGAAAGCGTACATGGAACGTCATAACCAAGTGGCGGGCATAGTGTACAGAAACATCTGTGCAGGATATGGACTGGAAGCCCCGAGATCAAAGTGGGGCACACCCCCAAAGGTGGTGGAGAATGACCGAGCTAAGATCCTGTGGGACTTCCAGATCCAGACAGACAAAATGGTAATGGCGAACCAACCGGACATCGTGGTGGTGGATAAACAACAGAGGAAAGCCGTTGTGGTGGATGTAGCAATACCAAGCGATTGCAACATCAGGAAAAAGGAACACGAGAAACTGGAGAAATACCAGGGCCTCAGAGAGGAACTGGAGAAGGCCTGGAAGGTGAAGACCACAGTGGTGCCTGTGGTCATCGGGGCCCTCGGGGCAGTCACCCCCAAACTGGAGCAGTGGCTAAAACAGATCCCAGGAACAACATCAGACATCTCAGTCCAGAAATGCGCAGTTCTCGGCACAGCCAAGATACTACGCAGAACCCTCAAGCTCCCAGGCCTCTGGTAGAGGACCCGAGCTCAGAGGTTGAGAAAGACCACCCGTGGAGGGTGAGAAGGGAATTTTATATTTTATTTATATATATATATATATATATATATATATATATATATATATATATATATAATTATTATATATATTATCAGTTTGCATTGATTTTGCTCAGAACCTAAACTGCTCCAGTAATGTTTAATGAAAGATAAATTAATCCAAAAATTGCATTAAGTCAATATGATAACCCAGAAAATTCCCAGAGAACAGAATGTAAGAAACAGGTTGAGTCTGCCGAGTCACTATTTGCTGTGGTCATTCCGAGCTTTTCGGGGGGGTGGGGGGGAAATGTGTCGAAAGTTCGGAAGAAAAGTCAGTTTAGTCCCTGGTTGCTATGGTAACTGTGTAAGGAAGAATCTGCCTAGCCAGTGATTTTTCAGGCGATCCCTGCCTTTTCTGCAAAGCAGACAGAACGTTAGTGAAGAATATGGTGGTCCCTGGTTGCTATGGTGATTCTCCAACTTTTTCTGGAGAGCAGATGGTAAACAAGAGAGAATGACTGGTTTACTCACTGGTTGCCATGGTGATGAGGTAAGAGTGAAGAATCTGCTTAATCACTGGTTCCTCTGGTGATTTCAAACGTTTTCAGCCGTTTGTGCCCCCGCATCCTCGTGGAAATGGTAGCTTAGGAGACCCTGAATAGTTTTTATTTTGAAATTGGTTCCAGAGTGAAAATTTCGCCCTCAGGTCGTCAGCAAAAATGCCTGTTTTGTGACAACGTTGCTGAATTGTCCCAACCTTCTGACCTATAACCCTAAACACGTCATAACAACAACAACGTTGGACAATAACTCCCAGTTTTATAGTCGAACGTGACATGAAGAAGCCTGACTTCGTTGTTTCTCCACGTTGTGCTTAGTTTTTCGCCATTCTTGTTTTCTTCTTGTGTTTACCGTTAAACTCGTGTGGAGGCTTTGCCATAGCTACTCCATGTTTAGCGCCACTTACAGGTCTGGGGGAGTAAAAGTAGCTTTTTGGGCAGTTCTGTGAGGATAAAAACATTTCTAGAAACGGTCACTTGTGGACGCAGGTGTTTTTGAAACGGTCAACCCATTCCAGTGTGGACAGGACCTAAGTGAAGTGAATGGATGGTAAAATTATGTAAGGCAAAATTAAACTGTTGTTAGATATGACACTAGTTTAAATACGAAACAGTATGAAACTCTAAGATAAACATTTGGACCAAAAAAGCGAACTCTGGTCTGCCTAAAAAGCTAGGTCTCGGTTCGGTTGAAGTGAACTCTGGCATGGTTTGAATGCAGAATGCCAAGTGGACCGGAGGCCACTCCAAAAGCAGGAAACGAACGTTTGCGCAAGGCATTCTGGGTAAACACAACCCAAACAAATGCATGTGTCTGGTGCTAGCAGGAGAAATGGCTCATGGACTTTTACCAACGACAAAAGAGAAATTCTACAACCTCTGAAATCTAATGCCACTCCATTTAAAACAAAATTTTTTTTTTTTTTTTCATTTTGGGAAGAAGGAAGTTGCGCTCAGTGTCTTCTTCAGAGGTTTTTGTGTTGTTTCCTTCAGTAGTTCTTGGTGCAGTGCCACCACAGGCGAGGAGGGGAACAGGTTGCTCAAAGGGTTTGGTTCATTTGACACAGTTCAGTGTTACAGTGAACCGCACCAACTGAAAATTTAACAAATGTTGGTCCCCAACTGAACCGAGTTTACCAGACTATCAGGTGTAAAAACCACCCTTATATTCATTCAACAAGTTTTAGTTTTACATAAACTATAAACGATATAATTGCATATTATGGACAAGTGGTAGAGCGCCGAAGTCTAATTAGTTTCAGTGTTGTGTATGTAAGTTTTGTAATTTTCTTTTTTTGAAAATTTAAATTTGTATGTTGTATCTCATTGTTCCCAATAAAGCTGAAGGTTTTGAAATATTTTTGTATGTCTTTCTTACACTTTGTCAGATGGGTAGTAAAATGAAAATTTTAGCAGAAAGGAGAACGATTTTAGCAAATTTGTAATAAGTGAGCTACAGTGCTTATTAATTGTCACGTTCATTAACATTCTTCATTATCAGAATTAGCAGCATCACTGCAGCATGCTCACAAGTACTATATATTCAGATAAAGAGCACCGTGTTTCCTCAATTCGGCATAAAAAATTAAGCCAAAAAGATGGTTGGTCTTAGCCTCACATTTTTCTGAAGTATTTTATGATGTGAGATTTTCCCATTTTACATGTTCTCTTTCTGTCATTGACTGCAGGAAGTGATTGAAGCGATAGCAGAGTCCGCTTTCAAGGCTTCCCCTTACCCCCTCATCCTGTCTTTTGAAAACCACGTTGACTCGTAAGTGTAGCTAAAACCCTACATGTGTCAATGTTGACCTCCACTATTAAACTTTGTCACTGGCTGTTTGTATTTGGCTTTTGTATGAACTGCATGTTAGAATATTTGCCTTTAAACTTGGCCACTGATGCCTGAAGGCATGTCGGGTTCCAGTTTATAACCGATTTCTGTCATTTCAGACCTAAACAGCAGGCCAAGATGGCGGAGTACTGCAGGACGATCTTTGGAGACGCCCTGCTCATCGATACACTCGATAGATATCCGGTAAACTCAAATCCATATTCACTGTGCTATCCAACTTCAAGCATCTGACTTAATCAGATCCCTTGTGATACTTGGATCTGCTTAACCTGATCCATGACCCAAAATTAGGGTTGCAAAGAGGAGATAAGACCGGGGGAAACTTTCCATAGGAATTGTGGAATCAGAGTGTATCATACACAAACATGAATATCAACATTTTGTTTCGTCACACGCAGAAAGCCGTGCAAAGTAATACAACTGAAAACATTACATTTTAAAATAAATATGAATATGTGTATGTGGGGATCATACAGATATGATATGTCTCTAATTTCAGTGTTGCAACATCTAAGCAAAACAGTCATGTTTGTTCTATACAGCAATTCTAATAGCTTTAGCTTCAGTTTCAAACACCGGGGTAGGCTTTGAGATTCAAATTTGTCTCATATACCTGATGAAATTATATGATAACCAGCCTTTTTTTGATTACTAATCTAGTATCAGTGCTGTTTAAAACATTACCACTTGTCATCTGTATGACTTTTAGCTGATCCGAAATCATCCGCTTCCCTCACCACAAGATCTGCTGGGAAAGATCCTGATCAAAAACAAGAAGAAGCCTCAACCAGAGAAGGCCACCATACGGCGCAAAGAACCCACCCTGGACCAGCAGTCGCCCTCCCGTGGTATGAATGTCTGGTCCCGCCCACACATTTGTCAAGCAGACAGTCACGACGAGGGTGAACCACAAAATGTCATTGCTAAAGTAACTGTGTCCAAGATTAATAATGGAAAGTTGTGTAGAAGGAAAAAGTGTGACAGAAATAGATGAACAATCAATAGGAGTTAAATGGGCTACAACTGTGGCATTCCTTATATTAATTCAGTTCAAAAATCCTTTGTTAATCCCAAAAGGAAATTAAATTTTGCCACTTTTGAATTGGAGACATGAGAAGGTTCTTACCTGATCAAAGAAAAGTGGGCAGAATTTTTGCCTGCTAATCCAAACTGCTTATTTTAGATTAAAGTCCTTGAGTCGAAAGAGAGTGAAGAGGTGGGGGAGTCTAATACCACTCTTTATGAAATTAATCTATATAATATAACTTTAATTTTTTCAATGACTTAAATAAATAACCTTTTCCATGATGTTCTAATTTATTGAAACACACCCGTGGAGTAGAGGATCAGCTATGTAGGATGATCCATTCCTCAGATCCTCAGACCCAGGTCTTGGCTGGATTTTACAGTTACTGTCCATTAGTTGGGTAAAAAAAAAGTTATAGTGCGCTTGGTTTCAGACACGTTTCTCTTTTTTGTGGTTTAATTTTCACTGTGATGGCATGTTTAGGAGAGATTGACCAATTAAATCTAAGAAGATGTATTCTTGACAGTAAAACATGGTGGTTTTTCACTACTTCTATCTTGTACATATTCAGTTTCTTCATTCCTTTAAACCATGCAAAGCACAACATACTGTCATGGTCAGGACACAAGGACAGGACTTAAAATGAGTGGAAAAGCAGCCAATTTAAAAATAAAAACCTCAAACATCTGCAAAAAAGCGAAAAACCTATCAATTAAGACCACTACCAAAGGTTACAGGAAAGCATGACTCCTTGGAGACAAGAGCTGAGAAATTAATGGTGGTTTAAAACTTTTGCCAAACATATTTACGTTTACACATGGCTGCGGTTTGTGCAGATTCCCCCATCACAGACAAATATATAAAGAAGCTCCTGTCCAACGGCGAGCAAAAACTGGCCAAAGACTCTGGGCAGCGTAAGTCCCTTGGTATCCCTGAAACAGAGTTGAATGGATTGGCCGGTACACATACCTATATTATTTCTGGACATATTTATCTTGTTCTGGAAGGTGAAGGAGAGAGTGAGGAGGAAGAGGAAGATGAAACCCCACCAGAGGAAAAAAAGCCTGCTGATGAGGAGGTGAGACGCATTGGAGAGGGTTGATTGGTCCTTTGACGGGCTCTTTGGGGGGCTTGCTGATGGATTATTGCTATCTTCTTCCCCCAGGGTACAGCCCTTAATGAGGTGTCCGCCACTGAGGAGATGTCCAATCTCGTCAACTACATCCAGCCTGTTAAATTCAAGAGCTTTGAGGTGTCAACTCGTAAGTGTGTGTTTGCAGATGATGAGGAGATGGATGCAGAGAGTGGCAAAATTATACCTTTGAGCACTTAATGTTAACACAAAGAGTGATTGTCAAAATGTTCTTTCCTGATCCTTACCAGTTCCTAATATTTATCCTAACCAACTTCCTTTTCACCCTTCCTTTTCCAGGGAGGAGAAGGTTCTTTGAGATGTCCTCATTTGTGGAAACCAAAGCCATAGAAGCCCTGAAAACACACCCCTTTGAGTTTCTTGAGTATCCTTAAAAGCTTGAAGGAGAGTTTGGGCTAATCTTTCTGCCAGTATTTCTCAAATTCAAGGCAGAGTTCTCGAAAATAGATATATATTGGCCCCAAAGCTCTACTCCATGTGGCCATCACTGAGCAGAGACAGAATCCATACAGTTAAGTTGTTTGTTTTAGGATCAGTGTTTGGTCTCTGGACAAAGAGAAAAATCTTGTCCCTTATTTGCAGACTCTGCATCTTAACTTACAGTTAATATGAAACAGGCAAACAATTGAGATCCTAAATAGTACTGTTGATATTGACCCTTTGCAACTACGGCACTTAATCACGCGAGGTGCCATGACAGACGTCGGAAATGAAGGACGAGAGTATTGAACTGTGATTGTTTTCCCAAGTTGTTTTTGCCAGTATAGCCATGGCTTTCTACTTGTTCAAGTTGAGCTAATTTGTCTCTGGACGTAGCTCTCCTACGTAGTTGGGACTCATAGACGGCGGTATTTACAAAAGTTGGATATAGCTAGCTTAGAAATCGACCCATACCTTCTCCCTTCTGACGTGTTTGTTGATTTAATCAAATCGACAACTTTGCCTGAATTCGCGCCACATGATTTATATCACTGTCATAAACGGCGTTTCCTCGTACATCGGAGCAGATTTAAAAGCGTGGAAGAGACTAGATGCTCACCAGTTTTTTTTGTTTTGTTTTTTTTCTTGTATGTTAGGCTACATGATGGTGGGGCATTTTCTCCATGGTTTACTAATGATTAGATGCGTACCTTCTCCATAGTGCAATATTTGATTGCTTCTTACTTATAAAATATATTACCGTTCATCTACACAGAGGGCTGCCAGTCCTTACAACTGACGGACGGCTGCTTTCCATCGCCATCTTCTTTCCTCATTAACAGTTATACAATAAAATGACAAGTTTGGTTTGGATCCTTGTCAATAAAACTGATATTAAGCTACCAGCTGTCTCTTTTTTGACAAGCTTTAAAGAAGCACATTGGTTGTTTTGACATCCATCATGGTGGAGTGGGCCGTTTTCTGAAGAGCATGACGTCACGTTCAAAGGGTCAATACCAACCAGCCAATCCACATGTTTCGAGCCTTTGTTCAAACGTAAACCAGGTTTGGCTCAAACATCAGCCTGGACACCATCAGGAACTGAATTTTAAGCCTTGCTGCTTCTATTATGTAATACATTGACTCTACAGATGTTGCGCCTCCCTGTATCTGTACAACATGTCAGTCCTTGACAGGACTCTTCCAGGTACAATAAGTTCCAGCTGAGCCGGATCTACCCCAAAGGAACGAGGGTAGACAGCTCCAACTACATGCCTCAGCTATTCTGGAACATTGGTTGCCAGATGGTGGCGCTGAACTTTCAGACTCCTGGTAAGGACTGTTAATATAGTCAAAATTCAGCCTTGCTTGTATGGATTTGTCTTTGTGGCTCTCTAAAGCTGATGTATACAGCGCCTTTCACGTTCATTGTCAGCCCTGGTAAAAAATCTGTAAAATACCCTGACATAGATTCCCTTACTCACCCATACCTGTCAGTAGCTACTGTCAGAGCAATAATTAATGTTTAAATATGCGTTTAAATATGTTTATAAGTGTGACAAACAAGGTTGTAGGAGGACCAAAGTCTATATTGCCACCATACACATTGAGTAGAATGGAAAGGGAGGTTCAAGAAAATATCAATGATTAGAGAAAGCTGGCGTGGAGTCTTGAAGTATCGATAACAACAATCAGATACTAACTACAAACCAAGTGGTTGTTTAAGAGGCATGCCAGCAAAAAGTCACAAAAATAAATGTTTGTTCTTAGGTTTGGTGGAGGATGTGTGATGCTGTGGGCCTGTTTTTGTTACTAAGGCCCTGGCAACCACATTAGAGTTCATAAAGTCAGAGCCATGACACTGGACAGTGTAGAGTAACAGTCCCATGAGTTTATCGTTTAGGTATTTAAAACACAGTAATACTGAGTAACTACCAGATACTGAAAGTTACTCACTCACTAATTCTACATTCATTAAATCCAAATATAGCTTGATGGCCTATATATAATTTTGGCCCTAAATACTAGGGTCTCTGTGCTCTTCTTTAACAAAATCCTGGTTATGTATAAGCACATAATTTTACACAATCTTTATTACAGAATATAAAGGCAACAACTTTGCTGTTGTTTCAGGTACTTACCTGTATAGTGGTTTGAGAGTTAAGTAAAACACAGAATCGCTGCCACTGCGCTGCTTTTCACTGCTGTATTTCAGGCGCATAAACAATAAAATCAGGCTTCAAAAAACTCTTAATCTGTTACATTCAGTGGTTGGGCATTAACTTTAGTTTAAATTCTTGAATTTAAAGTGTTTCAGTCCAATTTAAAGCAAAAGGAGATGGAAACATCAATATTGGCTCCTCCTCATAACTGCAACTGTGTGTATCTGCTGTTGAACACAGAGCAGTCACTCAGAGCTCATTTTTAGGGAAACTGTGGTTGTTGCAGCTCTTTTCTGTATGCAATGCTCAAAATTTGCCTCTGAAAAAACTGTAAATTTTTTCTTCACTTCAAATAGACCACTATTAAAGGGCTCATGACAACAAATTTCATGTTTCTGTGGTTTTGGGGGTATAACATGATCTGCTGTGCACTGATGAGGCCCTGTTAATGTCAAGAGTTGGTACCAAAAGTCCTGCTCATAGATGGTCAGCTTTGTTTCTTTGCTCAAAAACGGACGAATCAGAGAACATTTTATCTTTCTAAGTAATTCATGTTCTCCAATCAGAGCACAGCATCAAGCACACAGCCCTCCCCTCCTCCCCCCAGCTGATGCACCAGCTAATTTAAGGGCTAAGTCGCGCTAGCATGTCTGGCTGCTCCACTTGAGAAGAGGATGGCTGCTAACAAGCGGAGCTGTTCTGTCCGAGGATGATTCAAAAACGGCTGGAAGTTTCCCCTTTACTCCCAAAGGATGAGAGAATCAGCCAAGAGTGGCTGAAGTTCATTTATGGGGAAGTACCACGCAGTTATAACCTCGATTTGAGACGATGTTCTGCGCATTTTACTGAAGAGTTTCCCAAATATGGTTGTAGCCAAGCAGAGTGAAGTCAGCAAAGTAGAGCCACATATCATTACCCAACCCTTTTACTGAGGAGGGTAATCTGGCCTGCTAAAACAACCCCCTACAAAAAGGTGACATTAATTTTTTTTTTTATCAAATTCTTTGAAGAATAGACATATGCAGGAATATCAACCACATGAAATAGTTTATACTGTGACCACCCCTTTAAATGTTGTCAGGATGAGCTGCACTCAAGTTTGTGATGTAAAAGCAGCTTTGCTCAGTTCAAATCTTTCAAAAAGAATCAATGCTGCTCTTTAATCGGTTACAAACAACACCGAGTCAATGCAGTTTGTGTTTTAAACAGCGCTGGTCTTTGAAAATCCATTGTTCTGGCTAATACCTGATTCACATGGCGAGAGCTTTATTCCAGTTTTTGACCCGATCTTCCCAATTCTGACGATCTTAAGGACGCTCCGATTATCGTGATGACTCTAAAGAGGATCCTCGGAGATGTTCCTGCCGTGTGTTAAGAGTGATCTGGTCCGCTGGGAAGGACTTCATGACCGCTCCGATCTCAGATTGAGGATAATCAACATGTTGGATTGTCTTCGCCCGATATCACAGGGTGTGTTGTGTCCCCCAAAGACAAACTAGCATGCAGCCTGTTGAATGTGATGTGCAGTTAATCAGAAAGTGAAGTGACGGAAACACGAAGGGGAATCCAAAATACAGAAGACAAAACAACTGCCATGGAGCACCAGAAAGTCTGGTGGACACTGGAGCCTTCTAAGTATTGTTAAATGTAGTCCACAATCACCTTTGCTTCTTCCTCGTCGGCCATGTTTGTTTACTCTGAACTCACGTTTGCTCTCGAGAGGTTTCGCGAGATTTCCCGTCTGAACGCGGTTTGTGTGTGGCGTGTTGTTCCTGACATGCGGCTCGACACCACACTTTTTTTAGTCGACAACCAAATCCGTGATGGCAAATAATTTTTATTGCCATGTATGTGCTCTCTCTCTCTCTCTCTCTCTCAGGTGTTGAAAGTCAGCCAACAATTTTAAAATCTTGCCGTTTTAATCAGGCATAAGCGGTCGGCTTTTCTGCTAAATTAATTCAACCTTTTACCTTTTTGGAAAAAAAAAAAAAAAAACAACAACAGAAAAAGGCATGTCTTAAAGCGTTTTTTTTCCCCCACTGGATTAATGTACTCAGTCTAAATTTTGGGTTTTTATAAGTTTCTCAGTGTGAAGTTCGGCTGTTGCAATAAAAGAGCCCTTTGCCCTTCTATACTAGCGGTGCCAAAAACAGGGAAGGCTATTGTGAAATGCTTTTACGTCTGCCTTCGCAGAAATCTTTTGTCTCCCTTTTGTATTTTCTTAATAATCTTTTTTGTTCTCACTCAGACCTTCCTATGCAGCTGAACATGGGCGTATTTGAGTATAATGGCCACACCGGCTACCTACTGAAGCCAGAGTTCATGAGGAGGCCAGACAAACACTTTGACCCCTTCACGGAAAGTATAGTGGATGGGATTGTTGCCAATACAGTCACAATTAAGGTACAAACCAAGTTGCTGGTATTTTTTATTTAGCAGAAAAGCAGCCTGTGTCAATCTACTATAACTGTTTGCTGCTTCACCTCCGCCAGGTGATCTCAGGTCAGTTCCTGTCTGAAAGAAAGGTGGGTGTATACGTGGAGATCGACCTATTCGGAATACCGTCTGATACAAAGAGGAAATACAGAACAAAGACCTCCAATGGGAACTCCATGGACCCCATGTGGGATGATGAGACTTTTGTCTTCTATAAGGTTGCTCACAGAACACGCTTTTTTTTGTGTTCTTGTTAAATCTTTTTCTCACATTTCATCTTCTGTCCCACGTCCTTTTTAAAACCGTTGGTTCCAATGTTTTCCAGGTGATCCTCCCCTCACTGGCCTCTCTGAGGGTAGCTGTGTTTGAGGAAAACGGCAGGTTAATTGGACATCGAATTCTCCCAATATCTGCCCTCAAACGCGGTGAGCTCACTGATATTTATGTGAACTGAAAGCAAGGTCCCCCACTAAATCATAATCTATATCCTTAGACATGTTTTACCTATCATCTTTATATGTCTTTCCTTCAGGCTATCGCTACATCAACCTGAAGAACGAGTTTAACCAGCCACTTATGCTGCCCTCTCTACTGGTTTACACTGAAGCAAAGGACTACATCCCGAATGAACACCAAAGTAAATGTGCCAAATTAATTTCACTACTAGGAGAACCACCTGTCATTTAAAATACACCATCATCGTACAGTTGGAACTTCAAAGACATGTTCATTTTTAAATCAACAAGAAAAGAACTTGGATCTTGATTTTTAAAATTGTGCAAATCTACTAAATCATGATGGTTACAAATACAGTCATGGATATACAAGCAAAATAGAAAGAATACAAAAGGAAGCATCAAACAATGCTTATTTATTTATTTACCATGGTTTGAATAACGAAAAGGTCAGTTTACAACCCAAAACATCACTGTTCACTAACCCTAGCTGTAAAAACACCCTGAACTGGATTCTTGTGCACATTAGGCCAGTTTCATTTAAAGTCTCCATAAAATAGCAGTAAAATCATTTATACATTGTACAAACTTTATCAAGTAAAAAAAAAACATAATTTTTTTCTGTAACAGGCAATGTAGAGTACTGTCTAAACTGGGTTGTTTATGATTTAAACCAATAACATTCCAATTGAATATCTTAAATTTTGGGCCATTTTTCTCAATGGTAAACTATTACTTTTTGTTCCATTTTCTGTGATTGAATTTTAAAAAACATGGCAACATGTTCTAAGCTGCAGCATCTGGTCAGGTGTTGGCCAAGATTCAATGCACACAGTTTCTCAAGATTCTGAGTTATCCCATAGCAAGTATGACAGGAAAAAATGACAGCTAGGAACTCAGATTATAAAATGGCTGATTTTAGCTGAATTTTTCATTCTTTCTTTATTTTCCTTAGTTTATAATGGCTTTTTAGTTTATTTCTTTGAAAAATGAGCTACTATTCACACAAGCTAAAGTCCACTTTTAGCGAACATTTTTAGGTCTGCTATTTATGTAACTTGTATCTCCTTATTCTATTTATTGCAATAAATGAGTTCAAATAAACGCTTTAATATGTTTGAAATCCATTTATTCAATTTTTTTCTGAGTAAGATACAATCTTGTCAACATTGTTGTAGTTGGTTAGCTTAGCAGCTAGCCTACATCTCATGATGTTAGCATATTTGTTATTTCATTTAACTTCCTTATTGACTAAACACTTTACATTTACATTTTATATTGCACAGCTATGTTTTTAATATTATTTAACTCGTTAATTTGTTATGTTTGGCTCTTTAATGAAAAATTAACTGAGAAAAGCTCTACTCTTACAAAGCTAAGCTAATCAGTGTCTGGTGTTTTTCTTTGTTTTTGTTTTTTTTTTTCTGTATTCAGATTACGCTGATGCTCTGACCAACCCCATTAAGCACATTGGTGATTTGTCTGGGAGAGAGTTACAGCTTGCTGTTCTTCTGGAGGATAAAAAGGAGGTGAGACACAAACATGCTTTATTTCGTAAAGGAGTTGGCAGACATGTCTGTGTGCGAAGACCTTCAGTGTTTTGTTTTTTATCTTTCGTCCACTTTTAGTTTGTGTTAACGTAAGAAATGTTTACTTCTGGACAGGAAAATGAAGAAACCAAGAAAGAGACTGATGGCATTCCATTGGATTCACTCCCTTCACCTGAGCTACCACTTTCCCCCAATCCTTTTGATGAGTGTCCTGACTTCCCCAAGTTACCTGCACCAGGTAGGGACATCCAGAATTTCACTTATCTGTGCCAACACTTAAGTGTTTTCCTTTATTGACAGTTCATTATATGTAAAAGCTTATGGACACTCTTCTGACAGCTAAAAACTGTTTAAACCCTTAGTATAGAACTCCAGGTCAGCAGGGTGTGTTGATTTTGCATTAGCCACCAGTTGTGATGCACCGGTTTAGTGTCAAACTGCAGAGAAGAGCTGTAATGTGTGCTAAGCTTATATCCGTATTGTCCCTTACAAAATCTTTTCCACATTTTATCATGTTACTGTGGAAGCGTATAACAGCCAGAGCTAAGAAATAAATTCAGGAGCAGTATCTTGTTACGAGAAACTTTCTCGTTGTAAAGAGATGAGTTTTATATCTGGTCGTACCAAGGAAGTTTCTGTTTTTAACGAGACAGAAAAATACTTTCTTCTTATAGAGAGAAAATATAAGAAGAGACGACCGGGCCTCAGAGAGCAAATCGACATTACATTACTGCTATTATTATTTCTGTCAACTTTTTGCTGTTGCGATATTTGATGTTCCATTTCTACATGTTTCACTGATGTGTGCCTTACCTGCTTTAGGTCAGTGCAGCACCACATGATATGATGCTTCAGCTGCCTTGTCATTTACTGGGCTAAATGTATGAGGTGGTTTCTGCTGGGACTGCAGCTCATTTAGCCTCCTGTTAAAAAAAACAAAACAAAACTCCAGGGGCTTTGCAGACAACCCTGTTGCAGTGGAGCATCTTCAGGTCCTGCCCATTGAAAATCACAACTTTTAATAATCATGGTCACACGTCCTTCTTCTTTTATTCTTATTTTGCGTGGCCCACACTCTGTCTCCTTACTTACCGTAGTTTAGATACTAAAAAATGATATATTTTGTCTCTGGTATGTGTAGAGCTAGAATTAAAAATAATTACCTTAAGACTAAATTATTACAATGGGATGTATATGACTGAAGTCGGAAAACCATATTCGTTAGTCTTTGGAAACAACAACAAAAAAATGATCCAAAATGGGAACTCACAGCTTCAGAGGTTCAGAGATAAAAAGAGAAGAAAATATTATTATTAATAATAATAATAATAATAATCCTACCAGCTCATTACTCTTAACAGCGGTTCTGGTGTCCAAACAAAAACCCTGACCTATAAATAAGGTCAGCAAAAAGTGCAGTTAGCAATCAGCAGTTAACAAATTAAATAGTTACTAGTAACGTTTTAGATTTTCATTCATACATCCTGGGAATAAATTCATAATTAAGTTTTACGTTAATTACAAATTAGCGTGTTCAATCATTCATTAATCATTGTTGTACAACAAACATCAAGTGATTCATTAAAAATACATTCAATACTCTGTTGGCATAAACCGAAAATAAGACCAGGCATAACAAGCTCTTCACTAACACTGCTTTTCAATTTCAAAAGATGTCAAAAACACCCCAAAAATAAATAAATGTGTCAATGACAGTTTAGCCAAATTGTCAAGGACCCTTTAAAACATTAACCAAGAATAATCAGGAGCCCACTTTCAGGATCTTAAATAGATTTGCTCACAAACTTATCAAAAATAACCAAATACTACTACATCCAGCAACTATAACAGCGCCCCCTGGTGACTGGATGAATGAACAGGCTTGGTTGGCTAAATTTTCGCAGTAGCTTTTTCTGGGGGGTGGGGGTTTCCCCTTGTGTCGTGCCCCCCAGGGTGTAGCCATTTTACTGCTATGACCTTTCTCGATTAAATGAGTAACAACAAGGTAATCGGGATTTTATTTTGCTTTCTGACAAATATTGGCGAAGCTCACACAGTTTAATAGGAGAAAACCTGTTAGGAGACCAGAGTTTAAGGACACCAAACCCAAACCGACCGTGGCTCTATCACATAACATTTTTTTTCTTAAAGTACAGAAGGCAAGAGCTGTCGTACTCGCATTTTTTTTCTCTGATGAGTTTCTCGAGATCACGAAATATTTATGTTATCACGAAATAACGGTGACCGTTTTCTCGAGATGACGAGTTAATTTCATGAGCGTAATTATGGTTTACCGATCACTTATTCACAGAATCACGCATGCATGCCATGATTTACGCCTCTAAGTCCTCTCCCGCTGGTGTGGCACACATTTGAAGGATGGAGTCAGGTTCAACACTCACAGCAATCATCTCGTGATCAACTCGTTGTCTCCAGAAAACCATCGGGATGGAAAAACACTCGAGTACGGCTGCTCTCGGCTTCCGTATTGAAGTTCGCGGTTCTCGTGACAGAATGTGGAAAACTTCAAGGGATATTTCACAGGGCATCGTACCGTGTGGGAGCATCATCTTTCAAGACATTTTTTTTTTTTTTTTATCTCAAATAATCAATGAACATATTTTATTGCACTTTTGCAAAACATTATTTAGTTGAATTTGAGTTCAAGCCAACTTCTCTCATTGCTTTGCAGTAGCACAAGTTTGTGTACGATTCATTTGTCCATCATCTGTTGCACATGAGCTGTGAGTGTTTTCTGTGCCTCCAGTTGTAGAACAAACTCCTAAGGAGGATATGGTAGCAGCTGTGCTCACAGGTAAGGTCATCACAGCTCATTGTCATGTTTTCGTCGCATAAAGCTGCCATTTGGAAAAACGTCCATCAGAGCTGAAATAAGATGGATTTAAAATGACATTTGTCTTTCAGAGATCTCATATCAGTCTCTGGAGGATCTGAGGCAGCATAAGAGCTACACTAAACTGAAGAAGAAACAAATGAAAGACTTCAGTGAGCTGCGAAAGAAAAACCAGAAGAAGGTAAATGCAAAATAGCAAAAGCTGAATTTGGATGTGGGAATGTTTACAAGTTGCATTCAGGACTTATTTTTCCTTTGTGCTACAAAAAGTATTTGGTTTTTCATTGGGTTTTTCCCCCCAGATTCAGTCTGAGAGTCAGAAAAGGCGCACCATGATTGACAAAAACTTCAAACGTAGCATCAAGAAAGGGTAAGTAAAGCCTGACGGATGGATGAGGGGTGAAAACGGGTGGAAGAAGGCAACTCATGATGTGAAGATGAAAGACGGTAAGCTGCAGAGAAAAGTCCTGTGGCTGAACTGAAGTTCCTCTGTGCTCCAGTGATATGCAGGATGGGATTCAGCGGGACCTGGACAAGCAGAAGACCCAGCTGTGGGAGCAGCAAATGCATGAGCTCCTCGCGCTGCGTCAGGAGCTTCACGCGCAGGAAAAACAGATGCAGCACCAACATCTGGTAGAGGTACACAAAGCTTAACACAACACTTGCTCTTGGAAACTGTGAGGGGCTTTAACAAGCACTGTTGGACCGCAGGGGTAGTTCATAACCGTCTGTTTCTAAGAACTGTGCCGTCGTTTTAGCTGATCTCCAGCAGGCTCTTACCCAACCAAGGCAGAAACAGAGACAAACAGGTGCATTTTAAATGATTTATGAGATAATAATTGAGAAGTTAATTGATTTCTGTTATTACATTTGCGCCACTGGTCCAAATCATTGAGCTTAGGGGTTCCTACTGCTTCCTTGGCCACAGGTGTATAAACTCCAGCTCTTAGGCATGCATCTGAGAGAGAGTGGGTGGCTCTCAGGAGCTCTGTGAATCCCAGCATGGTAGGATGAAAGGATGCCACGCAATCATAAAATGTCCTCACAGCTAAATACTCCTCAACTCGGAGGATGCTCAGATGTGCAGAACGCCAGAGTCACCAACTTTCTGCAGATGACCGTCGTCACGAGCTAACAGCTCAACTTTGGAGCAGCAGTGACGATATTCCACAGTAACGTCCTGGATGAGGCCATCAGTTGTTGGTTTGCACCGCTGATCCACCTCATTCGCTCCTCTTCAGACCTCTGTCTGGCTGTATGCTTAGAAAGCCGGTCAGCCACAATCGCCTCAGGCTGCAGTTATCCCAGTTTCTTGTAGTTCTAACACATTTTTTGCTTCCACTCAATTTTCTAAGAATATTCTTGAATAAAGCCGGCAGCTTCTTTAGCAATACCCAAGTTAAAGTGTGGTATCAGTGACTGTTTGCTGAAGCGCTCTCAAGCCAGCAGTCTTTCTCCTGATTGGGTGAGCTAACGACATTTCTTTAAAGAAAATAAGCTTTTTATTGGTCTTACATAATATTAAAATTTTCAGACAAGTCAGAAATAAACGCTTGAAATTATATACGGCTGTATGTAATGAATCTAGATAATATATTTGTTTCTGTTAATGAGAGAAATAACTTTGCAATAACACTCTACTTTGAGATGGACTCCCGCCTATCAGCCTCGTACGTTACTGAAAAACCTGCTGCTGTGTCTTTTCAGGAGCATCAGAAGCTAAAACAGACGTTAATTGAATATCAGGACCTTCAGCTGAGGAAGTTCAAAGACATTTGCGAGAAGTAAGAGCAACCATTTCTCCCCACACAACAGCCAACGCTACAGTTTTCATTTTACTCCTGGTTGGAATTTCTCCAGATTATTAAGTCTCAGCTGTGTTTCTTAAGTCTGATTTCTCTGCTGTGTCAAATATAAAGTTAATCTGTAACTGTGTTTGCAGGGAGAAGAAGGATCTCCAAAAGAAGCTGGAAAAGAAGCGATTGGACAACGTTAACGAAATCAGGAACCAGGAGAAGAGGGTTTCAGTGTACAAAAGCATTTTATTTCCCTTTATCTGTGCATCTGAGATAAAAGTGCTTCCCGTATTTTTACACCCAAGTCTCTGTTGACTTTCATTGCTCTCTGTTACCTTGGTCACATTTTCTCCTTGTGCTTATTTGTCTCTCTTTAGGGATGAGTTCACCAAGAAACACATTAGCGAGTCTGTCGACACTCTCCGCAGGGTACATACTCCACACGCTCACATCACCGAAACTTCAAAACGACCTCATTTACAGCACAGTTTATTGTGTTTGTCTTCATCTGGAGCAGCAACTTCAGAGTCGTTTCGTTGGCTTTTCTTTCTGGTTTTACCTGAAATCTCCACTTTCTGCTCACCAGCTGGAGAAGGCGCAAGAAATGAGACAAGAGAAGTTCCTGATGAGGAATAAGGAGATGCTGCTGCAGATGGATAGTCTGCTTCCACAGGTGAGCGCAGACAAAACTAACAAAATGCGTTTCTCAGTCCTGGTAATGGCCTTGTTACTGAAATGTGCTATGCAGAAAAACTTGACTTGATCAAAAATGTCACTTTAAGCTACTGCTACTTCGTGGTTTGAAAGACGTCAAAGCACTGATATACAATCTGTTGTTTGTTGGCTCACACAAAAACCGAGTATCAGCAGCAGCTAATTATTCAGGGTGTCCGCGCATCCTGAAAAAGTCTTAAATTCATGTATCTAAAATTAAAGCCTTAAAATGTCTCATTCATTTGAAAAAGTAAGTTGGCCTTTAATATGTTAACCGCAGGTCTTAAATTTTGGCTTGACACGACTGTTTATTCTCATACATTCTGTTTTGGGGTTGTTTTTTTTTTTTTTTTTTTTTTTTGTATGACTTTTCTGTCAGACAAAAGTCTGAGTCACACTCCGACATGTTCATTGCGTTCTGTGACTCCAGACTGTTGAGGCTACTGGTAACCCACTGCTAACATACCCTTGCTAGCTAGCTAGCTTTTTTTGCGTTTATCAAGGGTAAGTGCAAATTTATCGCCAGTTGGCTTGACAAAGTTCGTACATTTCTGTGGAGATATAAGTCTTTGATTCCACTTATAAAGGTCTTAAGTTGGAGTTGGTTCAACCTGCAGAAACCCTGTTATTGTTGGGAACATGTGTATAAAGTAGTTTTGTATTTATTTTATAATGCAATCTGCGTAAACAGCAAATTTGTTCAGAAAAAATGTGAAAAGCAAAATTTGCCTCTTATTAGTTCAGAAACTTTATGCTCACAAACAACAGTTCATGGTTGCCTCAATGATTCTATTCCAACCTCCCTGTGTTTGTCTTTGTGCTCTTGAGCAGCTTCAGTCCCAGCTGGATCTAAAACTCGAGGAGGAGTACCGTCGACTGCCAGAAGAGATCCGTCAGCACCAGCGTTGTGACCAACAAAACAAAGGCGCCAGTAACAACTCCCCGTTCTCGGCCGTGTCCAATCACAGCAGCCCCAGCTCCAACTGCTCCACACCCTACGACCAGAGATCCCTCAACAAGAGCATGGACAATACTAAGGTCTCGCGGACCAGTTCGACATCCTCCTGCACCACCCCTGGCCTGTCGGAGGCAGAAGTTTCTTTCAATTAGACTTTTAAATTTTACAGAGAAGAAAAACATAGGGGTCTATAGTGATTACATGTGGGATAGAAATGATTATGGATTATCTACTAATTTTATTCTTTTTTTAAAAAAAAAAAAAAAAAAATCACTGTTTTGTCCTTGTCTACAGAGCTGTATTTTTTATTTTGCTGTTTTTGACAAATTTGTTGTTGAAATTTTCATTAGCATCATAATCAAACCTTTCTTTTTTACAGTTTTAAAAAATATTCCTCTTGATTTAAACGTCTTTTAATTTTTTATCCTCTGCTTCTTTTCCTCCGTCTTGCAGCCAGTCAGATTTGCTGCTTCATGGCGACCCAGGGAAGCTGAAACTTTGTTTCGAACCATCTTTAACCTCTTTTTTTTATATACATATATTTTCTGGAAAGCTTTAAACTGTCGAACAAAGCAGCATCCGACATATTATTGGCTCAGATATGATCACCATTGATAGTTTTTAGACTCTAATATGTAAAAATATTCAGCTTTAACAAGCTAAAATTGAGGGATTTTTTTTTTTTTTTTTTTTTTTTAAGGTTTTAAGTCTAAAAAGTTTGAACTGTAATAGCAGACGCTGACCACTAGGTGGTGATAGAACCTTACCGTTCTGCACTCAACGACCATTTTCACCATAATCTGCACCATGATTGATCAGAATACGGTTTCTGGCCTTTAATTCTTAGATGCAGATCATTACATTTCTTTATCTGCTGTTGGGGTTTCTTTTTTTCTTCCATCTGAATGGAAAGGGGTTTAATTTGAATGTGTTTTTTGTATCTCCTATGTGTGCCATTGCAGCCTGGAGGAGGACATTATCTAAACTAGCAGGACTACTGTGGAATAAGTCCCTCTGGTGACTAAAAGCTGCACTATGGCATCTTAATGTAACTGAGACTCTATTTCAGTCCTGTGGTTGTTCTTTAAGGCTGATTTTAACTCCAATTCCATAACCTCAGTGTTGTAGACATAAACGTTTTATGTAGAGTTTATTACTTCTAGACGTCCCCCAAATTAACTGTAGTGCACAAAGTTAATGGTACGTTGAGTCTGTTTCTACCAAAGCTTCCAGTTTTTCTGTATTTAATTTGCAATTCTCCTGTTTTTTTGTTTTGTTTTTTTTTTTTTTTTTTTTTTTTTTTTTGTTGGTATTTCCTCT
This sequence comes from Anableps anableps, assembly GCA_014839685.1. Taxonomy (NCBI): domain Eukaryota; kingdom Metazoa; phylum Chordata; class Actinopteri; order Cyprinodontiformes; family Anablepidae; genus Anableps; species Anableps anableps. Next base: position 21,249,646 of record CM026085.1, read on the forward strand.
TTGTCCACTCTGACTGGTGAAATGATGGTACAATGTATAGATAATCTATGTATATTTGTAGCTGTACATGAGTTTTACTACTGACTACTAATGCTGGTGGGTGATTGAGGTTAAAATGGGGTGAGGGAAAAACCAAAATGAGTAATTTTATTTTTTTTTAATTATTTTTTTATAATATTTAGGGAATCCTGTTTGCTTTTATGAGCACTGGCTGCCTTTATTTGTGTATGACCCCTCTGAATTACATATCTGATTGAGCTGATTGTGGTATGGTTTCTTTTGATAAGCGGAAAAATGGCTATACCTCGACCCTGCATGACGGGTTCATACGGTGGCTCTGAAATATCTGCACACCGCTGTTAAACTTCCAGGTGTTTAAAGCTGAAAATACTGAGACCATTATAAATCTTTTTTCCACCATTAATGTCACTCAGATCCTGTCCAAATCAACTGAAAAATCAAAAGAATCTGTTATTGGAAAAATATAAAAACAATAAATCTGCAATAACCTGTGTACACAGACTTAAAACATTCAGCCGTTGTTGGTAGGAGTCCAACATCCTGACTTTTCTGTACTTTCTAGCTTCTCTTTCTTCCATTGAATTGATATAAAGCTGAAAATACTAATCCATCTTCATCATCTTGACGATTGTGAGTCGAAACTGACTCAAGTAATGTAACCCCACAGCATGCTGCAGCCGCCAACCTGCTTCGCTGTATTTTGCTGAACAAACCTTTTAGAGCTTTGGGCCTGAAATTCGCTTCCTTCACACCGTAACTCGTAATCCCACAAGGGTTTGGGAGATTTGAACCAAGCCTGGATGTCATCTTTGGAAGAAAATAGTTCTGTTTCTCTACTCCTTAGTCCAAAAATATGGAGTAATATAGGAGTTCGTGTGGAACACATCCGGTGTTTGTTGGAAGTTGCTGCAGCTCCTCTAACAGATTTGTTTAATTTTTGTTGATTTATGCAGGATTAAGGGTGGAAACATTTGGGAATGAGTGATCATTGTCTCAGTTTTTTAAGTCCTAAACACTGGATTTGTAACAAGGATGGAACAAGAAGCTACTGTTTATGTCCAGTTTTTTTGTTTCTTTTGTTTTTTTCTGCACAATTCCAGTTTGCTCCTTTTTTATGTCTTAGCAGCGTTCACCTGCAGGGGTCAGCATTTCCTTTGAAACCTCTTGAGCTTTGTGGATGAACAGAAGATGATTGTCAAGCGCTCTGCACTAACATAAAGCGCTCTGGTCTGGATTCATGCGGTTGTTAGCAGTCTGAATCTTAACCAAAAATCTCAACACATTCCTCTCAGTCTGTACGGAAATGGCGCATAATTTTAAATCATTATCATTCTGTTCTTTGATTTTGGAAAGGATTATCAGGTACTCAGTTGTTTCGCTGTGGTTAAAAAGCACTTTTTGCCAATCTGTCTGGGATGTTTGTGAAACATATCCCCATGATGCAGGTTTCAATACAACCACCTTGCAGTTACACCAACTTTCTGTGCAAAGTATCTGTAGCATCCTGAATTTTTTTTTTTTTTTTTTTTTTTTTTTTTTTTTAAATAATTTATTTTTGTTTTATATTTGCCCTTTGAACTTGGTTTTATTTGGTGCCGTTTTTGTTCAAAATGCAAAGAAAAATCATCGCTTTACATGCACATTAATTTTGAACCATTTATTTCTGAACTTGAGTGATCTAAAGATGTGCATGTATTGCTAAATGTCTTATTGCTGGACTTATTTGAGGGGTTTTTTGTGGTCTAATAGCTGCAGTGACTGTTTTGCAGTCAACTAAATTCAGATACTTTACAGCTCATTTTCTTATCAGTGCATTCTTGCAGGAATGGTCCCCTGGACAAGCCCCTCCTTTTGCCTCCCCCCACCTGTTAAAATGCAAGCAATTGTCAGAATTATTTTCTAACAGATAACCTAGGCTCAGCAGCAAGCAAGGGAAACTTACTCTGCTGCACATGCATACACGTAGTAGCAAACTTGTTCAGGACACAATTGACAGATAAGATATATTTTATTGTTCTAGTTCTTGGGCTCCCCACCCCTTTTTAATGCCACCCTGGACAACTGCCCCTATAGTCCATTTTAAAACAGCTACTGATTCTGATTCAAAAGTCTTCTAAGGACCCCAAAAAGGGAGGAAAAAACCCACCTAATTTATTGCATTTATAAACAACTATGAACTTCATACTTCAAATAATTCAACCTGGGAAATGCAGCCTGCATTATTGGTTCTTGACAGCATACCATTGGTATTGGTTCAGTCTTTACAACTGAACAGAGATACCTTTGAAGATTGTATTGTATAAAAGTGAAAAATATAACTAATTGTACCTTTAATAGATCAACATGACACTATATTCTGAAGCTTGGAGAAAAAAGAATGTCCTATATCAGTAATTGTGATTTAATGTAAAACTGCATTAACTGCAGGAGTCATCAAGGTCCAGGTTGTGAAATTAAGGTAACCCTTTGCATGGATTTTAATAATTCTGGTACAAAGTGCATCATATGGGCATTATATTCAGTAACATCAAAAGTATTGATGGTAGTGTGGTCAAAATCATATCAGAGCTTTATGGGTCAAATGTTTTTGTCTCATGACATCATTCCAAAATGTTTGTATAGTTCATGGTTCCTCTGGCTGATCTCAGAGTATCACTGGTTTTGATTTTTCAACTGCAAGGGGAACTCATGTTGTCGTTTTGCTAGTATAACGGAAATTTACCTAAACTGTATAGAGACGGACTGCAATATTGCTTGGCGGTGTCTGTACTGTGGTGTTTATGGCACAATTACAAGACTGTATTCAAATATTGAAACCTACTGTACTTTCTTAAAGAACATTTTTTAATGCAGTTGTTAACTTTGCTTAAAATTACATATGGATTTAAATGAAATCTGCCAACTATAGTACATATAATTTCAAATTGATAAATGAATGGCTGAAATGGACTTATCTGCCAGTGGTAGTTAGCAATACCATGCAAACTGGTGCTACTTTCTGCTTAAAAATATGCCTCGCTTATTTTACCTGTTTGTTGGTCCAAATTGAATTTTTATTGATATAAAATGTGCCATACATCCATATCTCACTCTTATGTAGCACTTAAAGTTGGTTACATAAATGGCTGTATTACTAAACTTTTACTGTTAGAGCTCGAATTAGGACTAGCACTACAATCTAGCACTTATATGTGCAAGTTTGTATTGCTAAATTTAGTTAGCAACAGGCTACTGCCAATTTTCACTTTGATACTACTGCTAGTAGGCAATAGCTTAGCTCTAATTACCAGTGACACTACAAATCAGCCCTACTCATTGATGCAAGCTTGAAGATCTTGAGCTAGTTAGCATGGCTGCTGCTAATGAGCACTTTTTCTACAAACTAACCTTGCGTGCTAGTCTGTAGTGCTAATACCAGTTAGCAATTGGCTAGTCTTAATTTGTACAAACTAGCACTAATCATCAAAGCACACTTGTAGTGCAATAAGTAATTAGCTACAGGCTAGTATTAATTTAAAACTAGAACTACAAATCAACACTAATCATTAGGAAATCTTTAGTGCCAACATTACAAGTTAGTCCTAATCATTTGTGAAGTTTACAAGCTCTGTGTTAATTACAAACAGGCAGTGCAAATTAGCACTAGCACTAACAATCTGCAACAAATAATTGGCAATGGCCTAATCCTAAATAAATCCAGCCCTACAAGCTGGTGTCAATTATTGCAGGATGACATGGGAAAGATAATAAAAAAAACTGCCAAAGTGTTAAAGTACATCAGATACTGTAAGCAGGCCTACTTGTTAAATTTTTTTTTTTTTTTTAGCACTACATTGGCTATTTTATGTTAGCCAATTATAAAACAAGATGGGGAAGCTTATTAATTTTTTATACTGCGATTAGTAACATGCCATGAACTGCTGGGTTTATCAGATTTTGTGCCAAAGTAATTTTCTAATTTATAAGGTCATTTTATTATGTCCTGAATCAGGCTCTAAAATAAATATCATTACCTCATATGACCTTGTAGTAATTGTTTTTGCTCATTTTAGTTTATGGAGTGGTCTGTGTAGCTTTGCTACAAGTGAGGCACAGTCCGTGTTCTGCTGCTGTTTTCTTTTCTTATCCGTCACAATGAAGCAGCTGGGTTGTTTTTAAGCCATGAACTTTAACTTCCTCTCTGTCCTGTTTATGTTGTAAACTACCATTTAAAGGTTTGCACACATCATCATACTTACAGAATTGTTCTATTAGATATTACGGCGCTCAGCACAAAGCAGAAATCTTTCTTCTTATTAGACATTTGGTAGCTGGTCTCCCTCGGGCCAACCCTGAGGCCTCTGGCCGACATCTTTTCCCCTCTGTTCTTCCTCTCCAAGCCTCGCTGTCACATTTCTTCGCCTCCAGTTTCACCCAGTAATGAGACCATATTTTACTCCTGGACTGGTTAAATTAATTAACAGCAGCAGTAGAGTGTGTTCACTTCAGAAAGTGGAAGATGGCATGCAAAATACATGAGACAAGAAGTGGATTCAGTTTTCTGTAGTGTAAATGACTGTCAGATATAAAGGGAATACTATACGTTGATCCGGATGTAATATTTTATTGTTCCTTTCTAATTAACATGAAGTATATGAGTGAACCTTCAGTAATAAACTTGTAACTTTATGCAAATCATTTTCTGTTTTTTACTTTTTCTTTGTGTCTGATAGTTAAAGAATATATTTTCCTGGCATTTGCCTCTAATTATTTCTAATGAATATCATACAATCATATTTTGATTACATTTTCACACAGCATGCAAAGGATCATTTCTTCTGAAAATTGTGCTTCCTCTTTGCCTATTTTCAAAAGATATTTATGCATGCATTCAGGGCAAAATCTGACCATATTCCTGGTGGAGCAAAATGCATCAGGTTATCAAAGACCAGCGCTATTTGGGAAACAGATTGTTTAAAATTAATTCAGTTTGTGAAAAGCTGTTGGTAATTTGGGCACAGCAGGAGAACAAGCAAGCAAGTAAATTGGAAGAGTTTTAAAAAAGATATAATTACTGTACGCGCTAAACCTCTTCGATAAGAAAAAAGGAAGTATTTCTCAGGTTTTGTTGACTATTGTTTGTGAGCTGCTGGAATTATTAATAGCTCTTCAGACTGTCTGACAATACTCGGTTACATAAATACCGATCAAGCTCCCAAAATGTAAAAGAACTTGGATAGAATTGCTGAAAAGAAATTAGCAATGTTTAGACATTCTATAAATATCTAATTATGACTAGCGGTGTTAAGGCCATCATCTGCATCGAAGCTTTACATCAGTTTTTGGACTATTTGATTATATCTAGTTTAATTTTATAAAACCTTTTTTTTTTTTTTTTTTTTTTTTTTTTTTTTTTTTTTTTTGCATTTGTGAAAATATAAACAATTTAAATGGTTTTCTGGCATTAGGATGACCTCAGATTGATCCTGTACAGATTGCCACTTATATTTTATGACTGTTCCTCATACTTTTACTACATAAATGCATATTATGGCTGTTTTGGTCAAGTTTAGTAAAATATTAGCAAAAACTGAGTTTATTTTGAAACCTTTATTAGCTATCCTCTCATTTTGTAAATATTTTGAATGACCGCACTGAATATGGATATTTTGAGTTTTTGTTAATTGAAAAAGTTCGGTACAACCAAACTTTGTGCTGATTAAAGATCTTTTCCTCCTATTTGTAAAGCCTTAAATCATTTTTTGAGGACCTTTTTGGAAATATTAATTGCTGGAGCTTATTGCCTTTAACGGTTTCTTTTAAATTATTTCCGTTTTGATTTCCTGCATCAAGTCCTCCACTGTCGTCCTTTCTTTTTATTTCACCAGCTACTAAAGCCTTATTTTAACATATTAAATACAAACCATATTATTTTTAAGCTAAGTTAGACTTTTATGTTGGTCTTCATTGTAAAACAATTTTATTGTTGTTTAGTTTGAAGTTTGATATGTTGGTTTGATGGCAATTTTTAGGGATACCGCGATCCGATCACGTGATCGGAAATCGGCCCCAATCACGTGGCTAGATCGGAATTGGCCGTTAGGGATCGGATGTTTATGTGTATTTATTCTAATGGGAATAATAACAGTATCTCCGTATTTTGGAGGTATAGAGTCAGACCGTCTCAAAACAACACATGCGCGGCACTTTGCAGCAGTATTACCGTAAAGCGAAGCAGAACACGGCATCAGCTTGAAGTGGTAGGGCAGGTACGTATGGGAGGTGTGGGGGTATTTTAAATTTGATGACAAAGGCAAACTGTGAGACATGCAAACTTCGTATTTCAAGAGGAGGCAAAGAAAAGGCTGCATTCAACACGACAAACCTGAAAAGGCACCTCAAAAACAATATTAGACATTTTTATTTCATATTGTTGCACTATAAATTTCAGTGAATTTGTTTTATGTATTACTTGATTGTTCAAGCTACCTGACAGAAGTGTTTTGTTAAATTATGAATAAAGAGAGACATCCTGGATGTGTTTCTTGGCTCTTCTTCATTAATTTAATGTCTTTTTGGGGCTTGGAATCGACCAATACTAAAAATCAAGTGACCCTGACTTGGGGGCAAACAAAAAACTGATCGGGACTTCCCTCGTCATTTTAATGCGGACTGAAACACAGCGCCTGCTTGTTATTAAAGTACGGCAGAGATGAGAGATGACTTCCCAAGCTGAGATTTATTTATTATTTTTATAACGTTGATTTTGAAGCTACCAGCACTCTTCACACCCTGTTTTCACAGAAGCAGGTTTATGCTGCGTCACCTTTCCTACCAACTCTCAGCAAGCATTCAGGAACTGAGAAGGTCAAGAGCTGTGGTATTAAAGTGAAACATTTACTTCTGTTTGCTTGTTCAAATGCTCTGGAGTCTCTTTCATGATGTTTTTTTTTTTTTAATTTTATTAAGTTTTATTTTAGCTTTGCTTGCAGTCTGTCAGGACTGTTTGCACTGCTGCCTTGCAGCAAGAAGGTCCAAGGTTTGAATCCCAGCCTTTCTCCAGTTGCTCTGGTTACAGTCCAGAAACCTAACAATTAGGTTAATTAGCAGATGGATGGATTATGAAACCCTAAATTGAAGACATTCATGCTGATGGTGGGTGTATGTAAACCTCTGACCAGAAATGCACCAAAAATGAAGACAGATGACTACCAAAGGGATTTAAAAATCTTTTTATCCTTCACCATTACTGGCTTGTTCTTTTTTTCAGTCAACAACATTCAGCCATTGCTAATGCTTTCTGTCAGACTGAGATGACAGATAAAATCACAGCATTTATGTTTCATATAGAGTGATAAAAGCCTCTTCCAAGAGTGGCTCTTTTGTTTCCTGTCTCTGCAAGAAGCAGCCAGCTTGTTTGGGTGAATACTAATAAGAAGTTGTTTGTAAGACTACAAAGCCAATTAACCGACTAAGAAGTGTCAAAAGCGTTTACGCATGAAGGCGAAAATTTGGGCCCCTGAGAGACGAGGCTATCACTGTAGCGAGTCACTTTCTGTCTGCTTTATCCCAGAGGATAAATTTGTTCCAGCACCAGCTCTATCACTTCTTTCCTTCTGTTAAACGTTCAGCCACATTTCTTTCCCTGCTTTCTTTCTTCCCCTCCCCTCATATACCTTAAATCCATTTTACCAGTTTTATTATAGCCCACAACTTTCTTTCATTCCTCTTCTTTTGCTTCATATTTCCCTCAGGTCTGTGGTGTTTACCCTGCTTCCCGTTCTCCTCCAGCAGAGGATGCAGACTTGTCTCACCATCGTGGTCACCACCGGAGAATAACAGCTGCCACTTTGTTGTTGGGAAGCTGACGGAGAAGAACGGGAACAGGAGGGAGATACAGGACCGTACGACCACGCTTATACACCTGTAAACCTGAAACTTTGGGTTTATCTGTCCTAATTGGATCAGTTTTAGTAAGTGAGTTGAAAACACAGACCTATGCTGTTATTTAGAGAGAAAATCAGTGCTAACTAGTTGTCCCCAAAATGCCTGAGAGCAAATCCGTAAAGCACAGTTGAGGTGTTTATTGGCCAACAGTGCAGCACTGTTGTTTCACCGGTTAGGTCCCAGATGTCTCAGTGTTTGTATGTGTGAGTTTGCACATTTTCAGCAACCTTTCCCTCCAGCATACGGCAAAAATTTTATGTTTCTCTGGTAGGCTCTGAAACTCTGTCCTGAATGCTAAGGTGACAGCTGCTGCAGATGTTTAACACTTTTGTCAGGGTGCAAACCAGAAATTGGAGACTGATCTCATCCCAGAGACAATTTGCGAACCCTTCTTAACAGATATTTACATAAAGTCTATAAAAAGACACATAATCTTTATTTTCTCACTGCTTAACGTTAAATCAGGCTAAACTTTTCCTGCTTTAGGTCAGTTACCAAAATTATTTTTATTTGCTATATGCCAAAATACTGACAGAGAGATCTGATTACTCTCTTGAAAGTCAAAAGTTTACATTTGCTAAGATTATTATGACATTTTAGGAAAGCCCAGATCGTGATGTAATGGTTTTTTTTAAGCCTCTGTTAGGTTAATTCACATTATTTAAGCAAAGTAAATGCATTATAAGGTCACTGAGTGCAACAATGAGAAAAATACTACAGGGTTGGATGTGCCAAAGTAAATGGTCCATACTACTAGGACATAAGATGGTAGTAGGTAAGCTCAAGGTGGGTGTTATATCATAAATTTTTAAAATAAATACACTATTATGCAGTCAAAAGGCATGATTCGAAAACTGAGTATTTAAAAACAACAACAACTCTGCTTTGAAAACCTTTTCTGAATTATTTAAGAGAATTTATTAAAATGTCCTTGTTGGTGTAGACAGGGCCATAAAGACATTTATATTTGTGTTGCAGATGTTTATAATCTCCAGTGGAATACACACTGGTAATAGTTGTAATATACTGGCCTAGGTTAGCTGGAGCTGGTCACTTTGCCCCTTTGACATTTTGAAGTTTCAGTTGTGTTGTATGTAACATTTTTTCATTGCACAAAGGAGCCATCTATCAGGGGACATTTCGTAATCCATCAGATGGTTGGGGGTGTTTTGTACCTATTCTGATAACCAATGATGCAAAAGTAATTTTCAGTACTGTACTGATAAGTCCACTGCATGTAAATGTGTTTATTTGAGTCCAATAGACCTCTTCCAGCAGGTGGCAACATAGTTATTATGCTTTGTTCTGGGGTCATAATCTGTCATTTTTCACAAGAATTAAAGGACCCAAACAGGGCGTTAGTATAACCTGAGCTGGATTGTCACTGTACGATCTGTCCCGTTGGCTCATTTGCACAAGAAATACGACCGGCAGAGTATTTTTATTCCTTTTTTTCTTCTGGTATTTCATTGTAATCGTTTATGATTTAAAGAGAATAACAAAAGATACGGATAAAAGGTTTAGTAGCATTTCGCAAGACTGCTTTTCTGAAAAAAAAACCCCAAAAAAACCAATTAAATGTGTTTGTGTACAATAATCCAACATGAGGAAAGATGAAGGGTGCATTGGCAGCATAAATACAGTCCAATGAGCCCAATTCAATTGTTCCAGTTGTACAATTTTTTTACTGAATTGTTATCTTCAAACTAAATTATAACAATTATTATTCATTAAAAGAACTATAACAATGTCTCGGAAAATAGGGCATTTTATAGCAAGTAATATTTGAATTAATATGATAAATAAATGTTATGTTTAGGAGAACTACATTTTAACAATGATCAGGAGGTATCTTTTCTTAGCGCATGCGTAAATGAGTTGAAAGTGCGGATCCTTTCTTTTCTTTTCTCTTTTTTTGACGGTACGAATCGAATTTCCGGGACAGATTGGGCACGTGCTCAGGGCTGGAGCCCTTATTTCTCACAGCAATGTTTTGTTTTTTTGTAACTACGTAAAAATATTCCAAACAGGGTTTTGCTCTCAATTTTTATAATTATCCAATCAGAGTAAAATAAAAGTTGTCTTAAAAATAAGCTTGTGATTGTCTCTTTTATGTTAGTTGGTGGCGATGTAGATTGGCTAATGGTAACGGCGGGTGGGCATGGAGTAGGCGGTTTCTAACCTACTGGTCCAAGATCATATTAGGTTGTGTCTGTGAGTGGAACTGTGGGAAAATTAATCGCGATCGTGTTGGGAGAAAATCTACAGCAGTAGCAACCGAAAGAAGCGGCTGCAATAAAAATGTTCCGCTTATAAGTAGCTAGCCAACGTTAGCTTGGAAGCATCGCCCTCTGCTAGCGATGCTCAGCCGAAGCTAACAGTTAGCTAACAGAGGAAGCGAGAGACGACGCCAGTGAATAATGGCGCCGCGTCAAGCTCATTGGCAGTGGCAAGTACCATCATAAAGACCCCGCACTATGGGGACCGATTACAGAAAGCTTCCTGGAAGAAATTCTATTAAAAGGGATTTCACCCTTTTAGAAACTTTGAGAGAGAAGTGTTTCACAATTGAAACGAATAATAATAATAAAAAATTAACTCATGACAACTTTGGATCAGAAGAGGCTTTCTGCAGTGTCCTTGATGGCCATGGAGTCTGAGCTGGTGAGGAAGCTGGACTTTGAGGACTTGAATTGCAGACCTTGCAAGGGAAAAGACAAGAGAGAACTGCTAAACTGGTAAGAGCAACGATGCTTTTCTGTGAATCGAGTTGGCTAATATAAACTATTGTGATTGTGCGACCAGACAATGAATATATTTTGCTTTTCTGATATGCTGTCTGCTTAATCTGTGTCGCGCACCATTATGGTGTGATGCTGAGAGTTGGTCTAAGTGCAGTAATTGTTTTTTGCAGTGTGTGAAGTTGCCCACCTCAGTTGGTGACTGTTCTAGTGCAACCTGCACTCAGCTGTGTTGTGTAAAGGTATTGTTATATCTTCAGTCACAGTTCACCAGTACTGGTGTGCCTTCTGCTTGGGTGATTTTCATTGAACATTTTATTGCTTGGGATGATTTAATTCACTGTATTGCTGTCATGTGATTTATGAGTGAGATGGCAGTTCTTGGTTTCTCTTACTGGAAAGGCTTAATTCAACTTTTGACCAACAGGTGTGCAGTTTGACATGCCAGCTTGGTTGGAAGTTCAAACAATTAAGGTGGGCCTTAGCATTGTGTGTGCGTTTGCTTACCTATCCTACTTAGGACCATTTCTGGCATATTTCCTAACCTTCTGAAGGCCGATGGGCCTTCAGGGGACCAAAGCCTGGTCCCGAGGCTGTGTTCGAGTTGTCCTCGGAACTGGGAAATTCTGACTTCCCAGTCATAAAGCTCAACTGGAACACCCTCAGAAGTGGGACTTCCCACTGGGAAACTGGGAGCTACTCCGACGACCTCCAGTTATGTTTTTGTGTGGCCGACGTGTTTCAATATGGCCGCTTCTTTCATCAACAGTAGTAATATGCGGTGGGAAATATGTTTATTTTACAAGATACACATGTAAAATCAATATTACATGTATTGCCTGCAACGCTAAACTGAAAAAATTAAAAGTGGTCTTTGCTTATGGACAGTAAAGCTTAAAATGTTTGCAAGAGGTACTGCAAACAATGTCTGTGGGTGTCAATCGCCACGTTGAAATCCCGACTTCTTAACAATAACGCCGTTACCTTGGGTCTGATGTCAAACCCCACTCCGAGTTATGACTTCCCAGGTAAATCGAATGCAGCATGATATGGCGGACCCCCTTGTTTAGGATTAGGCGTAAATGCTACTAAAATGAATGGAAGTAGATACAAATTCCTAATATGGGTAGAAATACAAACTTGTGTGTATGTGAAGTAGGGATTGGTGACATGAACTTAAAGTTTTATCGTTACAATTTGGGGTATTATTGTGATAACGATAAACATGACAATAAGAACTATTTATGACTCCTTTTATAGGTAACCAACCACATGGCACAGCAATGAGAGCCCAATAAACACAAATAGTACTCTTGAAAAACATTTCCATTTGTAATACACTTCTTTAGGACACAAGTGGCATAAAATAGTGTGATTTGCATCACTAAACTGCATACAGTAACTTAACTTAGTCATATTGTAAAATTTATTGATACGTTGAAGAAAGCAATCCTGACAATACGCATAGTTTTGTTGTTTTTTTTAAACATCCAGTAATTGGAATTTGTCGTGATAACAATAAATCAAAATTCTTATCATGACAAGAAATTTATCATGATAAACAATACGATAAATGCCCACCCCTAGTGTGAAATCTGTCTGACAAAGCCTCTGTCAGGTGCCTGGAGTATGTTGGCTATCAATAACTTTGTCAATATAGTTAGGGTGGGACGAAATGAAATGGTAACACATGGTTGCGAAGTGGCACAAGTTGACTAAGTTTAATTAATTTAGGAAGAACACATTATTTCCACCTGATGAAAAGACGTAGACATGCTTTTTAACATTTGCCAGTCATATTTTATTTCACTTTTAAGAAAAAAAAAAAAAAGGAAAGAAAAGTTTGGTCTTTGTAAACATCTATATCATTTTTCATATCTTGTCATTTTCAGCATTTAAAAATACTTTACTCTTTACTACAACATCTCCAACATTAACACTGTAGTCAGAATGAGCGTGATTCATGCATTGACACACCCATGTATGGAGAAATATGAATGAATCCACACATCTGCATTCGTACAAACCCAAAACAAAAGGATAAAAGCACATTGATTATATTATTTTACTTAGCTAAGTTGGTGTTTTACTCTCTGAGAGGCTTTTCTCTTACAAAACAATCAAAAACAACACAAAACAAAATAAATGCAACAAAACAATAGGATCCTAAAATGAACAGAAAAAACTTGAAATACCAAAAACTGATAAAGCACTTTGTGACTCCATAAACATGACTGCATGAGTATAAAGTGACAAAAAATATAAATACTTGAAAAGGAGGAGTGGCTAAAGGAGAAAACAATCCAATAAAATTAAAAAATATTAATGCTTTTTAAAAAAAAATTTAAAATAATTCTTTTCAGATGTGTTCAGCATCACTTGTACAACTTTTAGATATGAAATGTTCAAACATTTATTCACTTGAATCACCTCGAATATAATTTTAATGATCAAGAAATATATGACAAAGGAAAACGAATGGTGACAAAATATAAATATAGAAAAGGTGTTTAATACAACAAAGAATAAATAGCTGTCAATCCAATATGTCTGTAAAATTCATCTCTTAAATATGTCACTCCAATGTTCGTCATTGAGTGGTGGTACTTCTGGGTAAAGTGGTGTTGTTATGGTAAACAAACGACCAATTTAATAAGAGTTCAGAGTAATGAGTTATGAAACAAACATAGCGGAAAGCAAATAAAAAAAACTGATGAGGTGAAAATTTTTATGATAATTTTCCAATTTAAATAAGTTATATCTTTGTCTATAATTCTGAATGTGATGTTTCTTTGCTTGGTCACTTTTAGATTCTTAATATTCTGAAAAATGATTTTTATAGAAATATGGAAACTCTGGAAAAAGGCAATGTAATCGTAACAGCAGCTTCCTTCATTAACCATCCAGGTTTTTCCATGAACATTCTGTAATACAATCCTATCCACCTCCAACCCTGACTTAACACATTTCTCTCATGACACACAAACACACAGGCTTTCAAATACATGGTCGATTGGAAATAAAGTGTGAAGCCAGAATTTCAGATTTCTCTGTTAGAAATTAACAATATTGCCTCGAGAAGCCAATCCTAATGTCACCAATTCTGGTGTCTAAATCCAACATGGCCACCTTGTGCATAAAAAGTAAAAGAAACAAAAGATTACAAAAAGATGCCAAACATCCCCACCTCCCACACACACAAAGATCTTGGTGGAAATTTATTGTAAATGAATAACATTTATTTCTAATATTCACTATTTTGTGTTTTTTAGAGCAGAACCCAATTTAAAGCAGTGGTTTCAGAGTACATGTTGCCAGACAAGGACAGGCGAAGTTGTGCCAGTGTTGTGTTTTCAACTGCATTGTAAATAAATATAAAAAAAAAAAAAAAAAAAAAAAAAAAAAAAAAAAAAAAAAAAAAAAAAAAAAAAAAAAAAAAGGTCATAGAGGCTCTACTTTTACTAGAAATGACACAAGCTATAACTTAAGTGAGCAGGACAAGTTATCTTCACAACAAAAGTTATGGATTTAAAAGATCCAGTCCCTTCTGGGGTCTTTTCAGGGCTGTCTGTGACTGCGCCGATCACGTTAGAACCACTGAAACATGAAGTGAAGAACATCAGTCACCCTAATACAGTGTTCTGCAGGGAAACCCAGGGGCCCAACATTCACGTGGGTGTTACTTGACATGCACGACCCATCAAAACCTTGGAAATAATCAAGCACGCCCATCCTGTGGCGATTAGCGGAAAGTGTGCTGGAGTTCTTGATTTGATGACGACGTGGACCGTTTAAAAAAATTTTGTATCTGTGTTCTAGCTAGACATGGGCTGATATAAGATTGTCAGTATGATAATCTTGAGGAACAGATACGAGGGTTTAATATTATTCACACAAAATAAAAACCCAAATATATAATACGATTCAGTTGCTTTCATTTTGATCAGAAAAGCAACAGTTGTTCTTTTTGTTGCTTTAACCAAATATGGGAAAAACACTCAAATTAGTTGTCGTTTTCAGAACAAAAATTTGAAAATGAGACAGATAACCAGAGTAAATTTCAAAAATTCACCCCCCAGAAAATACTCCTCGTCTTATGTGAAAAAGTAATTTCCAACCTTGTTAAATCATAAATTAACTATGATTGACACTTTTTTTTTTCATGGTTTTACACTGGCCAAACCCAGACCTGAAATTTCTAAAATATTTTAGAACTTCACAACATGAAGCAGGCCGAAAGATGTCAAAAATCCATTAAGAGATGTGAAATGAAATCATTTGAGTCATCTGTCAGCGTCATTTCTAAGACTTTGAGTCCAGCGAACCACAGTCAGAGGCTCCCTTCAGCCGTCTAAATGCTATGCCGCCCCTAGCTTGGCAGCTATAGTTTTTAAAATGGCATTAATGAGAGTGATGGGTGAAGCTCTTTTAGCTCCTCCTGTTTTTTGCAATATGAATTATTTACAAATAGCTGAATTTATTCGTCTTGTAAGCACGCGGAGAGTGTTATAGCCTTCTTTAAGCCGTCTAACTGGCAGTGTGCAGCAACTTGTGGGTGAAGAGGGGCTAGCATTGTGTTACTCGATGAGCTATACCAGTGTTTTTCAAAGTGGGGTGCTTAGGGGCCTCAGAAAGTTGGATGAAAGATGAGGGAAAAAAATGCCAAAAAAAAAAGAAATCCAATAAATTTCTAAATCATAAATTTAAAAAAAATTCTTAAAATAAAATCTGTTTTTCAATAATTATTATAAAATTTAAGTTAAAATAACTTAATGTTATTTGCCATGCTTATCTTTCTGACTGGGTGCCAGTAAAATTTATCAGGCTACTGTGCTCCTCAACCTAGCATAGCAAGCATGAATTGGACAAGTTTCTGTCAAAAAAAAAAACAAAAAAAAACAAAAAAACACCGAAGGAACCGTCCAGTAGCCCTGCTGTGGATGACACTGCTGCAAAAAAGCTAAGACCTGTGAAGATGAAATAAAATTTCATAAATATAAAACAGATTTTCTTATCAAAGGAGGTGATTGTGGTGGAAATTTTTTATCAGGTAATATATTATGATATAAACATCAGATGAAGTCATAATATATTACCTGATAACATTTTCCACCACAGAACGTTTGCCAACTAGAATCAGAAGGTATGAGGCAGCATTTATGCTATACAAATGTAATAATCATTGAATAGTGAATAAAAGTGAAAAACATTCTAATAGTTGATGTTTCTTTACATATTTTTGAAGCATTGTCTGTGGGTTTAAACCATGATAAAGGAACATTCCTGCAATTTTTCAAAAAACTGTTTCACTAATTGTTTAAATTTTTTAAACAAATTTCAGCGTGGTGGTCTTTAATTGCCCGATTCTTTGGTAATTGGATATTTTAGCTGTCTGCAAATGGTCTACATGTGATAGTGTGTTATGAATGTATGTAAACACGACTACAGCCCGGCGACCTCAATGTAAAACACGAACTGACACTTTCAAGCCTCCTGCCAAGACCTATTCCCAGTTTTGAATGACAGCCAGATTTATTACAAATGTAATATAACTTGGCAGGTAGACACACACACACACACACACACACACACACACAGATAATCCAATTTATAACAGGTTTTTTTTTTTTTTTTCCCTGTGGGTCAGGCTGGTATTCGAATTCATTAATCTCGTGTTTGGGACGTTTGCCAAAGACACCGGGCAAGTCCTGGTAAGGAGATTACAACACCAGCTCACACAGACAAAAAATAAAACCCCAAATACACACATGCTTCAGAGAGAGAATAACTGAATGAGAAATGACACAGTAATGTTCAATATAGGAACAGAAAACACAGATAATGAAAGAGAACAACAACACAGGAGCTAGAGTCACGAAGACTTCGTTTAGCTGGTAGCTTAGCAACAGGCAGAAGACTAAAAATATTGTTACGTTTCTTCACTTATGAACATGCAGCTGTCCTTCAGCAAAGATTACCAACCTTGTAACAGCCTTTCTAATTCAGCTTGCTTGTTTTCCCCGTGGCGTTAGCAAAACTGTTATCCTGCTTACTCTTTCTTTAACTGGTTACAGAAGCTTAAGCCATTGAGAAAAAGAGTTTGGCCAGACAGGTGCTCTGGCATCCAAGCAGGACAGGAGCCGAGCCAATCAGCAAGTCATGCTTTATAAAACAAACAGTGCTACGAGCAAGACTAAAGACATGATGAATGAAAACATAAACAGGAATGAGACTATGGAGGCCAGTGGTGTCAAAACTTTTTGTCATTTGGAGCAATATCATTGCCAAAAAAAAACTCAAACCCATTTATAACAACTAAAATCACAATTTTTTTATTATTTAACATTCTCAATAATAAACTAAGCCTGCAATGTTTTAAATAAAGTAATTCGATGAAGTCTAGGAAAAAAGATGTGTATTATTGTAGATTCCACAATTTAAAAAGGTTTTGCACATTGGGCCTATTATAAGACAGGCATCCAATTTGCAAATTCTTTTGGGCTCGACTGAAAAAAAATAGAAAAAGATTCAGTCTATTCTCAGCAATAAGAACAGGATTTTGGCCACTCTTTGAAAATGTTGCCGTATACAGCCAAGTTAAACAAATGAATGAAAATCAGATTATGGGGCAAGTTTGCTTTTGAATAAAAATGTTACTAAACAGACGTATTCCTATTAAAAGACGAATACTTTGGTGTACTGAATATTTTCCATTGTAAGAGGATTTTAATTTGTTAGTAATAACTTTTTTCCTCTATTAAAAATTAAGGAGGGACAAATTTGAATTGCTCTTGAATTGCAGTTCACAAAATTTATCCTGGGACTGCAAAAGGTCTCCAGGCCACACTTTGGACATCCCTGGTATTGGCAAAAAGCCCGGCATGTAACTGCTGGGGGCAAAATCTTTCCACTGGTTATACTCGGACATTTTGTCGTTTTTATTTTGTCACTCAGTCCGTTCACTCTGCTAAAAATATCTTCCTCAGTTCACCTTGGATTGAACCGGTATTTACTGGAAGTGAAGGATGCCATCAAGGTTTCTAGAGAGCAATAACATCTCAGACAACGAAACGTACATCTGCTGTTTCTGAAACAGGAACAATGGGTTTTTTTTTTTTTTTAATCCTGGTTCTGTCACCATTAAACTTAAGGCATCAGCTCAAAATACAGTTTCTGAAAGGAGATAAAAAAGACTATCCAAAAAAAAAGTAAAGTTTTGTGGAGTATTTGATTGGCTGTAATAAGCAAAGATCTTATCAGGTAAGAAAATGATTTGTTTTACAGATAATTAACTATAGCAGCACCATTTTTCTCTGTCTGAAGCAAATGAAGCAGAGAATTTTTCACTGCGGCTGACTTCTCTTACAACCATTATACGTGTCGCTTTAACTTGAAGTGACGTTGAACAACTATTTCTATACTGATGTGAACACAGACTTTATTACTCCATTTAAATTTGAAATAATTTGCTGTTTTCCTGACTTCATTGGTGCCAGAAAATGGTCAAATTAGAGGGAATGGGTTATTAGACATGAGTTTATGCTTGCTGAGCACTGTTCTTGCTGGTCTATTAGAAGCTTTTCCGGTTCTGATCAGTTTTGCAAACCTGTGTTTACGCTGGTGGATGAATTGTTCATATTTACCGAAGTAGGTGGGTGCACAGGAGGTATAATAACTTTAATTTTCTTGAAGTTTGCAAGCAGCATGGTGCAAAATTGAGAGGAAAGCCACTTGATTTCTGCATTATTTTTTTTTCCCTTTCCGTAACGTGGTTTAACAAAGGGAATTAATTTATTATTAATCCATGTTGACGAACCATATGCTGGCCCCATCTGTCCAGTTCCAGTCATGCTTCTGGGCAAGAGACAATCTCAAATCTGCACTTCAACACTTTTTTTTTTTTTTTTTTTTTTTTTTTTCTTTTCAGACAGACATGGATGTCTGAACAGTTAATTTGACATGAAATGTGGCTTAAAACAATTTCACAGAAGCAAAACAAACAGGTTCACCCATAAAACATCGCAGATCACTTAGCACATTTAATTGTAGTGTTGCACTCACCACAGCTGCCGGCACATTGGGGAGTTTGAAAAGTAAAACTGCACAATTTAAAAAAAAAAAAAAAAAAAAAAAAAAAGGGTTTTGTTAGTGATTTGAGACAATTTGTGATAGTTATTATTATTATTATTATTATTTTTTTTTTTAGTATAAAGAGACCCCCGTGATGCAGAACAGACACGTGATGCTTCAGCTGCCTTATATTTCTCCCTTTCACTTTCTCAAATAGATGACTTTCCTCTTTGTTTACATGTTCTCTGAGAATTGTTCCCACAAAGATGGAGGGGCTTCACATGAATAAAATACCAGTCATGTCTCACACACATCAATATAAGTTTCTGATATCATGTACAAATAGAAACACTGGTTATGGTCGTAGTTGGGATTTTTCAACACCACTGCCTTCACAGTTGTCGTGACGATCACAGCCAGTACAATCCTTCGTTCTGATTGGTCCTTTGGGTGTACGGAAGTCCCCTATTGGCTATTCTTTGAGATTAGTTGTTTGTAAACATTTTACTTAATGTGTAGCTCACAATACTTTTTTTTTTTTTTTTTTTTTTAACGTCCTCATTTCTTCATCCGTTTCACATCTTGACATCTTTCTTCTGTCACACTATATATTTGTTGTTGTTGTTGTTGTTTTTACAATTGCACGATAACAACATCAACACGTGACGCCATTGAAAAGAGTAGAAAATGTGTTTTGGGAGCGGGCTTGGCATTGATGGGAAAAGCGGACGTGGGAAGAGCTTAAAAAGGGGGTTTGATGGTGGCGACTTGTCACAACGTCGAGAGTTTTCTTTTTGGACACATAAGGCTAGGATGGGGAACGTAAGGCAGGCAAGGGGAGAGGAAGGTTTGTATAATGAGAGATTATTTGCACAGTGTATCCTTAAATAAGAGGAAGAAGAGGCTTAATTTATCATCTCGCTGGCAGGTTTTAGTGCAGGATCTCCTGAGGGCCCAGTCTTTTTGAGTGTATTGAAGGGAAATTGGCAATAAAAGTTGGAAGTCAAGGAAGAGTTCAAGGGTGATGATCCACGGTTCCTCATATAGTACAGTGCCTTTCAA
Source organism: Anableps anableps (assembly GCA_014839685.1). Classification (NCBI taxonomy): domain Eukaryota; kingdom Metazoa; phylum Chordata; class Actinopteri; order Cyprinodontiformes; family Anablepidae; genus Anableps; species Anableps anableps. The sequence goes on from CM026085.1 coordinate 21,269,466, forward strand.
AAGTATTCATACCTCGTGAGCTTTTTTACGTTTTGTCACACTACAACTGTAAACTTCGCTGTATTTTCATAGGATTTCATGTGATAGACCAACACGAAGCTGAAGACAATGGAAAAGACAAAGTCTTTGCACATTAATATCTAAAAAGTGTGCTCTTTGCTTGGATACCCCATGAACAGAGAACATTAATAACCAGACAGCATCATAAAGAACAAGGAACACAGCATACAGGTCAGGGAGAAAGAGTAAGCTTATAAAACAATACACCATGTGGGGCAGGAAACGAACACTGAACATTACCCAGAACACGTGGCAGTATCATGCTGTGCAGGAAAATTAAAGCAAAAATACAGGGTTAAGCATGGAAGAAAACCTATAAGAGGCTGAAAAAGATTTGAGGCCTGGTGAAGGTTCACCTTCCAGTAGGGCTGGGGGATATGGCTTAAAAATCAGATTATTAATTTTTTTTTTCATACCAGATTCAATTTCTGATTTTGATCAAATTATTTCTCTTCCTTTTTAAAAAAAAAAAAAAAAAAAAAAAAAGAAATTACAAATGACAGAATTAAAAAAAAAACAAAAACTGGCTTGTATTTCAGTCATCCCTTCTGTTAGTTGACTTCAATTCAAAGTCTAAATAAATAGAAGCTGTAAAACACGCTTGTCAAACAAGATGGCTGAGGGCTGACATCACTCTGAACTATGGAAACCCAAGGAGTGCATTGGTGAAAAGAAATCCTGATTTTTAAAAAAACCAAAAAAAATTCAATTAATCAATAAAATCGATTATCGCCTGGCCTTACCTTCCAGCAGGATAACAACCAAAAACGTTGGTTTTTGGATGGCAAAACTGGTAAATTTAAACCACTGGCAGGCCACAAAATTCAGTATGTTAAAAATGCAAAAATTAGTTTTTGACTTTGATTTTTATTTATTTATTTGTTGATTAGTTTTACCTGCTCAACAATAAACAATTGTTTTTTTTTTTGTTTTTTTTTAAGGAAATCCGTTGGCTTACCAAAAGATTAACAGACAGTTACTAAATATTTTGGGTCATGAATTGTTTTCCATTTTGTTAGCCAAATTTTGACCATTCTTGACTTGTGGTCCGGGGTCAAAGAAAATAATTTCGAGGGCCACAAATAGCCCCCGGGCCACACTTTGGACACCTCTGGTTTAAACACTTTAAAGATGTTCACAGATGCTCTCCACTCGATCTGAGAAAGCTGAGACCTGCCCTAAAAACATCTGCAGATGTAATCGTAGCTTCAGGCCACTTTGACTCAGGAGGGTGAATACAGGTGCTTGCTACACTTTCCAGATATTAATATTTCTTTTTCATGCAGCTTCACTATTATACTTTCAGTTGGTCTATCACATATAATCAAAATTAAAAAGTGAAGTTTGTGATTGTAACGTGAGAAAATGTGAAAATAATCTTAGTGAGGTATGACAGAGGAAAGGCTGGTGAGGTTTCCTGCAGCTCAGTTTATCTCCTTCGAACCTCTTTCCTCGTCATTTTATATTCTGCTGCTGCAAGACGTTCTCTTTTCCCTTGTTTTGGTTGTTGACTTTTGTAGCTTTATCTCTGACCTTCGTCCTTCCTCTCAGCTCTGCTTTTTTCTTCAGAGCTCTGCTGATTATCTTCTCTGCAGCTGGTTTGACTTTTCAGTGAAACAACAGCAGTCCTTTGATGATGATACGAGGACTGTTTCAAGGTTTTCCTTGATGCACTGGAGGGCCTTTATGGTTCAAAGCTTTTTTCACAGACAAGAATAATTAGTCTCGACATTGTTGGGGGAGTTTTTAGTTCTCATGAGGGTGTGCACTCATTTTATTGAGGAGAAAAAACATAATTGAATGACATTAAATCCATTTTCAGATAAAGTTTTAAGGTTTCCCACCTCCTTCAAACCAGTTAGGTCTCTTTCTAAAATGCTTGTATATGGCAGTAGGCCTCCATGGAAGCCAGCAGGATGTAAATTAGCCACAGAGAAACGAACAGCAGCGACGTAAGCAACTTGCAAGTCCGCGGCCCGCCCAGCTCGCCTCCGGCCACCGTCGGTCGCCGGCGGTAGAGAAGCGTTACGACGCACACCACGGCCAGGATGGTGAAGAGGGTGACGGAGAAGGCCAGGTTTCCCGGGTCCACCCTAAAAGGCTTGCCCTTAGAGCGCCAGGCGATGGCAGCGATGGTCCACGCCACACCGATACCCAAGAAGACGTTGACGGCGTTGGAGCCAGTGACGTTGCCAATGGAGGCATCGGCGTACTGGTCCTGGATGGCGGCGACTTTGCTGGCAAAAGTGTCTGAGAAAACAGCAAAAAGTCAATATTTAAAGCTGCAGGATGTAACTTTTATGAAAAATGTTTTTTTTTGTTTTTTTTTTTTTTTACACATTTGTTAAAATGATCAGTATGTCGTGACAGTATAAGACAGATAATCTGCCTTCTCCCAGTGCTCCCAGTACTAAGTGCAGAAATACACCACTCAGTCAGAAACAGCCAATCAGAGCCAGGAGGAGGGTCTTATCGCTGTCAATCACCCTCATGTACGCCCCCGCTCACACCCTCTCCCTGCTCTCTGCTACGCTACAGCTGGTTCACCACAACATAGCCTGATGCTAATGCTAACGCTAGTTAGCATGGCCACCGATGACGGCGGATAAACAGTTTTCCTGGAATGGGAAGTTGTTTCTCCACCATCAGCACATTTTGCAGCGTGTACACGAGGATGATTGACAGCTCTAAGCCCCTCCTCCTGCCTCTGATTGGTTGTTTTAGTCGGGAGCGGTGCATTTCTTTAGACGGCAATTGCAGCTCAGGGAGGAGGAGCTCGATCTTTTCACAGATTATCTGTCTCATACCAAACTATCATGACATGGTGACAGTTTCAACAAATATGCAAAAAACATTTTTTTAAAATTACATACCGCAGCTTTAAGTTGACAGTTTTTATTAAAATTATTTGAAGTTGTACAATGCAAACCTGTCTGACAAAGATGGAAAAACAGAAATCAGGCTTTAAAAGCATTAGTGATTGCAAAAACAACCCCGGTATAGAACAAATGTTCAGTGTAAAAATCCAATTTCTCTAAATGGTCAAAGGACGAGAACAAGTAATGACTAAATCCCTTTTACTTAGTTTTTTTTTTTTTTTTTTTTACAATGTCCGAGCAAAAGGAAAATCTCTTTATGCTTACAGCTATTTGATGGTGACCCTAATCCCCTCAAATTTAAAGTGTAATTATCTATTTTTAACACGTCAGCTGCTGTTTTCAACCAGCAGATTTCTTTAATGCAAACTAAGTTGAGATAAGTTTTTGCTGAAATAAATCTCAAACTCGACAATGTTCCCTCATGAGCAGTTTATGTTTGACATTAAAGAGGACGGAGAGCGAGAGGTGCTCTATACTATATATTGTGCAGCCACTTAAACAGTAGAATGACGCAGCGATCCTGGAGTTTTTATAGGATTACATTTACATAACCATAAACGTCTCAGCATGTCTGAGACTATTCATTTAACAAGTGAGCACATTAGAGCTGAAGGAGAAAATGAGATTCGTTAAAGAGTTGTAATTACTTGAAGTAGCTATCAAATCAACCATCATGAAGAAAACATAATTTGGTTCTGAGGGCTGATCTTACAGCAAAGCCAAAACGATACTCTTATTGAAAAGTAGTTGGTTTCTTCAACAAAGTGGTTGTTTATTTAGTGAGAAAAAAAAGATCTAGAAGGTCAAAGTTAGACATAATTTCATGCACATGATGCACCCAGTGAAGGATATGTTTAAATTGGTGTCCACTGATTGAAATAGTGTCACTCAATAAAGCACAGAGTGGATGCTTTAAAGATTCAGAAGACAGCATTTACAGCCCTGGATGGCGTTTGATGAAATCAGGTGGTCGTATTGTGTAATTTCCTGACAAGTGAGATGTGAGTGTTGAGTAAAAACACTTGTTGTAAAGAGTCAACCACAAATACTGAGCTCTCACGAATCACTTGGTGTCAAACAAACCCAAAACGTCACCGCTACCAGACTCAAACTTCTGTGTTGCTGTCTGATGTGTCGACTTTCACTCACTGTTTGGACCGCCGGATGGCTCAGCAACTGGCTGAGGAGATTAAATCGGTGATAAGAACAGTCATGCTATCAGGTGCCCAGTCGAGGCGTCCCTGAAGTTGAATCACATACAGTGGACCGACTATTTGCGATTCAGTATTTACGGATTTACCTATATGTGGTTTTTTTCTTTCTTTTGTGGAACATAACTACAAATTAATCGCGAAAAATCTGCCTATTTGCAGATTTTTTTTCCAAAAAAAATTCCAAAGAAAATGCAGCTTTGGAAGCTGAAATGCCGAGTCGCAGTGCCACATCCTACTGGCTGGTGTTTGCAAAGCAGCCAATCCAGGAGATTCATTCATTTTCCTTGGCTCTGATTGGCTGTACCCTCAAAAGCGGAAATAAGGAAGATGTTAGCGTCTGCTGTGGTGCTACGGTGGCTTCCACTGTACATATTAATGCATATTAAGGTATATTTGGTGTTGGAACTATTAAAATAGGCAGTGATGCGCATTTTTAGAGGGGTTCTCAAGTATTTGTGGATTTTCGCTGTTCCCAGGCGGCTGTGGTCCCTAACTCCACAAACACCCGGAGTTCACTGTATCGCTCATCTCAAAGTTATTCAGATCTCTTGCAGGTTTAGAATAAATTTAAGTCAACCAAAAACTTTCTCTGATAGTAAATAAGACCAAGCTCTCTCAAAAGATAACAAAACAGTGAAAAGTGTTAAATTTGAAAATGACTGAAGTCATTTAACCCTTGTCATTTATCAATCAATAAGCGATATGGCTTAAAAATCTCTTAAATCTTAAAAAAAAAAATAAAAAAAATTTTTCATACCAGATCCGATTTTAATGGCCCCTCCTCCCCACTTTCTTTTCTAAACAAGAAATTACAAAAAGACATAAAATATTTTCAAAAAGTGGCGTTTATTTCAGTCATTAGTTCTGAGTTGTACAACGGAGTATCAGGGCCTGGCTACGAGAATTTTTGTTTAATTAGGAGAAAAAAGTAGGAATATTAGCAGAATAAAGACGGGATTTTTGCCTGAAGAACTTCTTAAAATTACAACAAAACAATTGTTTTAATGAGAAAAAAGCTTGGATCATTAATTTTTATTGTTTTTTTGTGTTGGAGTCTCATAAAATTTCTTCATTTTTCTAATATTACGGCTTCATTCTTGTAACATTAAGACTTTATGCTCGTATTAATGCAACTTTATTATCATATGACTTTATTCTCGTATTATTTGGAAACACAAGGAGTGCATTGGTGAAAAGAAAAAAAAAAAAAATCCAGATTTTCCAAAAAATTTAATCTTCGAAAAACCAAAAATTCGATTAATCGATAAGATCGTTTATCGCCCATCCCTACCCAGGGGTATGAATAATTTTCGACTCATCTCTGGTCTGCGAGTGTACCAAATTACGTCTAAATCTGACAATAACTGACCAAGACATAGTTTTGGGGTTTCTGGTCATTTGTTTTAAAATGTGAAAAGCAAACATTACTGCAATCCATATTTGTATTCTGGTGCCATCATGTGTGAAAACAAAGTAATAAATGCTTCAAAAAGGTTGCAGGTGGCTACAAAAAGGCGTATCCATCAGAAATCGTGTCAAAAGCTCAGAGTCGTCTACAGCCTGGCTGGCAGGAAGCACCAGTGAAACGGCTGCCAGTCACAGCAGCAGCGTATCGACTTATTCCCATGTATAGTCCGGCTGCTGAGATGAGTCTCTGTTCTCATTTAAATGTCAGTGAGATTAATTGAAATTCATATCCCAACATGAAAACCACCCTCCAAAGTGAGTGAATTGTAATCCTTTTGGTGAAATCTCTGTGCGCTTTGACACTCGGGTGGGAGAGATTTAAATTACAGAGCGAAACTGCCCCCAAAACAGACGGAGTTCACCCAGACTCTGTTATCGCGGAATAGGAATCATTCCCCTCAGTCAGACAATGGCGTATTTCACACATTAAAAATCATTTATCTCAGTGAAAGCTGCTATTGTGTTTGACAGACGATGAATCAAACATAATAATGGTGTCGTGGTTCACATGTCCTTGTTTCCAATAGGATGGAAGACAAAAAGAACTCCAGCATCATCTAATTGTCATGTAATTAATTCTCATCTTAGCTAAACAAAATTATTTTTCACAAAGTATTCGGTTACTAAATTATAAAGTAGGGCTGCAACTAACGACTATTTTAGTAATCGATTATTCCGACGATTAATCGGATGGAAAAAAAAAATTGGCACATTCTGCAGATTCTCATTTAACCATTTATATATATATATATATATATATATATATATATATATATATATATATATATATATATATATATATATACACACACAACATTAGAAATTAGCATTAGCATTCCTTTTAGTGAACGCTTGGTCATTTATAGTAAAGGATGCATCTGCAGCTAAAACAATACTTCTACCATCAACATGTGAAAAGCTCAGCCCTTCCTGCTTGACTTAACATCACTACAGCATAGAGCTGATCTGATGATTATTTTTATGATTAAACAATTAATAATTGTACAGCAAAAGGTGCTTAATATGAGATTTAAAAAAAATTTTTTTTTACTGAATTTGAACCAGCAATTTGCCTTTTTGTCTGTATTCTCCAGTTAACGATTAATCGAAGACCAAATCAGTCGATTATTTCAATAATCGATTCACCACGATTTTTCCGATTAATCATTTCAGCCCTAGTTTGGGCAAAAAATGGGCGTCCTGTATGTTTGGTTTAAATAATCGATGTCTAATGTTGTTCGTTTCTGAAAAGGTAATTTCGTTGAACTTGAACAGGAAAGATTCAACGGTGTGTTACAAGGGCCCTATGAAATCAGTTTTATTTTTTCACACATTTTCCACTTTTTCTGTTTTTACTTGTCTGAATTTGACTTTTTCCATTCTAATCATATTTATTAACCTAAAAAGATTTAATATTGCGAATAAAAACAACTGAACATATCGATGGCCAAAGAGGTCCACATTTACTGTTATTCAAGTGTCACTCTCGTTCATTTAAACATTGAATTATTTTACAGGGTAATTGCTGTCATTTTTTGAAAGAACTAAAACAGTATGTGCAAAACAATGAATCTGTTTTTAACATTTTGAAAGAGTCTGCTTTTTAAAAATGCTTTGGAGTTGATGTGTGCACAAGTAAATCCTTGTGCACACTTGCATAATGATCAGGAGCTGTTGTTCCTTGTGCCTCCAGTCAGCTGTGCGCTGACAAAACGTACTGATTCATAAACATTGCTCGCCCTGAACTTGAGGCTAAGCTTTGAGTTTCATTTCATGGATTTGAGGATGTCGGTGTTTCAGCGAGTTTTGTTATGACTGACTGTTTTACGGTATTTCTGTGTGTGCAGAGGAGAGCCGAGCTGATCTGAGCCCTGCCTTCCCAGGTAACCACAGGTGCGGGAGCTGTCGCAGCCAAAATACTACAGAAACGACTACATAGCTTTTCCTGCTCACTGATGTGAGCGAATTCTGTGAGATTCCGAATTTTGTTGTGGATTCCGTTTTAATTCTGTGATTCCATCCGCGTTTTCTGCATTGCAGAAATCATAGTGCCCGGTTTTAAATCCTTAAACAAAACATATGAACAGAAATTAGTTTCTCGCTGAAAAAGTTAGGATGTTCTACTTCCTAAAGCTTTGGTTTGGTTGAAACACCAGAGGTGCTGGTCTTTGTATATGTTCTCTCTGGCAAATTTCAGTCTTGCCTTCATGGTTTTCCTAAAAAGCAAAGGTGTTCTTTTGACACCTCACATGTTAAACTAGTGTCGCTCTCTAATTTTCCACCATGAACTTTCACATCAACAGTAACAAGAACCTGCTGTAGGTCCCATGATTACATTTTAAGGGTTTTAGAGACATCTTTAAAGGGGCAGTATTATGTATTTTCCAGGCACATAGAATCATTTTATAGCACAATCAAGGAACTGTTACCTTCAGCTGTTACAAAAATGCTGTATATATCAAATATGACTTAAAAGAAATTTGACTAAATAATATAACGCCTTGAAATTGGGCCTCTGTCTCTTTAAGAAAGTCCTGCTCTTTCCAGTATCCCATCTTCAGGAAGTCATCACAACAGCACTCCTCTATTAACCCTTTAACAAAGTTTTTACCAGTGTTGTGCTGAGAAGTAGCTCGTATAATGAGATCAGCAGATGCGCAGTTCCACCAGGTGTTTGCTAATTGCTGCTGGCTGAAGGAGCAGAGTGGGAAAGTCGTGGGGGAGGGGTTCTCTGTGAGGCGGACCTCAGAAGCTAGGTCCACCCAGGCATTTTGTACAGCTGAGTGGTTGCCACGGGAGATTAAAGGATTTCTCAAACATGCATGAAAAAAATCAAGGCAACTCTCCAGGTATGTTTTTGATGAGGGAATAACATTATAACATGATGTAAAGCTCAAAAAAGTTGATTTTACATAATACTGCTCCTTTAAGCATCCTGCGGTCTGCTTTCAGGGTGAACTTTATTGTACGGCAAGACCCGGGCACGTTGACAGTTATTTTTTATGTTCTATGCTTGTAGTGTATGTTTCCTGTGTTTATTTGACCTCATTAAATCATCCCTCACTAGACTTCATAGAATCCATGAAAGTTTTTGGCTTGTGATGTGACAAAATGTAAAAAACAACAAACAAACAAACCAGTCGATAAAAATTGAAAAGTTTAGTTCTCAAGTGCTGATGCTCAGGTTCCGAACAACTCAAATGGTTACAAGTGAGCTCAGTAGCCCTCTTAAACCAAGTTCTGATTTGATACTGCTCTATCATTCCCTGCCAATTTATAGTAAATGATCTTCGTAATTGCTGAGTGTAATTATGATCCAGTGTAATAACGCGTTATGAAGAGTTTAGAGCTACAATGCTGAGAAGATGAGTGTTCCTCACAGATAGATTACAACCCTGTGCAGGGCAGCAAACTCTCCCCGTGGAAGCTATAATCACCTTTTTCAACCACAGTTCTGCAGCCCACAGGTCAAAATGATGGATGAACCAATAGCAAATACACAACACCCAATAAAAGGAAATGAAGGAGACAGGAGAAAGCATGTCACAATAACAAACTGCTCCAGATGAGGCACAAGGGCAAGAAGTGCAGGTAAAGAAAGAAGGAATATGCAAGAGTGAGATCCTGTACATAAGACAAAGCAGAATAAAGGAGATTTAGAGCGTAAATAAATTAGCGTTAGACTGTTTTTAGTGAGGGAAGACACAAATCCATGTTTACGTCTCCACTCCCAGCACAGCTGTCAAAGCAGCTCACTTAGATATGACTTCTCAGAAACCTCCCTTGCACGCCATCAAAGCTGCCACCTGGAAGAGCACCGCTTGAGCTATTTCTATAACTCATACCGTGGAGCAACAATAAACTCGCTGGCGAAAGCAATGAGGTAGGGAATTGAATTAAAGCCTGGGGACGAGCAGTCCCCTCCAGGTGGAGACTAGCTCAGGCTGAAGGCTGTGATGGAGTCTGCTTTTTACAACTAAGATTGGATTTTCAGCCTCAGTGTTTGGGCAGCTGGATTGACAGTCACTTTTTCTTTCATTTGCTTGTCTGTCTCAGGTAAACTTTAGGAGAAACATAGAACTCACTTGGTGTCTGTTTAAAGGAACAGTATTATGTGTTTTCCAGCCACGCAGAATCATTTCAAAGCACAATCAAGTAACTGTGTTCCCTTCAGTTGTTACAAAAATGCTGTATATATCAAATATGACTTAAATTACGTAGTCAAATTTCTTTTAACACCTTGAAATTGGGCCTCTGTTTCTTTAAAAACTCCTGCTCTTTCTAAAACGCTACCTTCAGGTAGTTATCACAACAGGGCTCCTCTATTAACACTTTAACAATGTTTTTACCAGCATTGTGCTGAGAAGTAGCTCGTATAATGAGATCAGCAGATGCGCAGTTCCACCAGGTGTTTGCTAATTGCTGCTGGCTGAAGGAGCAGAGTGGGAAAGTCGTTGGGGGAGGGGTGGTCTGTGAGGTAGAAGAAACTGCAGCTCCGAGGAGGAGCTGAAGGTGGAGCTGGGTCTATCCAGGCGTTTTCCACAGCTGAATGGTTGCCATGGGAGATTAAAGGATTTCTCAAACATGTAGTAAAGAATCAAGGCAACACTCCAGGTATGTTTTTGATGAGGGAATAACTTTATAACATGATGTAATGCTTAAATGATGTAAAAGTTGATTTTTATATAATCCCCCCCCCAACATACAGATATAAAGATATACAAATAAAAAGACCCTGAAAGTAATAGCCCAGCCACTCAGATGAAACAATAAAAGATTACCGTGCTGAGTTGTGTCAGGGGTTTGATGATGTTAAATGAAGTCCGAAATTATTCAAAGGTTCTGATATAGCAATTGTGATTTGCTCTTTCTTTAAGAGACTTTCTTTACTTATTGTGAATCAGGGGCTGGTACCCTTTAACACTTTAAGAGCCATTTGGACCCGGTTTCCACTTAAGAGAAAACACCAGGAGCCGGAAATCTTTTTTGACATCTAAAATGAAAGTAACACTGCATATATTGTTGTTTTTTTTTATTATTATTATCTTTATGTATAAAAAATTAGGCTAGTGTGTTGCTTAAGAAATTTTGTTTATGCAAAGAAAACATTTCAAACATTTTGAACTCTGTAAAAAAAAAAAACAAACAAAAAAAAAAAACACGCTAAGTTGAAAGTCTCTTTCAAATAAAATAAAAGTATCCCTGTAGCAAACCAAAATTGCTGTATGTTGGAATCTTTTCATCACCTGCAGGCTACCAAAGCGTCGACCTGAATTAAAAAAAAATAACCCACTATTTCACTGAAATAGTGCACCAAATGCAAGTTTCTGCCATTTTTATGGTGGTGTCTTTGATAGTCTTCACAGAGAGTATCTCTGATTTTCTGCACAATTTATGTTTTGTTTTTAAAGTCTGTAATGAGATGTTTTGAAATCTTAATGAATGATTCTTTTATATATTAGCAAATGTGGTCTGTCTTGGTAAATTACTTTGAAAATATGGATGTTTTGCTCATGCATTTTCCTGTTGGAGTGGTGTGATCTTTGAAGATTGATCCACACTTACTCCAGCGTTCAGCAAAAAGAGGATCGCCTCTGGGAATGCCTTCACATGGCTGCGCATGTCGGCGCCGTGCGCAGCCATGTGGAGGCAGTGTAAACGCTGTCATTGACGATAATGGGTGAGTTTTTACTGCGGAATCTGTTCCGTGGCAGAGCCGAGCCTGTTGGGGGTAAATCCGGGGTGAGGGTGTGCTCTCTCGGAGGTGAGCATGCTCGAGTGAATAGAGATTCACCGAGTTCTTGGGTGGGTCACGGCCAAAACGGTGATCCAGAGTTGGACAACGTGTTGATTGCCATCCAAATAAAGAGTGCTGAGAGCAAAACGTCTGGTGCTTGGGTGTTCTACGCCAACACTACAATACGCTTAAATTGAATATTGATTATTCTTTTTCAAAGCCACAGTGAGCCGCAGCGTAAGGATGAAAGAGCCGTGGTTTTCCGACCCCTGATGAAAATTAATTCCTTCCTTAGAGCCTTAGTTGAAGTTGTTTTATCAGGTTATAGAATCAACAGGTCAATGCCAGAATGTTGTCAAACATTTTTCTTACTGTAAAGCTTCAGCTGGCAAAGTGCTTCTGGCCTCTTAAAGGGCCAGTGCTAGAGCTATTGCTGCTTTTACATTTACCTTTTCTCTCTGTTTGAGAGAATAAGAGAGATAATAAATGTTGTATGTTTCAAATTAATTTTATATTTGTCAAAAAGTACGAATCGACCTCTGCACTTCCAGCACCATGGTATCTTTGCATGCTAAGTTAACTAACAGGAGGGTTTCCCCCAGAAAACTTTGTAAGCCTGGTGGCTGGGATGCGAGGGCTGTTCACGAGTGGTCCACCATGTTTTTGTGTTTAAAAAATGTTTAAAGTTGACAAAGTTTAATAAAATATGTCTAGGTAATGACGTCATTGGAAGACATTGCTGACAGTACTTAAACACCACTATAGAGTTTTTAAAAAGACAGACAATCAGTAGTAAAGTCTGCAGCTTGGTACAGTGTTTTGCTTTGCAGGTTGTTGGTTTTTATTTATCGAAGTGAATGCAGTATTTGCAAGAAATACTTTGAATGGAAAAAGGCCTATCTGTCTCTGCAAGAGTACCTTCCAAATTGTCCGGTTTGAGTAAAAAGGTGGTGCGCACGATCTGTGCCGAGTTACAAGAATTATGAGGTGCACAACCAGGTGCCGCGTCAGGGGTGGGGATGGCGTGATTGGTGTGCGTCCCCTCGTGCCCAGTTCAATGCGACAACTATAAAACTGGCTTCACCCGTCTTTGCTATAACTGTTTCTGGTTTATATAAAAAAAAAAAAAAAAAAAAAAAAATCTATGTAAAATAAATAAACATGTGATGCTTAGCCTGGTGGGGGGGGCAGGTAAAACCTGGTGGGCCGCCAGGCTTATAATACACTGGGGGAAACCCTGTAACAGGATGTTGAGAATAATTGATGTCATTTATTATAACACCACTGGAACAAAAGCGAGGAGGTTACAAACGCTGAATGAAAACAACGATCCCACTCTGCCTCACCTGGAACAGATGTCCCCAAAGCCACAAACACCACGGCCGTCACGGAGTCCTTCAGTCCTATCGTGCAGCCGAAGTGCGATGCCAGATCACCGGTGACGGCGGTGAGGACTCCGATCAGTGATATGGAGACGAAGAAGCAGGCCCAGCCATTCCAGTACTCCGTGGGTGGGACAAAGGCAAACAGGACCTTCCAGAACACGGTGAGGAAGTGCATGATGTAGTCGAAGCAGGAAGGTAGCCGCTCTTCGCCGCTCTCCTCCTCGTCGTCATCTCCTTCAGGAGAAGCAGATTAAAAATGAATAAAAGTCAGACATGGGAACTAACAATTCCTGTGACAGAGTCAAATTACAGCCAGGAACCATTTTTAACCCTTGGCTACTCAGTAATATTGACATTTTAGTTTTTGAAATTAGCTCAGTTAGGCATAATTTACTGATGCGGTAGCTGTAGATGGTAGTTTAGTTAGGCACAGATGACCTTATTTAAGCTTCACTTTTCCACCACCTAGTGGGCTTCTGTGAATTGAGATATAATTCACTGGTTTATTTTAACCTAATGTTGCCTGGAAGTGCTAGCAGCAGGTTTTAGCTCCAACGAGCTAAAATAAAGTCGCATATTTTAGCCTACTTTAGCAAGTACAACAGTAGCAAAAATGGCAGCAGATTCAAGGCTATCATTATTTCATAGACACAGATGAAAAGGCTGTGTGAAAAAATGTGTACACTCTTCTTGCTTTCATTGGATTTTAGCTAGGTACTGCTAATCATTTGGACTTGATTAATTGATCATCACAAGTTTAACATGTCTGTTACCCACTTGTTGGCTTAATTTATTGAGTAATAAACCACATATGAAGAAATGGTGTTTGCATCCATCGTGCTGAATTACGCACGAGTGTCACCAGTGTATTTATATGTTCACAGCAATCAGTCTGATTGCCTCACTCCTTATTACATTTAATGTTTTATTCTGTGGTCCACATCATCCTGATGATCATGGTAAGAGAAATGTGATTGTAAGAAAACTTCATGAAATGAGGACTTTGATTTAAGGTTTTATTTGGCTTATAGGTTTTTTTTTTTTTAAGTTGAAAGGGCCTTTAGGACCATAAGGACCATAGGACCTTAGCCATAACTAAGGGTTTGGGCTGGGGAAAATGGCCCAAAAATAACTTCCCAATTTTTTCATATCTGATCAAATTTCAGGATTTTTTTTTTTTTTTTTTTTTTTTTTTTTTTTTTATCTCTTTCTTTTCTAAAAAAAGAAATTGCAAATGAGAGAAAATATTTTCAAAAAGTGGCTTTTATTCAGCCATTCTAGTGAGTTTAACGATGCCGTATTAGGACTAGGCTACAAGAATTTTTGTTTATTTTCAAGAATAAAGTCATAATATTAGCAGAATAAAGACACAATTTTCCAAGAAGAATGTCTTAAAATTGTGAGAAAAGTTGTTTTAAATCAAAGAAGCTTCTAGAGTTACCAAGATTTAAGGTGAGAAGCTCAGTCCGTGAGGTTCTTTCTTTGAAATAGACTGTTGTTTGCGTCCAAATAAATAGAAACTGTAAGACATGCTTGTCAAACAAGATGGCCGCCCCGGGAGTGCTGACATCACTCTGAACTATGGAAACTTGAGGAGTGCATTGGTGGAAAAAAAATCCAGCTTTTCCAAAAATTAAACCTTCAAAAAACAGCAATTTGATTAATCACTAAAATCAATTTATTGCCCATCCCTAAGAACCATACTAAGGTCCTTAGTTATGTCTCCACCGGAAGCATAAACAACACTGCTGTTTAATCTTTTATTAAAGATTAATGTGGAGAGAAATTAAATGTCTGAAAGGAATCATGATGCAGTGTGGCTTCATTTCCCCACCTCACCATCGGTGTCGCCATTGCCCCGCTGTCTCCAAAACAAGTGTATATGGTACGGATGAGTTTGCGTGAGGGACCGTGCTTTATTTTTTAAAATTTTTTTAGTAGCCTTTATTTTACCGGGAAAATCCCACTGAGATTAAAAATCTATTTTGCAAGAAAATGTTGGCCAAAACTGACAGCAGTACACGGAGATTACAGACCATTCACAGCAAAAACAGAGAAAGTGAACACCGCCATAAATAAATTAGTTAAAAGATTCCTCAGTTAAAATATTTACAGACAGATGATTCCTTCTCAAAATCAGAAAGAAAAGCCTGAAAAACATTTTGTGACAGCAGCACCTTTAGGTTCATGCATTTCTGCAACTGGGTGCAACAAGATGGAGCAGAAAACTGAAAAGATTTCTTCCCAAGTTCAGTTTGGACTTTAGGCACCGAAAGCATGTGTTTTATAGATCACAACCTTTGTGTGGAAAGTGGCCTATGCAAGTTTCAGGCCCCGTTTAGAGCTTTATAAATGAGACTCCAGATCGCTTTTATTACATCCCGACGTGTGAAACCCTAGAACTGAGGGTGTACTTTCTTTTTACTATGATGCTAGCTTGAAAACAAGGAGAAGGTTAGCATTCTTCTGTTCTAATTTCTTTCATAAAGAATTAGGGCTGCAACTAACAATTATTTTAGTTATTGATTAATCTATTGATTATTTAACCATTACTCGATTAATCGGATAAAAAAAATTGCCACATTCTGGAGATTTCTCTTTTAAGCTTTTTTTTAAAAATTTTTTTTTTTTATACAATATTAGAAATACATTAAAAGATGCAAATAAACAAATTATTGAATTCAACTAAACATTTATTGCCTAATATGCAACAACATAGCAATCCTTTAGCGATCACTTGATCATTTGTTGCAAAAGATGCATCTGCAGCTAAAAAATTACTTCCAACATCAACATGGGAAAAGATGAAGCCTTTCTGATTGATTTAACATCAATACAGTGCAGGGCTGATCTAGTGATTTAGTTTTTGGATTAACCGATTAATAATTGGATGCAAAGGGTTACTTAAAAGGAGATTTTTTTTTTTTTTTACAGAATTTGAACCAGGTGAAGCTAAAATTGCCACTTGAGTTTTGTGTCAAGCATATTTACAGACAAAGGCTTTATTTCTACTCTGGATGTGGTGTTCTTTCTTTTTTAGAGTCTGTATTTTCCAGTTAGTGATTAGACGATTACAAAATTAGTTGACGATTATTTCAGTAATCGATTCAACACGATTAATCGTTTTAGCCCGACAAAGGATACTTTAATAAAAAACTGTTGCCATTGTTTTTGTCGCAAAACATACTGGATATGGTGTGTGTATTACCTGCGCTCACAGTAACGGCACTGACAAACTGCTCCCTCCAGCTGCTGCTTCCCACCACCAAGGCCAGGTTTGTCTTCTTGATCAACTTATCTACTGTATTCTACAAACACACACACACACACACACACACACACACACACACACACACACACACACACACAGGAACAAGCATGCAAGTGCATACAGACCAGACAAGGCAAGAAAGACACAACCCAAAGTTGTTGATTCACCCGCAGCCACATAGAAAGAGAAAAATATTGTTTTCAAGTCCTGAAATCCACAACCCAAGTGGCAGAAATATATTTAGACACTGATGAGGATTTGATGTACAGGATGTGTTAATTAACACAATACTTGGATGCCATGTTTTAGTGACGCTTCCAAAGAAATTGAGAAAATTGCCTTGAGGCACTTCCGATAACAGCGGCTGGGAAAATAGAATGGTAAAATATGCAAAAAAATGAAAGCTCAAAGCAGCTACATTAGTCATTAAACTAATTCAGCCAAATCCTGCAGGATTTACTATATGTGTGTTTAAGGGAGCATGAAAAGTAAAACATGTTTTATCTATATAAATAAGTAAAATCTGAAATTAATCACTGCTTGTCTGTGTTTGTGTGGGAAAATGTGGAAGACAACGCGGAGTGAAGCATTGCATGGATAGAGAGGGGTACCTTATCAGTATGTCTAAGAAGAGTATTTACTGCTTTCTACACACATGCATAAACACACGCACACACACACACACACAACAGAAATGGACAAATGAGGCACAATAAATGAGTGAATGAAAGCACAAAAATGATTTAATACAATCAGAATCAAACAAAATGAAGAAATGGTGGAAAATGGAGCAACACAATGAAAAACGATGACAATGCACGTTGAACTGAGCTGCTTGCAAGAAATGCCAAGTTATTTGTAATGATCTATGCGTTGGTTATATAACAATCGGTCCGTTTCTAAATTAATTACACCCAAAAAGGTGAAATGTGTATTAAACTGAGCAGAAAGCGTGCAGGTTTTTATGTTCTGGATCAGTGAGCAACCAGCAACTTTTTCCCAATCAGAGTCTGATTTCTTGCAGAAAAAAGATTAATATTTTTAAGCCTTTTGGAAGTCTGATCTAACAACATCTCAGGAGAGAGGATTACTTTGCATTGTCCATTACATGCCAACAAGCCGGGATTTATGAGATTATAAATGTAATCTTTTACTACCATACTTCTTAATTTTAGCACATTTTCACACAATCTCTAATGTATGTTATTGGGATTTTATGTGATAGTAGTCCATATTTCTGAATTGAAAGGAGAATAATACCTGTTTTTTAGGAATTTGATCAAATAACAGTCCGAAAATGGTGTGCATTTGTATTCAACCTCCGTGAGTCGGAGCTTTGTAGAGACATCTTTCACTGCGCCTCCAGCTGTAAATCTTTTAGTTTGTTTCTACCAGCTTAGCACTCATAGAGACTGAAATTTCTGTTCATATTCCTTTATAGCTCAAACTTAATCAGACTGGATGGCGAGCGTCTGAACACTGATCGGACGTTCTCATGAGTGTGCTTTGATCTAAATCAGTCCTCTATAGCTCTGCTGGCTCTATATTTGTGCTACTGGAAAGTTAAAATCTTCGTCTCATCAGAGCGCCTTCCTCCCCATGTTTGTCCCCTATATGGCTTGCAGCAAACTTTTAACCGGCCCTCCTACGGCTTTCTTTCAACAATAGTTTTCTGCTTGCCACTTTTCCATAAAGACCAGATTTGTGGAGTGGACAACTAATTGTTTTCCTCTCAACAGATTTTACCACCTGAGCTGTGGATCTCTGCAGCTCCTCCAGAGTTACCTGGGACCTCTTGGCTGCTTCTCTGCTTAATGCCTTCCTTGCTCAGTCTGTTTATCTGGATGGACATGTCTTCAGAGGTTTGCAGTTGATACTGTTTCCATTATCAAATGATGGACTGAACAGAGCTCTGAGAGACGTTAAGATATTGGGATATTGTTTTATAACCTAACTCTGCTTGAAACGTCTCCAAAACTTTCTCCCTGACTGGTCTGATGTGTACCTTGGTCTTCATGATGCTGTTTGTTCACTAATTTCTTTAAAAAAAAAACCTTCACAGTTGGATTTATAGAGAGATTAAAGGGGCAGTGTTGTGTAAAATCAACTTTTTTGAGCTTTACATCATGTTATAATGTTGTTCCCTCCTCAAAAACACACCTGGAGTGTTGCTTTGATTCTTTCATTCATGTTTGAGAAATCCTTTAATCTCCCGTGGCAACCATTCAGCTGTGCAAACCGCCTAGATGGACCCAGCACCGCCTCGAGGCCCAGCTCCTCCTCAGAGCTGCAGTTTCTAAGCTTCCGAGCCTCTGCCTCACAGAGCACCCCTGCCCCACGACTTCTCAACTCCTCCAGACGAGCAGCAGCAGCAATTAACAAACACCTGGTGGAACTGTGCATCTGCTGAGCTCATTATACAAGCTACTTCTCAGTAAAATGCTGGTAAAAATATTGTTAAAGGATTAATAGAGGAGCGATGTTGCGACGACTTCTTGAAGGCGGAGTTTCAGAAAGAGCAGGACTTAAAGACACTGAGCCCCAATTTCAAGGCATTAAATTACAAAGTCAAATTTCTTTTAACTCATAAATTGTTGTATATATCAAATGTAACAACCAAAGGTAACATGGTCACTTGATTGTTACATAAAATAATTTATGTGGGTGGAAAACACACAATACTGCCCCTTCAAACCTCACACAGGTGGACTCCATACAGCAAGTAGGTGACTTTTGAAGGCATTTGGTTCCACAGGATTTTATTAAGGGGTATCAGAGTGAAGGTTGAATACAAACACACACTACACTTTGCAGACTAAAAATGGTCAACTTCCACTTTACAATTTTGCAGGACTGTGTCTTGGTCTATCACATAAAGTGAAAGCATTGTGAATACTTTTACACAGTCTTGCGTACTGGGGCTAGAAAGGCTAATCACAGTGCACACATACGCTTACCTTAAACTCGTAGGACTCCTCTATGATCACCTCCAGGTGTGTGTGTTCACCCAAACTGGGACAGCCCATCTTGGCCACCTCTTCCTCCTCCGCTCCCACCAGCGGTTTGTTCTCATTGGAGTCACCTGGGTAAATGGATGGTTTGCAGATTAGCAGCAGTGAACATGGTCCATGTTCTCCCCCGTCAGTGGTATCCTAGAGTATGTAAACCTCGTGGTAAGGCGTGGTTTCTTTCTGTTATTAGTTTCTTTTCTAAGTATTTCATAAATGGGCAAAAATATCCTGAAAAGCTGAGAAACTAGCTCCATAAGCTGGCAAGTTAGTCAAGCTACTGATTGGCATTAAATTGTCAAACTCTGCTCTGCAGCATATAGTCTTGTCAAATATTCTCGCCATTTGTCCGATTTTACGCAGCAGCTGAAGACATTTCATGCATTATTCAGTTTTTTCACCATCCTTAATTTATTCGCTGCAGTGGGAATTATCACTGAAAAGCATGAAGTCTGCAGTGGGAAGATGAGTTTTATTATTCGCTGTCATATCCCACACGGGGGAATCCAGGCTATTCAGAAAGTCTTTTCACTGCAAAAACAAATGGACGCATTCTTTAAGCATTCTCCAACCTTTTTATCACCTCGTTACCACCTGTCGCATCATCAACTGCCTTCACAAAGTCCGTGTCTGCACAATCACTGCTTGAACTGCGATCAGTGTCTTTCTGCTCTAATTGAGAAGCAGAGCATGCGTTACAGTCAGTGTGTGGCGTGTTTAAATGTCAGACTGCGTGCTCTTTACCGTGTTGTAAAACTAAATATATTCCCCTGTAATGAAACACGCCCCAGGCCGTTGCTCCTTCTTGTCCAACATCTTGACTGTGAACCTGTAATCCACTAGAAGAACAGCGTGAGGAAGACTGCGACGCCATGTTTAGACTATGGTGTGTTTAATGATGCTTGATGCTACATGTAAAACTCAGCTGATAATATCGGACAGCTATAACCGCCATGATGGTTAGGAGTGTGAAGCATAATAAAGAGTAAATTTCAACATATTTTAGAGCCAGAAAACTGAAAAAATCTTGTATGAATCATTAAAGCGTCACAATCTGAGTTCTTATTGTTTTTCAAAGCATATTAATCAAATTGAAATGATGTGCCGTCTTTATTCTGCTAATATTTTTCGCAGACATTTGTTGAATAGATGTGCGGTTGCTTATTAGCAACATAAATAAATGATGGAGTGAGCATCTTGGGTTTAAGGGAAGCATGGCCCAACCACAGTGTGTGGTGAGCATAAAGTTTCTCTGGTAAAAAAAAAAAAAAAAAAAATGTTTTATTGTGATTTACACTTTCTACATGCCCTCTCAGTGCAAAATGTCTGCTGCTTGTTATTAGATGCATCAATTAGTTATTTCAAACATTTGCTACATGTTTACCCACAAGAATTAGCAGCAAAAGCAACTTTTTTCTGTGTCTGAGCCAAATGAATGAGAAATTTGACATGAGTAACCTAAGAGGAGACTAAGACAGACCAAGAGTTTGACAGTAATATTACTGTATTGCAATGAAACCCTCACAAGTAAATAAGGATGCATTCACACCAGCCTTATTTAGTCCGTTTTAACTGAACTCTCGTCCGTTTGCCGAGAAAGTCCGGTTCATTTGGGGAGGTGTGAACGCATAATTGAACTCTGAAAAGTATGTTTAATACTTGCTAAAAGTTGTATTTTCAAAAGGTATTTTAAAAGTACAACCATTGGGGGGGAAAGGTATTTAAAAAACAAAAAAAAGTACTTTTTAATTTGACAAATGAGCCTCATAGAAACACATATACCAGTTTAAACATAATATATGCAATTTGTCATTGTTTTAATACAGTTTTAACGTCAATGTTGTTTTTTTTTTTGTTTTGTTTTTTTTTATCTCTAGAAAAATCAATTAAAGTAAAAAATCATTATTTTCGGTCTTTCACAAATTAAAGTTGCTCACATCTGGTTGACTTGGCAGGATATTTGAGTCTGTGTGTATTTAGTGCTATCTGATTTGTGAAACCAGTGCAGAAATACCACACATAGCAGACACTAAATGGCTGCAAAAAAAATGGAGGATATTGCGCTGGCTTATGAATTCCTCTTTCTGTTATTTAAAAATGGTGGTAGATCCTAACCAACCCACCTCTGGTGATTTACAATGCAAAGTTTCCCAAGTTAATCAGAGTTTAGATTAAAGGCTTCAGATAATCAATGTAGGTTGGACTCCATTTCTAAGTGATAAATTTGCACTGGGCCTTTTGTTTCAGGTAAAAAGAGCACTTTATTCTTTCAGTTCCCTCAGTACAACACAGCAGGAAGTATACAGGGAGGCAGACCTACCATGTTTCTGTCCTATTTCCAGCAGAACAGGCTCTCCGAGCTCAATGGTGAAGGTTTTGTTCTTCTCATACTCTTCATCGTCAATAATTTTCACCTCGATGACCTTCCTGTTAATGAGAGAAGAGGAAGAGGACATAAAGTATGGGGGGGGATACCTTCACTTAAATTATCCCCTCAGCATCATTATAAGGAGTTAAGAAGCAGCCAGAGGTCTCATGAGATCACACAACCTTAAGTAACAATTAGAAATCTAATCTAATTGTCCCTAATTTAGCAACTATCCGGTAGCTTTACAAAAAAGACTGAAGGCTCAAGTTCATATTGACAGTTCGATACTATATAAGCATGCTAATATCTGACTCCCAGGTCCTAAAAGATTATTTTCTGAAGCTGCAGAGCATGGCACAGCGATGCACAGCTCAGCAGCCATTGTGATTTGCTTTCAATTAGAGTCACCCTGAGGCCAAGAGTAAAATGCAGCGCAAAGAACTTTGGGAAAACGTGTTCAGAAACCCAGCCTTAAGAAGTAAACTGGAAAAAAACAGAGCTGTGAGGATGAGCAAAAAAGTAGCTCCAAGCACAGCTGGAACAATATCTCAGCTGGTGAGATAAAAATTGGATCACTACTGAAATATGGATGGAGAAAACCCCCAAATGTTCAGTTTTTACGGTGCCCCAGAAGGGTCAACAAAATGCAAAAACCACAATGCAGCAACAAACAGTCACATAGATTTTATTGTGGCTTTTGTTGCTGTGTTGTGGAGTTTGCATTTTGCTATATCGCTGTAAGTTTGAACTAAAATTCATAAAATAATGTATACCTAGGTTATTTTCTTTGAATGTTTATATTAATGCAGCTTTATTTAAAATTGTGATCCTTAGGACGAATTCCCTCCAATATGAAGTCACTTTAATGGGCTAGGTAATAGAACAAATACAATGAAGTTGTCTTCAAGAGTTTCAAACCTCTAATTTTTCAATATTTTGCTTCAAAGGAGCCAAACTTAAACGATTGTTCTTCATGGTTTCTGAAGGTTTTTGTTAGAAGTTCTTTGGAGCTTTGCTCAATTTCAATCCTGTTCTTGGGATTGACCATGACAGCGTTTTGTTAAATTCAAAAATGAGGAAATTGTTGGACAAAAGCAGCATCAGGATTAGAAAAATATATATGAGCAGATATAAAGTTTCTACAAGTCATGTTTTTAAGAAACAGGAAAAAAAATCTTTCATCGCCCTGATGCCGGACTGCAGAAATTCATCATGCTTTATTTAATCTTTTGCTTTGTGCCAGGTTTTTAGCTCAGAGTTGTTAGTTTATTAGCCTTTTTATGTCTTCATAAATAACACTCAAATGGCTTTTAAAAACACATGCATTCCTTTTAAAAGACAGGATAGAAATTGCACAAAAAACATCAAAAGTCTTTTAGGTTGCAGGTAAATTTACAGCTACTCAGCCACAGTGTAATTAAGAACGGGGTAAAACTGATTTTGTCGCAGATTTCTAACTACAGGATGGCGAGTCTTCCTCTGAGGCATGTTTACGGTCTTTGACGATGAGGATATCAATGTGTACTGAACACTGACATATACCAAAAGGCTTAGAAACTGAGTTCTGCACTCAACAAATTATACGTGTAATCAATAGAATAAAACAAATCATGCAGACAAATTAACCTCACACACCTACTCCTTTGCTTCAGGTAATCTGGCTCTCTCCTGTGAATAGCAGGTGTTGGAATCAATAATCAAAGGTAAATGCAGAGGTGGCTATGAGAAACGGATAGGCCCCGTCACCATTTCATATTTTTGCCTTTTTGTTCTTTTCATACTCGACTTTTGGGGTAACAGCATAGGATCTCCTCAAAATATGCAAATAAAGCAAATTATGTGAGATTTGAGCATTTGTAGTATTATTAATTTGCATAATTGATTAAAACCATTAATAACCAAGAAAAATAAATTGATGCGCAATTTATAGTGAAGTGGTGGAAACTGGGAACGGGTTGGGATGAAATAGTAATGTGGGACCCAAACGAGAGTTTGAATTGGCTCAGGAGTGAACTGACAACATGCCCAAGAGGACTATTCAAAGCTACAAATTTAATTTTATAAGCACCACGTTATAAATACTTTTATTTTGCACAGCAACAGAGATGGGTAGTAACTACTTACATTTACTTAAGTAATTTTGAACTTTATTTGTTGGAGTAGTTTTACTAAACTGTACTGTTTACTTGAGTAATTATGGAGTATGGCTACTCCTACTTGTGTACAGTTATTGGATATTCTACCCTCTTCTGCACACCAATAAAAACATCAGAATTCAGATTTTAAATAACCCCCCTGTACATAAGTGTACAGGAAACTTATAGAAGTAAAAAAGGAATGTTAAAAAATATAAGTGTAAAGTGAATGCAAAAAAATAATTGGATAAATTTAATTACTTTTAAGTCAATAGCATGACACACTGTCATGTTGGTAGCACTGTTGCCTTGCAGCACGAAGGTCCTGGGGTCTTTCTGCAAGGAGATTGCATGTTCTCTCTGTGCATGCATGGGTTCTCTCCGGGTACTCCGGCTTCCTCCCACAGACTAAAAAACATGACTGTTAGGTTAATGGGTCTCTCTAAATTCTCGCTAGGTGTGAATGTGTGCGTGCATGGTTGTTTGTTCTGTCTGTCTCTGTGTCTCTGTGATGGACTGGCGACCTGTCCAGGTGCACCCCCCCTCTCGCCCGATGACCACTGGAGATACCAGCCCCCTCGCAACCCTGCAAGGATAAGCATGATGGATAATTGATGGATGGACAAATAAAATGAATCAATGAATAATAAATACTACTGAGAAATTAAACTATCAAGATAAAATTAAAAAAAATAATAAATAAAATTATTAAAGGCATTTGCATTGTTCATTCTACTTAAAGCAACCCAGAGAAACCAACGAATAATTAATCAACTTGTCCAAAAGCAGTGCTCACAGCAGAGGTTGCGCTAGACTTTTTCGTTGTCTGTCATTTTGACTGCTGCAGTCAAAAAAATTCCATCATAATTTAATTTTACCTGTCAGTTTTCAAAATCATAATAATGACATTCAGTTGCATTTCATTTTAATTCGGTTTTAATTAACAAGCTGAACTGAAAATCCACATCGTTCCATCACACATCAGGCAGATAAATACGCACAGTTTCATAACTCCCTACTGGTCCGCATGGCCATGAATTTTCGTGTTGTGTGTATTATAGGCTTATTAAACGCGCCACAGAAGCCCGAGTTCGACCAAACATGACCATCAAGCTACTAACTTTACCCCGACCCGGTCAAATTTCAGATCGGGCTATAGATCTAAACTCAAATCCGTGCTCTGCTGGATACACTGGAGATTGGAAGCGCCACTTCAGCCAAAGTTTTGAATCTGCTTCTGAACCAGACGTGCTCCAAAGCGTCCTCTTCTGTCAGCTCCCAGTTTATGAGATGCATTGAGTCCAGGTTAGAGATGATACTCGGATGGGATTTTTTTTTAATTGATTCAGTTACGTTCGCAATCTACTCTGTGTGTAAAGTTAACAATGTCTGCGCGTCTGCACCAGGTGGTCAGGTGTGTGAATTGTAATCTATCAAAATGACAGACAGCCTTCGGATTTTCCCATCACCATTACAAAAAACTGTCAAATACAGAAAATATTCCATTAATGTGGCCCCTGGCTCACAGTATTACATCAGAGTAGAAAATGATTTAAGAGCCGTTACAATGCATAATTCGTTTATGAATATATTTGATATCTTTTTTCAGTTTTTGGTGCCTGCAGGATCATTTCTTTTATCTCTATGTGCACGACAGTGTGAGTGTTCCCCTCCACCAGACTGTTTCCTAATGCTCTTCACTGTCAGCCGTACTGACTCTAATGCTCGAAATAGGCTTTGGTTGAAATGGGAAAAAACACGACAGAGGAGAGTCTATGACAGAGGTGGAGACGTATTGTTTTTGTTGGTGAGCTCTCACAGCCGCCGTGAATAAAATAGTCTGGATGTGCTTTTTGCAGCATTGCATCAGACTTTGGGAAACCAAAAATATTTCAGCAAAGCTGGGAAAATGAAAGACTAGATATATAACATTGCTTATGTAAAGCCTTAATTCTTGAAATATTTTGAATTTTCTGTATGTATAGTTATATTTACTTACAATATGCAGCATTACTTATTTTTTTAATTACTAGAATATCAAACTCTGGCTCATTCTGCAGCCTGTTTTTTTGTATCATTCCCACAACTAAAAGCTTGTTAGCAAAAGTAAGGATTATTTTAACCATCGGATTTATCTGTTTGAACATATTCTGCAAACATTAGCATGGCTAGATGGAGTTAATTTGCTTGAATTGCTTTTACAGCCCAGGTGGATCACTTTAACTGGGTTGTGCTGCTGGATTTATTGGAAATTTAGCTCCAGTATTAACCAAATTAATGTTTTTGTTTGGTTTGCTGTGCCTCGCAAAGTAGTAAAGTGCATCATAACTTCATCATAACAAAATGTAAATGTACTAACGAACAGGTGCAAACTCAGTGGTTTTGTTCATATTAACTGTGTCGGTGTATCTCGGTTAATTAGAATATCATCAAAAAGTTTATGTAATGAATTAATTCATATTAAAGAGGCGGTATTATGTAAAATAAACTTTTTTTGATCTTTACATTCTGTTATAATGTTATTCCCTCAACGTACAATGTGATGACTAAAACATTTTGCATAGATATCAGTTGTGTAAGCTAAAGTTTGGTATGAAAAAGTTTCTGAACACAATATTTAGTTGTTTTTCAATTAATATTGAGTGACTTCATAACTTTATTCTTCTGTGGCCAGAAAGAAAAAAAAAAGTTTGAAGGAAGAATCAGATTGAAGATTTAATGCAATCCACTCACTGACTTCACTGGAGAAACAGCTTTTACTAAGTGGCAGTTCAGGAGTTATGGAATCAGATTGTTCACTGTTGTATTCAGATTTGATTGAATCGGACTGCATGTAATTAGATTTGTATTGGACTGGTTTGTTTTCGTTTATAGCTTCCTGTGATAAGTTCTGTTGCAGTTTGAACTGGATTAAATGGATTGCGTCAAGGGAGAAAATCCTTTTGCAAAACTTGAAAATTGGTTTATGGCATTTATAAAATTGGGATATAAAGTAAGAAATGTCAGAGGAACACTGACTTCCATGTGGTGGATCCTGCTGACAGTAGTATTTACTGTAAACCTTTCTGCAGCTGGGTTTTTGTTGGAATATCTAAAATAAAATCTTTGGTCTTAAACTCAACTCGGTGATGTGTGGTTGCCACTTGCGTCAGGCTCACCTCGGCTGATTATTGGACTCTTAGGGCCCTATGAAATCCGTTTCATTATTTTCCAAATTAAACTTTTTCCATTTTTAATTTTTCTGAATTTCATTTTAACCATATTTATTAACCCAAAAAAGTATGTAATTATGATTTCAATTAAAAAAATTGAACAAATGAATAGCTAGAGGTCAACATTTAGTGTTACTCTGTATCACAAATTAACCAGACTGCTGTGGTTCAACAGAACATCAGTTTTACAAGGTGTTAAAAAGTGTTTCCCCATTTTTTTTTTTTTTTTTTTTTTTGTAAAGAACTCAAACATTATATGCAAAACTAAGAATCTAGTTTTTAACATAAAAGAAAATCTCCCTTTAAAAATGCTTTAGAGTTGAACTGAATGACAAAATATTTGTGACATTAACTTGTAAAAAGTAAAAGCTCGTGCACACTTCCATAATGATCAGGACTTTGGTTCATTTTTATCTCTTCCATCTGTCACAGACCTCTTCATTGAAGTAATGACTGTCAGTGTTTTGGTGTTTTATTTTATGTTCCTGCAACTGTCTCCCTCCCTCCCCCCAGCACCGTTTGCATTGCTTTACCAAAAATGAGCTAAATTTGTTTCATTTCTTTCCTAAAAGAATATCTGATTCGGGACAGAGAGCAAGAAGCACCTTCAACTCTCACTTCTATTGATTTATTTAAATGTTCCAGAGTTAGCAGGCGTGACTGGCTGCAGCTAGCTAGCTAGCTTCTGCTCAATGTTTCTGAGTCGTCGTCGTTTCCCTGCACCTCCAATCAACTGGGTGCTGACAAACCAGAAAGGTTTTCTTCTGATTCATAGAACTCACTGGCCCTGAAGCTTGATTACGCTTTGATTTATTCATTCATTCATTTAGGAAGACGTTGGCATTTCAGAGAGTTTTTTTTTTTTTCGCCACAGCTGACCAGTTCACTCTCTGTATGGAGAGGAGAGCCGAGCAGACGCAAAGCTGGGCGGTGTTGGAGCTGCAGTGGCCAAAACTCTGCAGAAACTACTGTTTATTCTTTAAGAGTTGTGAAAACTTTATAGTTTTCACAAGGGAAAAGAGAGCTGAGATTTTACCAAAAACTGATTTGAATGTTATACAGAAACACCTTTACTCAGCATAAAAAAAAAACAACTCAAGTACTGTGATTTAAATGAATAAAAAATATTTTTAAAATTCATGATGATGAATTAATGCTAATTAATCAAAGTTTTGACTTTAGCTTCTTGCTAGCTTAATTTGTTGGTTAGCTTGAGCTAATAAACTGCATGGAGGTTTAAATCGGCTTTAAATCTTTCATTATTATTGAACAAGATGACTGCCTTAAGAAGCATAAGCACACACATATCTATCTATCTATATCTATCTATCTATAGAGAGATAGAGATCTAGAGATAGATATATAGATATATATCTGCAGTTGGTTTTTTTTTATTTACATTTTTCCACTAGAGCTAAAAGGTATTGCAATGACAGCTTTAATTTAATCAGAAATTGCTTTGTGTTCAGAGACATATTAACGCAACATTGGGGAAAAAAATAGTTTTACTCATTGAATAACGTTTCATGCTTGCTTAATTTTTTGGTTAGCTTGAGCTACTAACGTGACTGTAATTTGATAAAAAAGTTGCTTTTATTGCCTCAACTGGATATAAGATATAAGTTATTGTGCTCATTTGATTTGATACGGCTTCTGTTTTCCCAATATTTTCTCCTCTGGAAGGGAAAGATGTCCAGAATACAAACAGTTATGAAGATTTGTAAGCAATTAGTCGAAAGTATGATTTGAGTAGAACAGGGGGAATAAAAACGGAGGGAAAAAGTAACGTTTTTAGAAAACTGAAAAGCAGACATTCAGGGAGACAAGAATGAGAGACAGGAAGTGAACAAAGATGCCTGAAGACGAGCATGACTAATGCTCTTTCTCTGCTGAGATATGAGTGTTACGACTCAGTACACACCGAGCGCATTCGGGGCGATAACAAACAAGCAACGTTTTGTTTTGTTTTTTTCTGAGGAAACTCAATTCATAATTCATTGATTGGGTCTTTATTCTGAGCAATATCTGTCACAGCTAAGAGCAAAAACCTCAAAACTCATCAAATCCATCGACCCAAAACTAGATGCTAATCTTCACCAGGTCTTTACAAGGATGTAAGAAACGGAGGACAGACCAAAGTGTCCTTACTTAACTCGAGTGGTCTGACACCCAAGCTTGTCCTCAGTATAACACACAGTGACTCCACATACAGCACAAACAAATTATATAACACAACAGCAGGAATGCACAGTGTCCACACAAGCTTCCCTGTATTTCACTTCATTGTCGTGTTTATATGATCAGGCAGCCATCCTTGCATGGGTTCATGCTTCACAAGCGACCTGCACATCTACATACGAACAATTCAGCTTAAAGCACACAAGCAGGTAAGCATGAAAACACTGCTCCCACTCAGCACCTGGAGGATCATAAACATTATCCATCCAACTGAGCAAATTTGCACTCTTTACTTACAACACACACACACACACACACACACACACACACATTTACAGAAAATCCTTACTGTTGTTCGTTTATTCCTGCTTCTCTCCTTTTTACTTTGCAGCAATAAATCTACACATGCTTGCATTTTATACGCAGCTCTGCATCCCTGCATCACCATTAATGATGCATGTGCAACATAAATAGTGTTAAGCCTTTTAACCCCCCCTTCCCTTGTTGATGTGGACTGTTGGGTTAAATTGGATCTTGGGCAAAACTCCAGTTGACGAGATTCAGGAGTCAACATTCACTCCGGTCCAAGAACGGCTGGTAAAACTCCGGCACTTAGTGTTGGCGACAATGAAAAAATGAAATGTATAATTATGCTTCTGACTAATTAATCAAGCAGGAACAGAAGCAGCTGTTGGATCTTATTCTAACTCAACATTCCTGTAATAAAGATCATTTTCAGGCTAAAATACATGATGAGGCCATGTTCCTGTTTGCAGGCTGTGTCACAAACTGTGTTGTATTCATGTTTAAAATGCTTTATGTTTTAAACCTTCTGCTTCATGTGTATGATTCTGTTTAAGCTGTTAGTATCACCTTTAATTATTTTACTCTTTCATTACGGTTCCATTTCTCAGTAGTATTTTAGATATACTGTTTATAAAAGCCCACCTCGGGACAAGTGCTGCAAATTAGCTCACGCTATAAGCACCATGATGCAGGCGTGGGACTGCTGTTTTATTCAGTTTGTCTGTCCCTATCAAACAGACTTAATAAATAAATAAATAAATACATACATTTTCTGGGGATTTTCTGCTCATCAAAGGATTGGCAGGAGCTGCCACGTCCAGGTGGGAGAAGGTTGGTCACTTTGGGTTTTAAATGGAAGTAAAGATGATGTACGGCTTCATGAACTAAGCAGTGGTGAGTGTGTCCCATTTTATCCCACTTTTATTGTAGGCCTTGGAAAGTAATATGTAGATCACTCACAGCTCTTCCAGGAATTATTCAGAATTTAGGATTTAAGAGATTTAACAGATTATCTCAGATTATCTCCTCGCTAACACCACTGGTCGATCTCGGACATAAAGAGGCATGACGTTAGAGCAGAGAAAGTTTAGTGAAATATTTTCTAAGAATACATCTGATGCATCTTCCAGTTAAGTATCATCTAGATAATGGTTTAGCATATTTTCCTCCCTGTCACAACAACAAACCCTGGTGTACTGCAGAGCTAAGAGGATTGCTGGGATGCTTTCAGTTTTGCCCCGGACAGCACAAATAAGATCAGTGTCTCCAAGATCTGCTTCTAAAATAATCTTACAAAGTGGGTTCATTTTATGACAAAATGAGGCACAAACAGGTCAGCACAGAGACTGCACCCCCACAATTACTGCTGACGATGCCAACGTCTCCGTTTCTGTCCCGGTCTTGCTCTAGTGTCTTGGCATTCACAGTTGTTTAAATTGTACCAGAAAGGCTCTACTGCAGTTTATTTTTAGTGATAACACGCAATACTTTCCCCATATGATCGCAGCAATGCCTCACCAACACCAAGTTGTTTTTCTGTTCTAAAACACCATAAGTCTTGTTTAAATCTGGTAAATGAACTCCCTGGTCAACACCAGAGCTTGGCATCTGAATTTGTGGTATCCCAACCGAAATAGGTGAGTCCTGTTATTATGAACATACAATCAATCGCCTGTTGACACAAATAGTGAATCAATCATTCAAGTAGCAGCAACTCAGTGGATCAAGGCATCGAGACATAATGATGATGATTTTCTGACGTTAAAATTGGGTATCAAAATGGAGGAAGAAGGGGGATTTATATTCCCTTATTTTCCAGACTATAAGTTGCATTTATTTAGAAATTGTCCAGCGTGAGGGGGGGGGGGGGGCTCCCTGTCCATGATTGATGATATGAGTTCAGTGTGTTCAGTTACTTTTACTTGCTTTTCAACGAACTCACGAAAACTGTGAACTTTGGCTCTGACGTCTGCTGGCAGTTTCTGAGAGACGGATTCAGTCCGTGCTCTAAATCTGGGTGGTCAGGAACGGCTCCGCTTCGCCGGGAAAGTGCGCGGCGGAGACACATGCGGTGCAAATCTGGGGTGATATAGCGCTGGTGGTTGCATTGCATGAAGCGGTAACACCAAGACGGCAGCCTGCAAAGTCATTTTTATTCATCTCCATGGCAACTACCAGGGCGGCAGCTCGGGGTGGGCATTTATCATATTGTTTATCATTTATCTTGAAAAATGTAACAATTTCGACTTGTGGTGGTCTCGATAAATTTTAATTAATGATGGTACATAAAAAAACACAGCTGACAGTATTTTCGGAAACTTTATTTTCACTATTTTCTCCACTATTTGTTCCACGAGAGCATCAATCACTGTCAGTAAGTTAGAAAATATTATTAAATGCAGTTTCTGTGCAGTTTCATGATATAAATCACACATCCTTAAATAAGTAGAACCCTAAACAAGCTTGTTTCAAATTGAAATAATTTTTAAGAACAGTGTTTGTTTGTGGGGCACCGTCTGGATGTGCTTAGAAGGGAGATTCATATCACAGAAGTGCAGCGGACACCGTGGAGCAACGCTACACTTATTTCAACTCCTTTTTGAATCTATTTCATGCAGAAATAAGGACGTTTCAAGGGCAACAAAGGGTGCAACCTGGTGCTATTCTGCACAGTTTTAGCTTTGAAGCTTTGGTTTACATATGTACAGAAACCAAAGCTGCTTCCCAGTTTGTGTTCCTGAAGGATTGCTTAAAAACTAATTGCATTTTGGAAGGTAACAAAATTTTCTCTTAATGACAGCATTTTTATCCAAACTAACAAAAAAAAAAAAAAAAAAAAAAAAAATATGTCTTTAAAAATCACAGTTGCACATTGAAAGTTCCTTTGACCTCAGCATCTCTACCTTGTGGCACCAGCTGCCTTTAAATCGGTTTGGTAAATATGGGCCAACACAACGTACGGTGCAGAGTTTGTGCAGGCTCGTCATTAATAATTTTCTCAGAAACATTACTTCTCTCCCACCTTTACCTTCGCCTCTCTTTCTGTCTCATCTTCCTCGTGTTTCTGCCTTGTTACTTTTTGACATCTGCTCCCTGGAAAGTTCTTCTGTCAGCCTCAACGCCTCGGCCTGTCAACAGTCTGACACCAAACACAGACACACCGACATACTCCGCCAGGTTCAGTGAACACACCGCTTCTACTGCCAGAAATAGAATTAAAACACTGAGAGTTAAAAAGAAACAAGGTTACTAACGGCTTGGGTCAGGATTTTTAATTTATTGTAATGGAGAAGCTGTGCTTGTACCTTGATTGTGACTCTAAAGTTTGTGGCTAAGCGAATGACTGAGCGACAGCCTGATTTGATTAAGTTGGGACCTCATTGCATTACCTAATGGACAAAACCTCTCCTTACGTCTTTATCTCCAATCTCTTTCCTTCCCATGCTTCTCTGGCCCCACTTCTACTTTTTGATTTGCAACCATCAAACATTGTTTGTGTTATTAAGAAACAGCATTTTCTCAAACAAGGCATCTTTGGGAGCTGCTAAAACCGGCGAGTAATTTCCTTGAGTAAAGGTTGATTTATGTGCCCGCTTCATTTTTCTTTATTCCTCTTTTGGTGATAACCTGGGCTGTAAAAAAGATTTAAGAGCAATACTTCAAAAACAATGCAGTACATCTAGCTGACTGCCTTGATAAAGTGAATAATGAAGAAAAGGGAAGTGGAAAAAATGATTAGCAAAACAGGAACAAAGACAGTAACTAATACACACAAACTGCAGTCATGCTAAAAAAAAAGTTCCCTCTTTTTAAGTTCCAGGGTTTCTACCTGTCAGGATATATTAGAAATGACAGTGTCATTACTCAGTTAAAAAATATCTAAATACGAAAGTATTCTTGGGTTGATTCACACCAACACAATCGAACTCTGGTGCAGACCAAAGAAGCGAACTCTGGTCTGCCTAAAAACCAAGGTCTCGGCTCGGTTGAAATGAACTCTGCTGCGGTTCGAATGCATATGTGATGCCAAGCAGCTCAGAGGCCGCTCCAAAGGCAGGAAGTGGACTAAAGCGCAGGGCATTCTGGGTAAATACAACCAAAACAAACCTGCCAGTCTCGCGCTAGCAGGAGAAATGGCTCGTAGTCTTTTACCAATGACAAAAAAGAGAAATCCTGCAACCACTAAAATCTAAACACCACTCCATTTTTGTTTCCATATCTTGAAGAAGGAAGTTGAGCTCAGTGTCTTATTCAGATGTTTTCGTGTCGTTTCCTTCAGTGGTTCTTGGTGCAGCGCCCCCACAGGCGAGGAGGGGAACAGGTTGCTCAAAGGGTTTGGTTCGTTTGACTCACTGCAGAGTGAAAGAGAACCGCAGCGGCTTAAAATGCAACAAATGTTGCAACTTTGGTCCGCAATCGAACCGAGTCTATCGGACGATCAGGTGTGAAAGCACGAGGGCTGAAATGATTAATCAGATTAATTATGATTAATTGTTTATTGAAATAATCGTTAACTAATTTAACAATCGGTTAATTGTTAACTGGAGTATACAGACTCAAGAAAGGCCATCTGCTGGAAGAACGACATACTGAGAATGGTAATTAAGCCAAAATTGTACAAAAAATATTTACATTTTGCATTTAAGATAAACAAAAAACCTTTGTCTGTAATCTGTTCTCCCCAAATGTCCTCAAGTGGCAGTTTTAGCTTCACCTGGTTCAAAATCTGCAACCACAACCTCCCCCCCCCCCCAAAAAAAAAAAAAAAAAAAAAACAAAACCCTGCAAAGCACCTTTTGCTGTCCATTTATTAATCGGTTAAATCAACAAATAATCAACAGATCAGCCCTTCGCTATATTGATGTTACGTCAAGCAGAAAGGGCTGAGCTTTTCACATGTTGATGTTGGAAGCATTTTTTAGCTGCAAATGCATCCTCTTCTACAAATGACCAAGTATGAACTAAAGGAATGTTATGTTATTGCACTTTAGGCAATAAAATGTTTATTTTCTTATTTTAAAAAATTACATTTGTGTATTTGCATCTTTTAATGTATTTCCAATATTGTATAAAAAATATTAAATGAAAAATCTGCAGAATGTGCCAGGTTTTTTTTTTTACCCAATTAATAAATTAATCGTCAGAATAATCAATAGATTAATCGATAACTAAAATAATTGTTAGTTGCAGCCCTAGAAAACACCCCTAGAGTCAAATGTGAGTCCATCTGTCCAAACTGAAACATTGACTGCAGCAGGATGATACAACAACAAAAAAAGTTATGCAAAAAAAGAAAAACAATGTCTGCAAACCTGATTAAATTAAGGCATTGCTGTGAAGAAGAATGAGCCAGATGTCACACACAAAATGACTCATAGGTTGTACATAGCTTTTACCATGACTGTTTGACAACTATGGAAAATTTCCTTGCCCCATGGCTGTCAATGATGATGCAACCAGAAATGGTAGAACGTCTTCAAGTTGGTGTCTCTTCTTCGCTCTGCAACATGCATAGCGAGATCTGCACTCGCGCTGTGGCTCGACTCGACTACCACTGAGTGTCAGGTCAAGGGGAAGTCATGTATTTTTGTCAACAATGGGTTTCCATAGAAAAATACACATTCACCGCAGACAACCTGCTATCAACAGGAAATATTACTTTCTCTTCTTCTCACACAGTATAAATGACTAAACCAGGTTTAGATCACAAAACTGGATGAGCTCATATTATTACAACAGGAATATGTTAGTTCTGTACTTTGTAAAAGGTCTGGGTAGCTTTTAGCTGCGCCCAAAGCTGGAGCTTTTCAAAACAGCCTTGTTTGACAGACAGGTTTAAAAGATATAATCTATAACCTTCTGCAAAATGGATGAAAACAGCCGCTAAGGAACAGTTGTAGGCTCACATGAATAATCTGCCACAAGGAGACACAGGATACATTTATTTCCCCTCAGATTCAACTCCCAACTCATTTAGTTTGTGTGTAGTTGCAGCTGCCATGCTGAAAAGTTTCTCTCAGCATTTAAGTTATTCTCAGTAGCTCCAGGTGAATCGATCAAAAACTACCCTCTCTATTTAAAGTCTGCTGTGAAACAACACTCCAGAAATGACTTCCTGAGCGAGACTAAAGTATCTTCTTCATGCTTTTACTGCATGCATGTTTACTTCTGTGGGGATAAAAATCCAGTCATGGAGGCATTCAGATGCGTATCCATTGGCTCAGATCTGGGCCATCTGGGGTCTTTGACCTCATATTTACAGGTGCAGCTCAACAAATTAGGCTTCAAAAAATTTATTTCTATATTTTTAACTCAAAAAGCGACACTCGTACAGGTTAATTACAAACACAGTGATATATTTTAACCATTTATTATTCTGTTAACCTTGATGTTTACACAACCAATAAAAAAAACCACAAAATGTGTTTCTTAGATCATTCCAGTATTACACGAGACCAAAAAAATAAATAATTAATACTGAGCTGTTACGTTATCGCCTACATAGCCGTGGGGGAGGCTACTTACTGTTCAGAGAGATTCATCCAACCACTTTATTGGAAAGCTGAGTGGAAGAAAAAAAAAGTGTTGTTGGAAAAGGAGCACAACAGGGATAACTGCAACCCAGAGAGGATCCTGAGCCAGTTCAAGAGTTTGGGCAGATTCACCAGGTTTGGACAGCAGATACCACACAAATGTATCCAGCAGCTGTCACTTTCATTGTGCTAAGCCCCTCCTGAAGCAAAGCTCAGGCCAAGCAGAAAATGGACTGCATTGTTGCTCAGTGGTCTATAGCCCTTTTTTAAGGTGAGTCTGTAAGAACAACGAAGAGGCACAGAATCCAAGTTGCTTTAGGTCCAGCGTAAAGTTTTCTACAATCACTAGTTGCGTTTCCATGACAAAGGTGCGCAAATCTGTCGATTTTCTGCTAATGTAAAAAAAAAACACAATTTTGCTATTGCAGTGTTGACATTAAATAAGAAGTGGAATTAAAACCACGCGTGAATAAGCTTGTTAAGTCATTAAAAACATGCCGCGCCATCATCCTCCAACTACCTCCTGTTGCCATCTTCTTCGTGGTTTGCGCCAGCGGCAACATCCGGTTGTTGATCATGTGACTCGTGTGACGCGAAAAAAGTGTTTCCACTGCAGTTTTGTGAAATAAACCTATTTCAATATGGCCGGAAAAAACCCCTGATCCTAGCGGCAAAACTTTTTCTCAAAAAAGGAGAATTTTTTTTCGAAAATGCCGTGTTTCCATTCAGCAAATTTATTTTTATTATTTCAAATTGCACAATTTCCAGGTTGGTGGAAACGCAGCTGCTGATGACCTGAAGGTAACCATTAAATCAACCTGCGTCTCCTGAACACATCAGCCTCCGTGCCACCATGCAGTAACGTATACAAATGGAGCCGTGATCAAATACGAAGTGCATATACTGTACATGGAGATACTTTCTGGTGGATTTTCATTCGCTGTTTTATTAGGTTTTTGATGATATTCTAATTTATTAAGATGCACCTATACATGCACCTTAAAAAGCTAATTATGCTTAGAGAGCAAACCCATGGTAAAACGTCCAAAAGCCAACAAGGAGACTTCTCTCAATAATCTCTTAAAAGAGGCATTTAAAAGAAGGATAAACAGGTCAAAATTACATAAACATACCGGAGTTACACTAATTATCAGGTTTATTTCAGCCTCAAAAGGAACAACACCTGAAGAAGGCTTAATAAATCCAAGACAGTCTCAGTTTTAGATGGAGCTTGTCCTGGTCTGAATATATCCGATCAGGCTTCTGCTACAGCTCGGTCTCTGCACAGCTCCTCTTCTCAGATTGAAAGCAACACAAACAAAAGCTTTGGAGGGAAGCCAGCAGAGAGAGGGTGAGATAAAAAGCTCTTAAGGGGGAAGATATTCCCTCTCCTAATGATATCATGGAGCCATAATGAGGAGCTGTACAACTCACACACTTTGTCACCCACATAGGCACTCTTGATATGTAGTCTCCAGCTGTGCTGAGTAATAAAGTTGCACCTCAGATGTGCACGGGAAAGTAGAGATGGATGGTTTAAGGGAAATGATTTGAGGGAGAGAAAGAGTCAGATAAAACACGTGGACACGGGAGCGTTAGAAAAGGTGAGAGGAAGCAGCGGCAGATAAGGAAGAGGCAGAGACTAAAACATGAAGAGAGGAAATAGGGCTGGGCGATATGGCTTAAAAATAACATCTCCTGTTTTTTCATACCTGATCCAATTTTAATCAGTTTTTTTTTTATTATTATTATTATTTTAATCTCACTTTCTTTTCTAAAAAAAGAAATTACAAATGACAGAAAATATTTCCAGAAAGCAGCTTTTATTTTAATCATCCCTTCTGTGAGTTGTGTGATGGAGTATCAGGGCCAGGCTAC
Source organism: Anableps anableps (assembly GCA_014839685.1). Lineage (NCBI taxonomy): Eukaryota > Metazoa > Chordata > Actinopteri > Cyprinodontiformes > Anablepidae > Anableps > Anableps anableps. The sequence continues at coordinate 21,307,097 of CM026085.1, forward strand.
AGGAATTTTTGTTTAATTATGAGAATATAATCATGATATTAGCAGAATAAAGACGCAATATTCCAAGAACATCTTAAAATTGCGAGAAAAGTGTTTTGTCTAAAAAGCTTTTAGTTATTTCTCCGAAATAGACCGTCGTTTCCGTCCAAACAAGATGGCCGCCCTGGACGTGCTGACATCACTCAGATCTACGGAAACACAAGTTCACTGGTGGGAAAAGAAATCCAGATTTTCCAAAAATTAAATCTTCAAAAGCTAAAAATTCAATCAGTTGTTAAAATCGGTTTTATTTCCCAGCTCTAAGAGGAAAGAAGCAAAGTAGGAAGTAGAGCAGACAAAACGTTTCGCAGCTGGCTTTCAGTCTGTGAGATTTCATATCCAGTGTCCTGTCATATGGAACAAGAACACCTAAAAATGAGTAAAATTCGTGTTGCAAAACATAATTTCAATTCAATTTAGTTTATTTATACAGCTGAGTTTCATAACAAATGTCATTTACAGGGACTTTACAAGGCAACGAGTCCAGAATTAAATCAGTCCACTAAAACCTCATCCAATAGACAGATTTAAATTTAAAATGCAGATGTTCCAATTCAGCCCTATAGTTACACTGAGCAGTCAAATTCAGTTTATATGCTGATGGGGACATGGTTACCTATCTAAGGAAGCATAGTCAGTTGCATCAAGTCTTTGACTTTACAGCAATCCCTCCTCCAGAGCAAGCATGTGCCCACAGTGACGGGACCGAGTCCTGCAGTAGGACCTGGTCCAATGTCAGTGGCCGTCTACTGTGACCGACTTGGGACTGAAGTTGTTAAACTGTGACATATTTTTAACATTAAAGCTGCAATATGTAACTTTGCACCGCTCCTGACCTAAAACAACCAAGCAGAGCCCGGAGGAAGGTCTTAGCGCTGCCACTGAACCTCATTTACTCGCTGCTAAATGTGCTGATGGTGGAGAAACAGCTAACTGCATCAGGAAAACCGTTTATCTGTCCTTATCGATGGTCATGCTAACTAACCTGAGTATTCACAATAGCCTCTGCAAGCTGCAGTGCAACAGAGTACGTGGGGGTGGGGGATGGGAGGGTTAAGCAACGCCACTCATTTACATTTATTGGTTGTTTCTAGATAGCACTGGGAGCAGGCGGAGGAGCCTTTTTTTTTTTTTTTTTTTCACAGATTAGCTGTCTCATATCAAACTGTCACGACATGGTGACAGTTTCAACAAATATGTGAAAAACATGTTTTTATAAAAGTCACATACTGCAGCTTTAAGATCTAGTAATAATACTGGTAATAGTAGCATTACTTGCATTGATATTTTATATTGGTATTATTATTTAAATTTAACAATCGCCTTTTCATTCATAGCATTGGTCTTTTTCAAAATATTGGACTTATTTTTTTCTCTTTTTTGAGTTTTAACTAAAAGTAATGATGTATTAAAGTAAGAAGCTATAAAAGTTAAACCCAATAACTAAAAAATGTTCACGTATTTCTGTTATTACGCTAAGTCTACCTTTGCTAAAACAAATGACGGTTAAATGTATTCTTTTAGCATTCATATTCTGACACCACTCTTAGTGTTAGCGTTAGGATTTGGCAATATCGTGACATTATTTGATTCAAAATTTACAAATAGCTCCAGCACTTTCAGGATTAGCATTTTACAATGAAATTAGCATTAAAATTCACCAGTTTATTATTCTCTGTTATTAGTGGAATTGCAGCATTGATTTCCCATGCAAGAATAAGGACATTACCAATAACATTTAACACTAACATGAACAGTTTTTAGAACAAGCACATTAAAATTTTGCATTACCATTAGCTCTTTTGGCATTAGCATTTAGCTATAGCAACAACATCTATTGCATTATCTTTGGTTTCAAATGTACCTTCATATTCATTACATATTTGTTAAAATTATCATCATGTCCTGACAGTATAAGACGGATAATCTGAGAAAAAAATCAAGCTCCTCTGCCTTCTCCCAGTGCTCCCAGTACTAACTGCAGAAATACACCACTCAGTCAGAAACAACCAATCAGAGCCAGGAGGAGGGTCTTAGCACTGTCAATCACCCTCATACACGCGCCGCTCACACACCCCCCCCCTGCTCTCTGCTACGCTACAGCTGGTTCACCACAACATAGCCTGCTGCTAAGGCTAGTTAGCATGGCCACCTATGGCAGCGGATAAACATTTTTCCTGGGACGGTAAGTTTTTGTTTTTTTTGTTTTTTTCACCATTAGCACATTTAGCAACGTGAACATGAGGGCGATTGACAGCGCTAAGCCCCGCCTCCTGGCTCTGATTGGTTGTTTTAGGACGGGAGCGGAGCAAAGTTACATACTGCAGCTTTAAGTATTTCGGCTTCACAAGCTGCATTTTCTTTCGAATACTTTAGATATGCTGTACGTAAAAAATCCACAAACAGGTGAATCCACGAATACTGAAAAGCGAATATGCGGGGGTCCACTGTATTTAAAGTTTGTCTTTTTTTTTGTAAATTATATTGGTTTTTTTGTTGTATTTACATAAAAACCATCATAGTGTAGCAAACCTTGAAGCATATCAAGAGTCATTAAATATAAATTTGCTCAAAATAATTACTTCTCTTTGTGATTACTGGTTTAAAGCTGACATCTGATGAAAGGTCAGAAATTAACACAACTGTAATAGAGTCATACAGTCCATGCATGTCCCACATGTTTATGTCACTGACCTAAAAGGATTTGTACATTCATTGTGTATTTACATATGGATATAGTTCTTGCCTAAATAAAACCAGCAGAAATAAACAACGTTAAGGATAAAAAATCACATCATGTATTTTTATTAAGTCACCATCTCTGCATATTTGACTCTAATCCTAATGAGTTACTTTTCTCCTCTGCTGCACCAAGAGTTATAAGGAAATGAAATAAAGAGGATGGAAGAAAAGGGTGAGAGAATAATAAATGTGACGGCAAAGCTTCAGCAGCAGAAAGAAAAAAGGAAGGTGCTGATTATTAAATTATAGAGAAAGGGAAGAGTCACAGAAGAGGTGCACAGTGAAAAAGATATTAAAGCAGGAGAAGGGAAGAGAAAGAGAAGGTGGTGGTGATTCAGGTAGAAAAAAGTCAGCGATTATGGTTGATAAGAAATGCTGCTTATATGCAGTTTACAGCGAGGAGAAAGTCGAGCGGACATGCACACATGCATGCGGTCAGCCTGCATGTTCGTGAAGCGACGGCAGTCGAATGAGACGACGCGCGCTAATACGCTTTCATTTCTCCCCTGCTCGTCATCCGCCCTCACAGCTCGCCACCTCTCCCTCATCTGCACATCACATTCGATCAGTTTCATCTGCAGGAACGAGGCCTGAGATGCTCAGCCGCCGAGGAGAAAAATATGACACGCGACTGTTCACAGGGGGGTGACACAGAGGGATGCGATCCGCAGATGTTGTTTCTGCTCCAATTTTGGGAAATATATTCCTCTGATGTGATTATACTTTTCGGGAGGACAGAATAAAAGGAAACGCTGCTTGTCTGTGTGGGTCTGTGTCCTAATTGAAAACGTCGCGTCCTCCCACGTCTCGTTTTTACCTCTGATGTGCGTGAACTGACACTTGAAGAGGGTCCTGTGAGGAAACAAGCAGAGCATCAACAATCATGAAAGAGAAGTAGGATCATTGTTGGGGTTTTTTTTTTTTTACTTTTTTATGTGAAAGTGCCCAATAAAACAAATGAAAATAACATTGGTTCAATTTGCGGGATCAGGGTTTAGGTCTCAGCTCTGGTCCTCAGGGCCCAGTGTCCTGTTCGGTTGGTTCTGTTTGTGGGCTGTTGTTCATCTTTGGCGGGGGGGTTGAGGCGTTGCATGGTTGGACGATTATTCCCTCTGGCTCTGGATGCTGTGCGGCTGGAAGGATTTCTTCCTCTCACTTTTTTTTTTTTTTTTTTTTTTTTTTTTTTTTTTTTTTTTTTTTTTTACTTTGAGGCAGCTGTTATGATGCGTAACCGTGGCAACGAGGTGTGTTGTTTTTACAGCCGATTAGCACGTCAAAATCTCAAACGGTACCCGAACTCCGACCCCAAATCCCAGAGGAGTTGAAAACGAGGCTTCACGGATGCAGAGCAGGACCAAAGATCAGAGAGAGGAGGAGGAAGTTCAAACCATCTCTTCCATCGATCATAACAGGCAAGGATCAGATCCCAGACTCCAACGTCTCACTGCCCAGCTTTCTAACCATATGAACAAAGATTTCACACCTCATAGTCCGGTAGACGCTTTTCGATTGGGGACCAAAGTTGCAACATTTGTTGCATTTTAAGCCGCTGCGGTTCTCTTTCACGCTGCACTGTGTCAAACGAACCAAACCCTTTGAGCAACCTGTTCCCCTCCTCGCCTGTGGGGGCGCTGCACCAAGAACCACTGAAGGAAACGACACGAAAACATCTGAAGCTCTGAGCTCAACTTCCTTCTTCAAGAAATGTAAACAAAATCGAGCCATTTCTCTTGCTAGCACTAGACACGTGTTTGTTTTGAATTTACCCAGAATGCCCTGTACTATAGTCCACTTCCTGCTTCTGGAGCGGTCTCTGGTCTGCTTGGTATTCACGTGGTGGTGTGTGATATCATCTCTATCGCCCGGAAATTGAGCTGTTAGCACGTCATGACAGTCATGAGATTGTCATAGAGCGACAGTCTTCAGTCAGAGGCCTCTTCAGGTTCCTTTTTAAGCCTGACTGCTGCTGGGGCTCCTTCCTATGGAGAGCCGTTTCATTCAAAATTAAATAAATAAATACTGTTATTAATACATTATTAATAGATATTTCATGGACTAAATAACTGCCCCCATGAAATAAAACAAAATTAATATTTAAAAATATTTTTTTTACCTTATTTGTTATTTCAAGATTTATTCATTTATTTGTTTCAAGATTTATTTATGTTATTTCTTCTGCATCACAGAGAACAATCACCTTACTTATGCAAGAAAACATACAGCATGCAACAGATGAACAATAAACAGGGTTGATATTTGATAAGAGCAAGATGGCTCACTGCCCAGGGGGTCATTGCCATTTGATTTTTTTTTTTTTTTTTGGGTGGGGGACTTGTCTCATTGAAGTCCTTTTTAAACAGAAAAAAAAATCTGTTTAAAGAAATTTCTGGAGCGGTGTAGCTTAGCTGGGGCCTGAAATAAAAAAGTGTTTAAAATCAGGAAGTCACAGAGAGCTGAGAAGGTGCAGGAGGTGAAAATGACATCATGGTGCTTCTGATTTCACGTTCTGCAGGGTTAACGGTCAAAGGGTTGACAGACAGACTGTTTATGTGTTTCTGAAAAACACTTTATAAACGTTATGGCTGCCTGATCCAAGCCAGTTCTGCCTTAAACACAAACCCTTTTAACAGCCATAAATTATAAATTGTAGGCAGTTTTCCACCGACTAGAAGGATGCATGAAGAGTTGAAAAAGATCTGAAAGCAAATCTTTGGGAACGCTGTGCAGTGTTCAGACACGGCGAGTCTCAATTAGCGACCAAATCAGAGAATAACTGGGGGAACAAATTAATTTAACATATTCTAATTAAAGACCAAGCCCTTGTACGAGAATGAATCAGGAGAAAATATTTCCTCATAAATAAATAAAATGTTATTACAGACCAGCTAAAAACAAAGAAATAAACAATCGATGGGCACACATCCTGTGCTCTTTCATCCCCCCTCTCTTCGAGTTTGTTCTCATGTATGTTTTAATGCTCATTGTGAATTTATGTTCTGGCAGAATGGAGAGCTAGCTAGCTAGCTGTCACAGCACAGAGGCTAAAAAAGCTTCACATGCCTCAGACGCAGAGCATCTCAGATGCTGTTTGTCTTCTTCCAGTATGTTTAATTCATCAGTTTGCTTTTGTGTTTCATCACATGATGCTTCAGTTTAAAGCAGAAACCCAACATCCAGCGATCCGACACATTCAAAATGAATGTTCTCCGTCCTTTTTGGACCTTTAGAAACATGAACGATATAGTTCGCTATCAATTTATAGCAGGTATTTCTAAATCGGCAGAATTTAAATAGGGAAGGATGAATGTAAGGAAGGACAAAGGAAAGAAAAGAAGGACATAAGGGACGAAAGATGGACACAAGTTAGGATGGAGGACAGGAAGGAAGGGGACAACAAAGGAAGGACAGAAGTAAACAAGGAAGGATGGAAGAAGAAGAATGAGAAGGAATCAAAGGAATGAAATACACAAGGAAAGTGGGGAAGGAAGAAAGGAAGAGAGAAAAGACAGAAGAAAGTGAGGGAGGAAGTTAGGACACAAGGAAGTGAGGAAAGAAAATAGGGAAAAGGGAAGGAAGAACGCAAGGAAGAAAGTGAGGAAGGAAGAGAGAAAAGATGAGGAAGAAGGTGAGGAAAGAAGGGTAAAAGGAATCAAAGACATAAAGAACATTATGAAGGAAGGGCACAAGAAAGTAAAGAAAAAAGGAAAAGTGAAACGACAAGGAAGAAACTGAGGATAGGACTCAAGGAAACAAGCTGGGAAGCAAGTACAAAAAGAATGAAAATGGACGAAAGAAGGAAATGCAGGAGAACACGAAGGACAGGAATACACAAGGAAGAAAATGAGGAAGGAAGGACACAAAGGAGGGTGGAAATGCTGTGGTAGGGAATGAAGAAAGGAAGAAAGACAAGGAGGTGAGGAAAAAAGGTGGGAAGCAAAAAGAATGAAGAGGGAAGGAAGTACAGAAGGACACAAGGAGGGAACGATGAAAGAAGAGAAACACACCAGGAAGACGGTGAGGAAGGAGGGATGAGACAAAAATACTCCAGGAAGCTCTGACGTGAAGAAGTTTGAGCCGTAACTGGTTTCAAAGTGTGAGTTTGTAACATCAGGAGTCTGGAGACGCGAACCGTCTCAGGACCTGCTGAAGTCTTGCGGTGCATAAAACGCCTCGTTTACGTCTCAAGGTGATGATTTTAAGCAGCAAGTCAAACATCCTGCCTTCCCAACTACTGTCAAGTTGACAAAGGTTTTCACTCCTTCCCTCCACTCATCCCTCTGTTACCCCCCCCAAGGGTGCCACCAGTTGGCTTAAGCAAACGTGCCCCACATCCCTCTTCGTCTAGTTGTTTTCCCTCTCGCCCTCCGGCTGGTATCTGCTCCAGTTTCCTGTTTCTTCCCACCTGAACCCGCCCTTTCCTCTCCCTCTTGTCTCTTCTCCCAGCACCCATCCATCTCTCGGCACCTCCGACTTTTCTATCTGTTCAGCCTCCTCCCTCTGGTTTGTTGTCCTGCACAGGTAGAAACCCTTTCATCTTCCTCCAACCCCTCCATCCACCACACTGGCCGTCACTCGCTATGAACCACAGGTGTGTTTATAACCATGAGAGCCTGTAAACAGCAGCAACAAGGGAAATAAGAGTGAGGAAAGTGAATTTAGTTCAGTCAGATGTGTGGATGTTAATTGATTCAACAGTTCCCCATCTGAATGTGTTAATAATTTAAAAGCTGGATCGTGGTTTTAATCAAACATAGCATGAATATTAACACATCCTTAAAAAGTCTTAAATTCATGTTTCTAAAATTGAGGTCTTAAAATGTCTTAAAGTCATAAAAAAATATGGAAGTTGGCCTTAAACATGTTAATCGCAGGTCTTAAATTTTGTCGTGGCAGAACCATTTAATCTCAAATATTCTATGTAGTTTATTTTTCTCTCAGGACTTTTCTGTCAGGCAAACGTTTGAGATTCATGCAGACATCTTCATTCTGTTCTGTGACTCGACGCAGTTAAGATTACCGCGAACTAGCTGCTAATAAACCCTTGCTAGCTGGCTTTTTTTGTGCCAATTTATTGCCATTTGGCTGGATGACATTCGTCTTCGCCACTGGCTCAAGTCTGTTGCCAACCCATACGATGCTACGTGCATGCTGTGCTAAAAAGCTCGGCACTACTCTATATAAAATATGTGATTTTCTTTTGTAGATTTCTGTCGCGATACAGGTCTTAAATTTCATTCATAAAGGTCTTTAAAAGGCCTTAATAAGTCTTAAATTTGAGTTGGTGAAACCTGCAGAAACCCTGATTAAGATAAAATGCTGCAGTTTGATGTTGGAGAATTTTAAGTTTTTACCAGATCTGCTCTTTGAACTTAAGATTTGCAGCTGCCCACATGGACAAGCCAAATAAAACATGAAAATGGTCAGACCAGACAAAGATTGAGATATCGGTCCACAGTGACAAGAAGAATATTTGGAGGAGTCAAGGCAGGGTTTTCAAACCAAAGAACACTGTGTCAACTGTAAAGCATGGTGGTGACGGCTGTATGCTGTGGGGCTGTTCTTTGTGAGTGGTACTGGTGTAATGCACAAAGCGGGTGGAATAGTTTAGGAGGACGGCTTCCAAAGTCTTCATCTTTACCTCAAATCATCAGGTAGGTCAATGAAACTTTGGCACAATCCAGAATTTGGTTCTGGCATCTTCTGGGATGCCTCTACAAGAGCTACAAACCTCAGCGTTAATGGTTAAAAACCAAACAGTTTTAATAAACTTTACCACTGCTGCCAAAAACAGTGGTCAAATATTCAGCCAGAAGCTTGTGGGTGGCTACAAAGAGCTTCTAGTTGAGCTGCAACCTAACAAGAGACTAACCTGGTGTGGATCAGAGAAAATCTACTGTAAATTTATACTTTTGCACCCAGTTCTTCTTCTCAAAAATCATTGAAGTAGTTTGTTGTATCACTATTCCAGCTTGTAAAAAGAATGGCGCAAATAAGTCAAGTTTAAGTCGAGTTTATTTGAATAGCATATTTCAGCAGCAAGGCAGTTCAAAGTGCTTAAATAAATCAATAAAAGCCCAAAATTTCAGTCCAGTTCTGAAGGGTCATGTGTCTAACGAGGTGGTCAGCAGCACAGGAGCACCACAGGGGACTGTACTCTTACCATTCCTTTTCACTCTGTACACTTCAGACTTCCAGCACAAATCAGACTCCTGTCATCTACAGAAATAATCATAACTCTGCATTTGTCGGATGTATCCTTTGTGTCATGGTGTGGAAACAATCATCTCATCTTGAATGTGAACAAAACAAAGGAGATGATTGTAGATTTCAGGAGAAACAGTGTCAGATCAAACCCTATTTCCATCATGGGAGAAGAAGTGGAGGTGGTTGAGGAATATAAATACCTCGGTGTTCATCTGGACAACAGACTGGGCTGGAGACTCAACAGTGAAGCGTCTACAGGAAGGGACAGAGCAGACTGTAGTTCTTGAGGAAGCTAAGATCCTTCAAGGTTTGCAGCAAGATGTTGCATGTCTTCTATCAGTCAGTTATTGAGAGTGTCATCTCTGCCATCATCTGTTGGGGCAGCAGCATCAGAGCCAGGGACTTCAACAAACTTCATGTTTCTGTGGTTTTGGGGGTATAAGATGATCTGCTGTGCACTGATGAGGCCCTGTTAATGTCAAGAGTTGGTACCAAAAGTCCTGCTCATAGATGGTCAGCTTTGTTTCTTTGCTCAAAAACGGATGAATCAGAGAACATTTTATCTTTATACGTAATTCATGTTCTCCAATCAGAGCACACCATCAAGCAAACAGCCCTCCCCTCCTCCCCCCAGCTGATACACCAGCTAATTTCAGGGCTAAGTCGCGCTAGCATGTCTGGCTGCTCCACTTGAGAAGAGGATGGCTGCTAACAAGCGGAGCTGTTCTGTCCGAGGATGATTCAAAAACGGCTGGAAGTTTCCCCTTTACTCCCAAAGGATGAGAGAATCAGAGAAGACTGGCTGAAGTTCATTTATGGGGAAATACCACGCAGTTACAACCTCAATTTGAGACGATGTTCAACGCATTTTACTGAAGACTGTTTCCTGAACATGGGTGAATTCAAGTCGGGGTTTTCGAACAAACTGATTTAAAAAAAACAAAAACTTCTGTACCAACACTGAAGGAGGCGACCAGAAGGTTATCATTACCTGTAAGTTTATTTAATTTCTAAACACTGTCTTGTCTGATAAACGTATGCACACTGTCTGAAGAGCCCAGGATGCTAACGTATGATAGCCTCATACGCTCAAACACTCCATCGTGAATATATTTTCAAAGATAAAATCTTTCTTGGTATCTGACACCAAGGTTTCCTTGGTCGTTTGGTTTTGAGAAAGTGGTTCAGTAAATTACAACATGTTGAGTCTTATGTGTGCGCTCAGCAGTGTGTAAACAACCACATTTATGCCTATTTTTCCAGAAGGAAAAGGAAGATGTATTTAAGTGAAAAATCATCCATGTCCATGCGACTTCGTGCAGGCACGGTGTGCTCTTCATCCTCAGATGATGCTTCGTACGGGAGCAACGTCCACTAGCCATAATACCGTAATAATGGGTTTGTGATGGAGTGTTGTGCAGAGAAGAAAGGTGTGGATGGAGGGGGCAAGGGCATGTGGGGGTGTGTTTGACCAGTTTCCCAAATAGGGTTGCAGCCAACCCTTTTACCGAGGAGGGAAATCTGGCCTGCTAAAACAACCCCCTACAAAAAGGTGACGTTATTTTTTTTTTTAAATGAAATTCTTTGGAGAATTGAAATAAGCAGCAATATCAGCGACATTAAATAGTTTACACAGTGATGTCACCACCCCTTTTAAAAAGGGTTCGCTGATAAAGAAGCCTGTGTCCTGCATGTTTTTTTTTAGTGTCTGCTCCAACACAGCTGATTTACTGCTAATGAAGCATCCATCGAGGAAACATCTACGTTATGTGGCATCCCCTTATTTAAATGACAAACTTCTGTTTCTTACTTCCTTACTTAACGTATACTTTACTGCTTGTCAGTAATGTGTAGCTCTAGTTTTTTTGTTTAATATCCACCTTGATATTTCCTTTAGAAGATCATTAAAACTGGAGAAAGTGTATTTTCTGACCTTTTTTTTGGACATTTCTGGAGAACAAACGTGCCGGTAAAGGTCCGTGCAGGAAAATTTGTGTTTCTTTCAAAAGTTGAGTTCAGGTAACCTTTTTAAAAGCGCTGGCCAAAATTTGTGAAATGCCATTTCTTTCCTGGAACTGCACAAGAGTCACGCTCACCTGCGATGATAAATACAGGCAAGAAGGGCTGAGAGAAGGAAGAGCGTGATAAAGTAATGGGGGGTGAAAGATGAAGGGCAAATTTTAAGAATTGTGAAAAAGCTCAGAGAGTTTGGAAAAGGTGAGAGGGGACGGATGAATGAACAATAAAAGGGAGAGGGGTAATATATCATCCCAGGAAATGATGAGGTAGATAGACAGGAAATGTGGTGGGACAAATAAGAAAGAAGGTGGATGATGAATTGAGCAGAGGAGGAGGGCAAAAAGAAAAGCATGATCTTGAGAAAAAGTAGAACATTAAGATGAACCACAGAATAATGTCAGTGGAGAAGAAGAAGGACCATAGTGGAGAGTTTGCTGGAGAGGAGGGTGAGAGATGCAAGTGGAGATGAAGAGCCTGCATGAGTCACATCGTCTCTTCCACAAGCCATTAGTGATTTAATCACTCTGACATGGCTGTGTGTGCGCGGATCATACCAGATTACCCTGAGGTGGTGCAGTCAGGAGCTGGCTCATCACTCCTCTACAGCAGCGAGCATTCATCATGTCACAGCCGAGTTTACCCAGACCCCCACCAGGACGCCAGGTTCCCATGGAACGGTCCACAGCAGTCTTGTATGTCTATAAACCCACAGATCATCCGCTGTGAGGCTGATAACAGCAGTCTGATTTACTCCAGAACTCATTCTGAGAGACAGATCTGCAGCAACTCTCATCACCAGTTTATTGCCTCATTTAGGCATCGCTTCTGCTCGATATGCTCATCAGCCTGAACTCCATTCATTTTCATGAGGCTTTACATGTTTGTGAAACTCCTACTAGCATTTTGTGACAAGAATGTAAAGCGTGTAATAAAGCTTTCACTTAGTTTGTCTGTACACTGTGGACTCTGCAGACAACGCATCATTTGGGTCAATGTTCTGATGGACCTACACTGGTAAAGCTGAGCGTAAAGTTCTCACTGAACCATAAATTACATCCAGTAAGACTTTAAGGGTGTTTTCACACCTCATAGTCCGCTCATAGACGCTTTTCGATTGGGGACCAAAGATGCAGCATTTGTTGCATTTTCAGCTGCTGCGGTTCTCTTTCACGCTGCACTGTGTCAAACGAACCAAACCCTTTGAGAAACCTGTTCCCCTCCTCGCCTGTGGGGGCGCTGCACCAAGAACCACTGAAGGAAACGACATGAAAACCTCTGAAGACGACACTGAGCTCAACTTCCTTCTTCGTGAAATGTAAACAAAAATGGAGTGCTGTCAGATTTTAGCGGTTGTAGCATTTCTTTTGTCGTTTGTAAAAGATCACGAGCCGTTTCTCGCGCTAGCTCGCTCGGACGTCTGTTTGGATGTGCAGTATGTTTTCCCATTTTATAAGTTAAAATGTCTTGTTCCTCTGGCAGATTATTTCACTTATAACTAGAACTTTTTCATCAGTATTAAGGAATTATTTACTGAAAACAAGCTCATATATCTGCTGAAAAGTTACTTGTAAGTTAGTTTTGTCTCATTTCAAGTGTATTCAAGATGTTTGCACTGGAAACTGGGCCAGAAATACTTGGTAAGATTGAGTGTTTTTGCAGTGTACATGACTAATAGTCGTCCTGCCGCCAGCTTGCAGGTGACTGCAGACTTAGTTACATCCTCACATTAGAAATTTTATATGGTTAAACTATGACGACCTATTGGAATCTGTGTCATTCAAGCTGTAAGAAAACTTGCAGTCAGACTAAACAACCCGAAAAGTAGCAGCACAGCTGACACACCCTGGAGGCTCCTCGTTGGCCTTGTTGGTCAGTGAACCCAGTACTGAGAGTTTTAATGTGGTCTGGGCCTGGCAGGGTGTGTTGGGGGGGAGGAACTGTGAGGCCGGACGCAGACGGGGGGAAGGAAGGAGGCACAGAAAGACGGGGAGGAGGAAGCCTGTTCCCGCAGCTCTCGGTAGGTCTCCGAGCCGTGATTACAGGGTGTGTGCGGTCCGGGGGGGTTGATCACAGGCCTTCGCTGGCAGAAAAACCAAGGGTGGAGTGCACGCGCTCACACTGTCTGTGGACGGGCTGCTCTGACCACAGGGTGTGTTGCTGCGATTGTGCACTGACTGGGGAGGGGACCCTGTTTGGACTACAGGGTTGCCAGCAGAGTGAAGAAGTCCACAGACGAGGAACGGAGCGACAGGGAGGCTAAACGGAGGGATTTTGCTGCGGGAATAATAAGAATCAAACATGGCAAGCTTTGTTTTTTTTTTTAGGTAAACATTTTCTACACTGTAAAAACCCTAAATCTTACCAAGTATTTCTGCTCTAGTTTCTGGTGTAAATATCTTGAATACACTTGAAATAGGAAAACTAACTTACAAGTAACTTTTCTGCACAATTTCAGCTTGTTTTAAGTCAGTAGTTCCTTAATATCAATGAAAAAGTTCTAGTTATAAGTGAAATAATCTGCCAGTGGAACAAGACATTTTAACTTACAATATGAGGAAAATGTCTCGTTCCACTGGCAGACTCCATGGGTGTTTGGTGTAGATGTAGACTTTCTATTTTTAATTGGGGCAAAGTTATCGCAGACGAAGTGAAATCTTCCTACAATAGAAAATATTTGCAACATCATCAATTAATTGTGTTTAAATAACCAGGCTTTTTGCCTTCTCTTGCTCGGACCACATCTATCCAGTGACTTTTACTCAGAAGCTGACTCTTCTGCACTCAAATCGGCGTTTAATTCGTTAATTAAACTCGGCGACATAGAGCAAGTGTTTTCAAAGAAAGAGTGACCAAAATCCTGATTTCGTTGCACAGAACTGACAAAATTTTGTTCTATTTTTTTCTAATTGATACCTCGAAGAAAGGCAAATCTGCAAAACCCTTTTTAAGTTTTGGATCTATAATGATTTGCACATGCTTTTACAACAACAAATCTGAATACTTTATTTGTTTAACATAGTTTATTGTTGAGTAGAGTAAAAGAACATTTTTTTTGGACCTTGGTGTCCTTTTGACTTTGGCCCACGTGACCAAAAAAGTTTGGACACCCCTGTTCTTGACACAGGTGTCTTTGTACTACAGTCACTTGAGACATGGTCACAAGTGTCTCCACAGACGACCAGCACCAGCGGGCTGGACCTCTGCTGCATTATGTCACTTTGCAGCAGAGTGGTGCCACAGCAGGAGCAAAAGTCATACATCCAGACATGGAGGCAGAAATCTCAGGCCGAACCAGTCGAGTGTGTGTTTACACTTCACCACTGCGGCACAACCAGAGGGGGGAAAAAAAAGCAATGAAAAGCCTGAACAGAAAAAAAAAAAAAAAAAAAAAAAATCAATACACTGCGTACAATCAGCACTGAAGAACTGAAGGTGCAACCAGCAGGTTGAAACTGTGCATGAATCAGCATCTGGTTGAGTGAGATGAACAAGTGAAATCAGCGTAGTTATAAAATATCACTGCAGCCGACAGCGGCTGCCACATCGATTATTTTTATTTTTTTTTCCACATGACACAGCCGAGCTCGCACACATGGAGGGAAAGCTACACAAACAGCTTAAAAACTGGCTAAAGATGTCGACTTAAGCTACTTAACGTTGACTGCTCCGACATTAGGAGAGATGAGCAGGAGGAGGGAAACGCTCAGACTTGGAGAGAAAGAAGACAGAAATGAGGGATCGATGTGTGTTTTATCCTCTTTGTATTTCTTTCCTATTTTCATTTCTGTCGCTTGCCTGTCTGTCCTGCGTTTCTCTCTCTCGACCAGACCATGACTGTGCCTTTATATATTGGCCTGAGGATTTTCAGCTCTCTTAATTACAGATCAAACAATAGACCTGCATCCCACCACGAACCTGACAGTAAATGCTTCAGACGCAGAATAAGAGCTGGAAACACGGTGAGGAGAGAAAGTGGGGCGTAATCACACAGTTCTTATTTCAAAAAACCAGCAGAGACGCATACCAGCAGAAAAACAAATGAGTACACCATGAGAGCCCTTTTTTTTTTTTTTTTTTTTAATCCTACGCAAATAATTTTATTTTCGTCACATTTTTGTTGCCTCGTCTTTGTTGAGCGATGATGGGAGGAATCAAAAGTTGCTAAGGAAACAAACAGTGAGTTGAAGAGAGAAGAACAAATTGCTCTTTTGCTGATAGAGATGCAGACCAGACATCAGAGAGTAAAACTCAACTTTACGAATGCAAACTGACCCTGAGTACACGGCAAATATAAACAGCTACACACCTCTGCATGCAAGGCTTATTGGGCGACTAAAACTTTAATCTTTAATGCTGTTTGTAGATTATTGTATTCTACTCAGCTTCTGTCTTTTTTAATGGGGTGGTGACATCACTCTATAAACTATTTCATGTGGTTGATATTGCTACATATGTCAATTATCCAAATAATTACATGAAACGTAACGTCACCTTTTTGTAGGGGGTTGTTTTAGCAGGCCAGATTACCCTCCTCAGTAAAAGGGTTGGGTAATGATATGTGGCTCTACTTTGCTGACTTCACTCTGCTCGGCTACAACCATGTTTGGGAAACTCTTCAGTAAAATGCGCAGAACATCGTCTCAAATCGAGGTTATAACTGCGTGGTGCTTCCCCATAAATGAACTTCAGCCACTCTTGGCTGATTCTCTCATCCTTTGGGAGTAAGGGGGAAACTTCCAGCCGTTTTTGAATCATCCTCGGACAGAACAGCTCCGCTTGTTAGCAGCCATCCTCTTCTCAAGTGGAGCAGCCAGACATGCTAGCGCGACTTAGCCCTTAAATTAGCTTTTCATATTAAATTAGCCTATCCTAACTTGTTCAAGGAAGCATAATAGGTCCCCGTTAAAATCTACTGAGCTTACTCAGCTTAGGTTAACGTTAGTAGCACCTCCACCTGAGCACCATCGACATCATCTAGATAACATCTGTCCAGGAAGCAGTGACCATCCAGACACACAATCTCAGACTGTGAGTAATCTAATTGTCTCTTTGTCCCTGCAGCTGATCTAATCTACCACTGACCATTACTCAGCTGAAGCAACAGGATGAAAGTATTTCTTGCAGTGAAACATTTTTAGCTGATCCAGGAAGAAAGTTAAAGGCCAGGTAATCTATAGGAACCTGTGAGTAGATGATTTGTGGGTTGTTTTTGTGTTTTTGACTTTTATGTTATTGAGTCTTCCCGTGGATGGACCAAACCTCTATTGTGCAATTTTCCTCTGTGTAGTGCTGTGAATATGCTGTTTTTCACCTGCACATCAACAAAAAAAAAAGAACGTCGGACTGATCATTAAAAACAACTGAATGAGTTTTGAACAGACATCGATGCTTAGTTTTCATTGGAAATGTGAATTCCTTTTACTTTAATGTATAGCCTCACAACCTTAACATCAGTGGTGGGCACCGCTAACTAAAAAGTTATTTGCGCTAACCCTAAAGCACGAATAATAAACATTACCTCCACTCATGCTAAAGCGCTACACCATCGTGGTATTTAGCGGAAGCTAATGCTAAAACACTCAATTCAACCATGTTGATATTCATCATGTGTCAATAACACATCTGTTAAAACACAGTGTAGCGCCCTCAACAGGATAAAATCTGCTGTTGCACACTTACCTGCGCAGTTGCGCTTCAGGTCGTGATTCTGAGCTTTCATTCGTGGTTTCAGTTTTATAGTTGAGTGTTGCTAACGCTGTTGCTGATTTTGCTCTGGTCAGAAAGCACTGAGAACATCAGTGGATTTTAAAACTGTTTATTGTCGAACTACAGGCTTTAGCTCTACAGCGACGCATTCGGGGTACAGAATAAATGGCATTAGCTGCACCGCATCACGGGTGGAGAACATGAGAAACGGACCTGCTGCGTTAACAGTCTTCACCCACTTCAAAATAAGAGCATGAATTTAAGCTTTTAACTACTTGAAGAACCCCTAACAGTCGATAACCAAAACTTCAACACAGATATTGAACTTTATTCAGGTGGAAATTCACAAAACAGCCAAGTAAATTGGCACATTAGAATTTATCTGGAAAAATTAATTTAGGGGAAGCTAAGTGCACTAAACGTTTTCAAAGTTAGCAAAAACGCTAAAGTGCTAAAGAAAAATTAGCTCTGCTATTTGAAAATTAGCAGATTAGCGGAGGTGTGCCCATTACTGATCAGGAAGCATGCAACCTTAATTTACATTCGTTTCACAAAATGAACCCTTATAAATTTTAAATATTTCACATTATAAATATGGTTATGATGCACAGCATCTGATTACAATTTTCCTCCAGTGTTTGCACGGTCAGATTGGGAAAACAACCCCTGCTTTAAATCCAAACTGTTGTTTGAAGGCTGTGCTATGCAGCCAGCTGATAAGCAGCAAGGACAAGGCGTGCATGGGGGGAATGCTAAAGATGCTGAAGAGCGTGCAATTGAGAAGGGAAGATGATGCCACACAGGCTAGATGGGCAACAAATCAACACGACTGTGTGGAAAAATGCAAAGAAGTGCTGAGTCACACACATGCACGTGCAGCAGCCGCAGGAAACACTCACACAAACATGAAAGATGCACGCTTGTATGTTCCACGCACAGCACGCCTCTCCCTGGGGGATTTGGAGTTCAAAAGACGTTTTATTTTAGGAACAGCTTCGGGTTAGTCACCCTACATCAGCGACAGACGGAGAAACAGGTTGCAAATATCAAACGCGTCACAAGCACAGCAACAAGCAGAAAACACCAACAGAGCCACAAACACAAATGCAGACTCCCATCCCCTCTTTTCCATT
Source organism: Anableps anableps (assembly GCA_014839685.1). Classification (NCBI taxonomy): domain Eukaryota; kingdom Metazoa; phylum Chordata; class Actinopteri; order Cyprinodontiformes; family Anablepidae; genus Anableps; species Anableps anableps. The sequence continues at coordinate 21,324,940 of CM026085.1, forward strand.
TCCTCCTAATTCCCAGAAATGTCTCACCAAAGGGAGAAAGTGTTGCTTAAAGCGTGCAAGTTGGCGCCTGCGTCACCAGCAGCTAAACGCACGATCTCAGCTCTGTTTGACAGCTTTGTCAGAAACAGTAAGAGAACGTACTGTAGCTTCATTAACACATATTGCAACATGGCAGGAAACTGGGATTGCAGAACATTGAACTCAGTATCAGAATATGTTGGTTTGGCTGGTGTGGTTTGAGTGAAGCACATGTGCGTCATTAAAGAGGGTGAGGATGGTGTGAGGGAAGTCAGATTTTACCCATCACTGGTCATCATGGATTCGGTTCAATTCGGTTTAGTTATATAGCGCCAGTTCACAACAAATCTCGTCTCGAGGCATTTTACAAAAAAGAGAAAACAAAACAATTCAATTCATTCATGCATTCCAGTTGATTCTAGTTATCAACCAGAACATTGAGCTCAATTAATTATTCAAAGTTGTTTAAAAAGTTTAGATTTAAGGAAACCCAACAGATTGCAATCTTATCCGTCCTAGAAATTCCAGTTTGTTCATGTGAGCGAAAAATCTTCATCTCACTGTAGGGTTACTTGTGGAGTACCACAGGGCTCTGTGCTTGGACCAATTCGTTTTACGATATATATGCTTCCATGGGATAAATTTCCACTGTTATGCTGATGATACTCAGCTGTATCTGTCCATAAATCCTGATGAATCCAATCCGTTAGGTAGATTACAGGCATGTCTTGAGGACATTAAAACTTGTAAGACTGTAAATTTTCTCCTTTTAAATTCTGACCAGACAGAAGTTGTTGTTTTTGGACCAGAACCTCTGAAAGAGACACTGCTTAGTCAATCACTTGATCTGGATGGCATTAAATTGGCCTCAGATAATAAAGTAAAGAACCTCGATGTTATTTTTGACCAGGATATGTCATTTTATTCCCATATTTTTATTGTCATGATGGTGTTACATGGGGTTGTTTCAAATAGTAATAATTAGGTCCTAGTAGACATTTTAGTTTTAAAAGTTAAGCTAAAGTGAGGCTAAATAATTTCCCTTTGTAATGCTGTTTGAAAAAAAATTACATAAATATTTCTTCTGTGTTGGAGCCCTGTTCTGAGGAGATTGAGGAATAAACAATTAGAATCCCTAAAAAATAGCCCTAAAATGACATGCTATGTAACACGTAATATTACGAGAAGTTTTGTAAATAATTAGAAGAATGTGTAACGGTATCATCCCCAAATAACGTAGTTAATCAGTGCAGTAAAACAATGAAACCTGAACTATGAAATTCTCCCATAAATCATCAAGTCATTTCATGAGCTGGCCGGTATAGGAGCAGGTGTTGGCAGACTGCTGAAGACACCTGTTTGAAATTCATAATGAGCAGCCAGGGGAGAGGACCACACACACACACACACACACACACACACACACACACTGAAGCTGACACACACTCCCTGCTGCCCCGTTCTTGGCTGCGACTCTGAGCCGAGTTGCAGGTCAGACGAAGGCTAAGAATAAACTAACCCAGCTGAGAGCATCCCTTCATCTCACGCACGCCGCAGTTCACTATTCCTTTTACCCTTTCCACAGAGACACACACCCCCTCATTTTAATGCAAAACACCCAGAGAGGGGCAGAGGACACAAAGTTGGAGCTCAACGCTGAAAACTAAGACGTGCGTCGACTCTGCTGGGGAATCAGCCAGAGATGGATAAAAGCAGCCCTAATTGACTGAGCACAGAGAGAATTAATTACTTCCTGAAGCGTATAATGGGGTCACATCGTGAATAACTACAGATACACACGTAGGTTCACTCAGAATGACCTGAATAATCCCCCAGCTCCAACGCAGGTCACCCACAGAGTCTTTTCTTGTCGAAATGTGACGTTTATCTCATGATATTCAGAGAAACCGCTGCTTCTGAAAGGCCACAACAGCAGGAAACACCTTCTGGTTAGCCCTTAAATAAACTGGCAACTCTACACTATGTCTGTGTGAGAGCGTCGCTTCAAGGCCTCGCTTGGCTTGCAAATGCAAGCACGTTTCAGGCTGCACGCTCGCCGTCTCCACGGTTTCATCATCATCATCATCAGGGTCGAACTCTTCCTTCTTCGCGAAGTGACGATGCAGAGCTGATTTCCTCACCCTGAAGGGAAACTCGTCATAACAGCCAAACTGACATTTCCTGAGTGCTTTAAACTGCCTGTGTGCACACATCCTTCGTGTCTTTGGAGCCTGACCTTTGACCCGTGACTGAGGGAAAACAACAACATATTTTCTTTGAGGCGGCAGCGGAGCGTGTGGATCATCATTCAGTGATTTGACTCGTGGACTCTGAGAGGCAAAATAGATTCCCTTCTTTAGGGGTCTTGAAAGTTGTTCTAAAGAAGTTTTAGAGAAAAATCAGCACCACATTCCTCCTCCACTAAGTCCATCCTCGGTGTACTCTCAGCCTTTTGTAAACGCTCTATTCTAGCTGACTTCAAGGCTAACAAATGTTGACAAATTATTGTAGAGTTGCCGAAATACATATCGCAGGAAATGGCGATAAACAAGGCAGCTCCATCGACCGGCTGAAGGCAAAGTTTGAGAACTAGATGCAGAGAGAGTCAGAGAAGACATCAGAAAATAGCAACAGCAGAAGGTGAAGAGATGAGAAATGAGGTGCCAGAGAGAGGAAGGTAAGAGGGAAGAACGTCTGACAGTGTAAATATGCAAAGGTTAAAGGAAGAGGGGAGAAATGCAAATCAGGGAAAGGTACAAAATGACAGCAAGGTGGAAATAAAGGTGAAGAAGGAAATAGGAGAGACTGAGAAAAACTCACTGAAAGGCAGAAGATCTAAAAACATACGACACCAACTAAGAAAGAAGGAAGAAAATAGAAAAACAGGAATGAAAATAAAAATATGAAAAAATGGTAGCATAAGGAAATATTTTTAAAAATTAGTAAAAAATGAGAGAAAAAGGAAAAAATAAAAAAATTGGAAAAAATACAGCATAAGAAATATAAAAACTGAAAGGAAAAACATTTAAAAGAAAATCTGTTAATAACGTGGAAACATAAGAAAACAAAAAAATCACAAAAGAAATCCGCTAAAAACAACAAATACATAAATAAATTATGAAAAACGATAAAAACTTAAGGAAAGAAAAATAAAACAAAAAATAATGCAATTATAACCAAATAAGAGCAATAATAGAAAAACAAAAAAACTAATCTATAATTAAAAAGGAAAAGAAGAAAAATGAAAACTTCATGACAATAAAAAGACAAATGTATATAATGCGACACAATAATACCTTCGTCACACTATTATGTATCAGTGTTTCATTTTAAGGGCGTGGGGAAAAAAAAACTCTGCCATAGAAAGTTAACGCTCCCACATCACCTCCGTGTGCATTTGACACTGCAGCGAGCGCAATTCGATGACCATGAAATGACCCGAAGAGTCAACCACGCAGCACTGCAGCGCTCAAACATGATCGACACTGCTCGTCTGCATCGCTGCTGCAGAAACAACACAAACATGGCCGAGTGGTCCCAGCAATGACCTGAATGCTCATTCAGCTGCAGTGGCGTGGGGTGGAGAAAGCAGCAGGTAACCCATCACTTGCAGTCTGATTATTCGACTAATAGCCATTTATGGGCACCCAAGAGCATCCATGTTTGAGTCCCAGATGGTCAGCATTTATTATGGATAAAATATGTAAAATAAAAGTAAAACAAGTGGCGTACCCAGTCAAAACGCAGCAGGGCACTGTGAACCCTATGATCTCCATTTCCCAACAGGAGCACATCAGAAGTGTCGTACTTCAAAGACGCCACAGGACTAAATGTTGCACAAAATGTGGTTTTGTCTCGTTTAGACCCACATAAAGGGGTTCTTCCAAACTAAAGCGTACAAGGCAAGATGGGAAACAGTGTGTTACGAGCTTTAAGTCGGGCTCACACTGGTGTACTGATAAACTCTGGAAAGGCTACGTCCAAACAGCAGGCGCATGCGACGCAAATCTGATTTTTTTTTTCTTTCTTTTTTTTAACCCAAATGTGATCCATATCCGACTTTTTCTCGGCTATCTGAATGGCCCAAGTCCAGATCTTTTCACCCAAAATACAAAAGAAACGGATCCGAGCCGCTTCCATATGTGGTACTAAATCGGATCCATATTTGATTGTTTTCAAAGCGTTTGCGGTCTGAGCGGTCGTGTCGCATTTAATCCAACTTTTATGTCATTGACGTGAGACGCGCGTCATAATGCTGCGCCTGAAGAACCCAGACGCAGCAAATCTGGATGTAAATAATGGCTGAAAACAATCCTAATTATGAATGAAGTCTGTTCACAATCCCACCACTCCTGGTCCGACGACACATCCAGACAGACTTTTCTGGAGAAGCTGCGGTCAATGCTCCAGAAAAGATCACTGCTGTCAGTTGCGCTTTCTTTTCATTGGCTTTGTTCGTCTTGCTGTCGGCTCCATTGCTCGACAGCATCCATTATTGCTTCCGTAAACAATGCGCCGCTGTGTGACGTCTACGTTCTCCTGCGGATTTGGGTCGCTTTGCAAACCGTTCACACAGAAGTCTAATTGCAGTCGCATAATTTCAGTAGGAAGAACGACCACGGGAAAAAAAAAAAAAAAAAAAAAAAAAATCGGATTTCAGCAAGAAATCGGAATTGAGCATCAAGACATGCTGTGGGAACGTAGCCCAAGGTTTTAAGGTATCTTAAACCCCAAATCTGGAGATTAGACTGAAGCATCAGAGGAGGAGTGGAGGAAGTGAAAAGACAAACGTGGGATTTCGGGGATAAATGTAAATAACACACATTTGGTGCTTAAAACAGCAAAACACAGAAACCCAAGTCAAACATGAAAGAAAATGAGCTACAAAAAGAGATGACTGGAGAGAGTACTGAAGGGATGAATCGATATCCTGCTGCGGTCTCCACTCCAGGCGTTCCTCTCATTCAGTTTACTCCAGCTCCTTTACATGAAAACAGCAGAATATTGATCCGTTTTGTTCCTTAACCATCAACCTTAAGCTTTTCTAAGCAGCTCCCAGCTTTTGTTCCTCATCTTTAACCCAAACTGTCCTCTCCCTTTGAGTTTTCCTCAGCTGTTTATCGAAGGATGAGCCAAAAACAGGAGAACAAATGCAAACAGGCTCATCAAAAATCACAGTTTGACTAGAGATGGTCTAATTAAAGTGCTCCCGTCTGCGTATGCTTGATTTCCAAACATTAACTCATCCATCTCTGGTGTGACCATGAAATAATTAAATTAGTGCTCCTAATTAGAGGACATAAATGTTTTTTTTTAACAAGACTAGGAATAGTTAGACCAGATGTCTGTCGCTGTACACTAATCACAACAGTCATTTAAAATTAAGATAAAAATAAAATAATTACACGTTCAAATCTGAGGAAACATCAACATGGACTGATTTGAACTGTAAAATCAGTGGTTTAGAGCAATGCTGCAGGAGCTTCACATTTACTGAGAGATTAAACAAAAGCTCACCAAACTCTGGTCCTCATCTACTTCCTAAGATTCACCATAAAAAGACTGAAAAACATTTCTAATCCAAGAGGCGCCAATAAAGAGCAATTTTAGTGCTTAAATGCAAAAACAACCCCCCAAAAAACAAGCAAACCCCTGTATTTGCAACAAACCCAGAAGGTTCAGCTTCGTTAAGCTAAGTTCAGTTAAGCTCGGTTATTTCAGAACCCATTTGTAGCTTTGCATTAAATAAATCAACCTCAGGAGCCACCATACGGAGCGGCCATTTCTTTTCTTCAACTGGGCATGTCAGGCTTTCCAGTTTAATTCCAGTTGAACTCATTTTAAGGAGTGCAGCGATCGATCGGCTCTGATTTTCTTAATTTTGGGAGATCGGCGATCGTCCGATATTTCCATGTAAAACTGACCTGATCTACTTCCTTGAAGGTCTGAACATCAGCAGCTGCCCCTCCTGCTTTGCCACGAGAGAGGCTGACTGACAGACCCGCCCACCAGGTCACGTCTGCACGTGTGCGGTTCACAACACTCTCTCCGCTGTTGCTAATTTGCCATCTTTGTCGCTATATTTAGCGACGCTTTAGAGAAAATAAATTCAGTATCGGCCAAAATCGGGATCGGCAGGTCAGGCTTTTTAAAGATCGGTGATCGGCCAGAAAACTGCAATCATTGGAGCCCCACTCATTTTCTTTGAAATAGCTCAAATTGAAAGCCAAAAAGGTGTTTTAAGACTCTTCACATGCACGGAGAAACAGCACTGGAGCAATTTAAACAACGCAGTTAAAGAGCGCTCAGGCAGGCATGAAGTCAATGTTCTCAGTCTTTTCTTTCAGGGAAACTGAGAGCTTTTGTTTGGTCTTCCCTAAAAAAACCAAATCCCTAAACAAACAAGCCCTCACCTTTCAACCCACACACCTTGTAATGTGGAAATTCGTGTGTTTACGTGTATAAACCTTTAACCTGCAGCCCCTTCAACACCCTGGGGGAGCAAGAATCAGCTGTGATGTCCCACTCTCTGTTTGTGAACAGAGTGGGAACTTTATGAGCCCCGTGGGGCGACAAGGAAGCTGCAGTCCGAGTTGCTTTATGTGTTGGTCAATTGAACACTGCTAACATCAGCATATTAACAATGCATGAGCCCAAGGACGCAGCAGCAACTCTGAGTGTGTCGGTGTTTAATCACGACAGAGGATTATTACACTGATAGCCAGCTTTTAGAAGGAAATCATTGTTATATTTAGGATTAACAAATAAAAGAAATATAAAGAAAAGGAAGAGAAAATATGAAATCACAGCGGGTGTCGTGTACTCACATGGTCTCATCATTCTGAAATTCCAGCTTTCCAGCAGCCATTTCATAGTCCTCCCCTCCTTTAGCTGTCCCATCCAGGGTCCGATACGGGACGGCTACCAGACCCCGGGCCCCCGACGTCCGGAGAACCTTGACCTCCATCACACCTACGCTTTCACTCACCCTCTGACTGGCACCCTCGAACGTAAAGATGCCTGAGGAAAGGAGGGGATGGAGACGGAGTGGAGCCATAAAGAGGAAAATGAATCTCCAGAACAAAAAGACAATTAGGACTTGGTATCAGTTTAACATTTTTATTTAGGGTCGGGACTTTAACACGTTAATTTCAATAAATTAATTACATAGATCATAAGGTGTTAAAAATTTAAACGCAATTAATTGTTTGTTTTGGGTTTTTTTTTTTATTTTTTTTTTTAGACTTAGCAGTTCTGGCCGAAACCTTTATATTCGCGTGTTTCTGATCCACCCGTAAATGTGGCGCACAAGCAACATCCGCCCGCAAACAACAGCGATGGACGACAAAGCCGCTTCTCTCGACCCACTGGGGGTTAATTTTTGCTTCAAAATATGAGACGCTGGAAAAGACTATTGTTGTGTTCAAGTTGTGCTAAAAGGAGTCGGCCTATCAGCGAGGCTAAAATAGCATCTCGATGCTAAACATTTAGCAGCAGCACAAACGTAGCCAAAGCTAATGTCAGCGTCCACATTTCTAAAGGAGTATTTTTTCAGAGAAGTTACATGAATGATCAGAGGATCCTGAAACCCTTGAAAGCTGATTGGTGGAAAGTGCTACGATACCCAATCTGATGGTTGAATAACCTAAATAACAGATTAAAAACAATAAATATATTTGTTGTTGAGCTGTAATGTGTATTTATTCAATAATTTAACAGCAAAAAGGTTTATGCTTTGAAAATGTTGCTTATTTTGTCGAAATATGGTTTTCAATTAAAATGTGAATAATTGCGATTAATAACTACAGACCCAGCAATTACCACTATTTTTATTATCTTTGGACTCAATTAAAGTCCTTTATCTTTCTAAAGCGTTTCAAAATACCCTGGACACGTTCCAGCTAGTACAAGCGATTTTTATTTATCTGAAGTCCCTGTTTTAAATACCTCCAGTGAAATTATCAACACGTCAGTGTTCTCATGATTATAATGAGGATTGAAACGGTCGATCAATGGCCTTCAGGTCTAAGAGCTTAGAGAGGGGCAATACTGGTGTATCAAGAGTGTCAAAAATTATTGTCCTGTTGTGTTTTTCCATTTTCTTGAGGATTAGACACACTACCAGGATGCAAATATGTGAAGACATTATTTGTGTAGCGCTGATATGTAAAAGCTTCTTAAAAGTGGCTTCTTGTTGACCGTTGTAACAGAATTTCAGCAGCTTCTGAACGATAAAGATAGCTCCACGGAGAAAATAAATCCTCTAAAGTGTACTTGTTTTTGTATTTCAGGGAGCTTTTAGTGTTGTTGAAAACAGGATTATAAACCTGTACGGTCCTTGGTTATTAAAGATGCATCTTACCTGCGTGATCGTCATCATAGATGGTTACTGTGGCTGTGTGGTTGTCTCCGAGCACGGCTTTCGGGGTAGCGCTGGCATCCAGTGGGGCGGCGCCAATCTCAGGAGAGCCGACCACGCGAGGGTTGCTGAGGTGTACGTAGAAGTACTCGTCCTCCTCAAAGATGTCATCGTCGATGACGCCAACAGTGATCTCTGGCAAAAAAAAAAACAGCCAGCAGGACGTCACACTGAAGCAACTGGAAGCCTGTGCACTCTGCTTTTCTCTGCCATAGAAAGTACTCCTAAGTTGTCCTGTTTTGGTTTTTTGGGATTTTCATACAGAGCCCGGTTCTGCTGAAGCGTTTCTTGCTGTTAAAAAGGAGTGGTTCCTCTCCACTGTCCCCACGTGCTTGTTCAGGATGAGAAATTGCTGCATAGCTTTTGTCTGCAACTGGATCTGAATCGAACTGATTTTACTGAAAGAAACTGGATTGCTCTGGGCTGACATGTGATCCAGCCTGATTTCATGTGGCTGAATATAAACCGGACCAGTTTGCTTTGTAACGTCTCTGAATTTTTCTCGCGCAGACTCAACTCGGGGGAAACAAGAAATTTAGTTGGCCGCAGGCCTGCAGATTACTTCCTGCTATCTGAGCACAAGTCTCAGTGACATTGCATTTAAAAATGTGTCATAAATATTTACTGTCACTCTCGCCATTACCTTTGAGGGTCTCTCCAGGCTTAAACAGCAGCGTTCCTTCAGCAAACTCATAATCTGAGCCTGCGTTAGCTGTACCGTCCTCTGTGCGATAATCCACCTGCGGCAGATGGGGACGCAGAGAGAGAGGAAGAAAAAGAGGAGCGAGATAAGGGGGGGGGGTGTCAGAGATAAACGAGAGCAGATATATGAAGAGGGCAGATTAAACAGAAGGGGAGATCGCAGAACGGAGGAGAGGATGGAGGAGGAGACGTGGGGGGGGGGGGGGGTTGAGAGAGCCTCATTAAACCAAGCCTTATGGTCAGATACACAGTAATAATGAAGGCTTTGAAAATAGCACAATGAAATATTCTCCATGTTCTGTTTCCTTCATAACCGAACTTCAAATTCAAGTGTAAGAAAAGTAAAAAAAAAAAAGGATATAACAAGCGACGCTGAATGTCAGTTTTGGTGATATATATATATATATATATATATATATATATATATATATATATATATATATATATATATATATATATATATATATATATATATTTCTTTACCCAGCTTTATTTTTAGCTCTTCATGAAATGTGTATGCTCTCAGAGAGATCCTGGCCTTAATTTATTTTCAAAAACACTCATTCAGATATTTCTGGTACTGTCCTGAGGCTGGGTAATACTTCAAAATTTCCAGACATACTGATTTCTTACATTTTCATTGAAAATGTAAGAGATTAATCCTTCTTATACTTGCATATATATATTTGTCGCTCAATCTAGTAGACAGAAACATGATGCACCACCGCAGATTTTATTTTTCAGACCCTAATGTCAAATCTAGGTTAAAACATCTTTGTCTCTACAATTTCATTCAACACGTCCTCAGTCACTGTGGGATGATTAGGTAGGCATCACTGCTTGACATCAACACAGGAAAGGAGTTCTAAAACCCATTAGTGCTTATTTAGAGGCAATATTATGCTCTCATTGCATGAAAAATGAGATTTGTCATGTGCAAAAAGGTTCAATAAACACTGAGAACCCAGAGGAGCTGAAAAGGAGGCTTCATGGATGCAGAGCAGGACCAAAGAGCAGAGAGAGGAGTTCAATCCATCTCTTCCATCGATCTTAACGGGCAAGGATCAGATCCCGACTCCAACTTCTCTCCAATGGCTTCCTAACTGTACGGCCAGACAGGCGGTGCGTTTCATTTGTAGTCAAAGGTCGGGAAAAAAATCAAACCAAAGTCTTACTTCCCACTCGGAAAGTCGGAGAACTTTTCACACGCCGACTTCGACATCCAGTATGGCAGCTGTTATTTCACCAGACACTGGTAAGAGTGCGTCAGAAATCTGTTACAAGTAGCGCCTGCAGCTCTGAGCAAATTTAAAGTGGTGTTTGCATGTGGAAAGTACAGCGTAAAACGATGTTCATAAGAGGTACGACGAACAGCGGCTGCTTGGCCACATTGGAATACCGACTTCTCCGACTATATTAACTCGAACACTGTTCACCGGAACAGCTCCAAGTTCAGATTTCCAAGGTAAAAGGAATGCAGCAAGAGATCTAAAGAGGAGCGGCACAAGCAAATGAGGTGGATTAGCAGTGTTTGCCAACAGCTGATGGTTTCATTCAGGACATGTTGCTGTGGAATATCATCTCTGCAGCTCGGATATTGAGCTTTTCATGACAGTCATGAGGCTGTCATGCAGCAACAGTCTTCAGTCAGAGGTATTTTCAGATTCGTTGCAAGACTGACTGGTACCAGAGATCCTTCCTGCCCGCAGTATCACCTTCGACAAAGTCTCTTTGAAGATACTTGAATGATATGAGTTACGGCAACATTTAATTTCCCGTTGGGATAAAAATAAAGTATTCTTGAAAAGAATCAAATTGAACTGAATTAGAAATCAATGAAGCTGCGAAACAGCAACATTCATATGCAAGAGGAAGAATCTTTCAAACACCACAGACAGCGCCTGTATTCCAGGGCAGAGATCAATCAACCTTTGCAGAAAGGACAAGGTCTTCTAAGAGCTACGAGTAAAGCTGGAAACTGAGAAAGCAACAGAGGAAAACGTTCTCTGTTGTGTCTCCCAGCCTGCCGGATAACTCCTCTATCAACTCAGCCTCACGTCAGCATCCAATTAGAAAGAAAACAAGGATTTTCAAATCTCTCGGAGGTGAAAACGTTTTATGAGAGAGATCAGATGAAGACAAAAGTACTGGAGAGGTGAGTGATTGTTTCCTCTGGTGCCTGCCTTTGTTTCTCGTTGTGTTTCTAACCCCCCACCCTCACAAACATTTTACTCCCAGTGGACTGGGATTCATTTGCTCTAATAGGAGCTCACTTTGACAGTAACTCCAGGGTCTCCTCCGTGTCTGGCAACCGTCAGATTCAGGGAGCCGCAGTTTTCGAAGCACTGGTACAAAGAGGGCTCGAACTCCATCCTGATGGTGTGAGGGTCGTCCTCCTGAGTCTGAGTCTCGTTGCTGCTCACCACCTGAAGAATAAAAAAGACAAACACGCAGGTTGAAATGTTGTCTAACACCTGAAAACGTCCGGTCGGAGGTGTCGGCTCCTCACCTTGCGAGCCTGGTCGGCGGCATGCTTCTTGAGGATGTTGCCGGCTCCGATCATCATCCTGGTTGCCTGGATGCGGTAAAACGCTCTGCTCTTCTGCTGCTGCATCAGAACCTGATCAAAAACGCAATCAATGATTGAACAGATAAACATAGAATAGACGCAGTGAATAAAGCATTTGCCCGCAGAACAAGTGTTGATTTTCTCTCTTTTAGTCACACTTAAAGTATGTAACTTTTATGAAAAATATGTTTTTTGCATATTTGTTGAAACTGTCACCATATCGTGACAGTTTGGTCTGTGACAGATAATCTGTGAAAAGATCGATCTCCTCCACCTCCTCCCTGAGCTGCTATCGCCGTCTAAAGAAATGCTCCGCTCCCGACAAAAAACAACCAATCAGGAGGAAGGTTTCGTGCTGTCAATTAGGGCTGCACCAAACGATTATTTTAGTAATCGATTATTCTGACGATCAATCGATTAATTGGATTTTTTTTTAAAAATGGAACATTCTGCAGATTTTAAATTTAACCTCTTTGATAATAGTGGAAATACATTAAAAGTGGCAAATAAACAAATAATTTAATTACTTTTAAAAAAAATTTTAAACACATTTTATTGCCTAAAATGCAGTAATATAGCTTTCCTTTAGTGAATTTGAACCAGGTGAAGCTATAACTGCCACTTGAGGAATTTGGGGTTGAACATATTTACAAAGTTTTTTTTATATATTAAATGCAAAATGTATGTATATTTTGAACAGTTTTGGCTTAAATACTGCTCTGGGTGTGATATTTTTTTTCAGGAAATTGCCTTTTTTAGTTTGTAATCTCTAGTTAACAATTAATTGATTAATTGAACAAGGGGGAGGGCGTGTACACCAGGGTGATTGACAGCACTAAGACCCTCCTCCTGGCTCTGATTGGTTGTTTCTGACTGAGTGGTGTATCTCTGCAGTTAGTACTGGGAGCACTGGGAGAAGGCAGAGGAGCTTGATTTTTTTTTCAGAGAGTATCTGTCTTATATTGTCGCAACATGATAATTTTAACAAACATGTAAAAACCATTTTTCTAGAAGTTACATACTGCAGCTTTAAATGTTTCAAATCATCAAACAAATAATCATCGATGAGCTGAATTAAATTGCTGTACAAAAAAAAAAATAATCAAGATTTTATTTACTGAAAGTAATTAAAAGTCATCATCCCATGAAGTGTTTGCAGTAAACAGGAATAAGTCTTTAACATCACTGGGGGAATTTCGTTGCATTCTTCTTTTCAGAATTATTCTAATTCAGACACATTTTAGGGTTTTTCCAGCAGGAATGGCCTGTAGAAGGTCCTGTCACAGGAGCTCAATCAGATTTGAGCTCCAACTTTAACTAGACCACTCCAAAATCTTATTGTTTTTTTTTTTAGCCATTCAGAGGCAGACTTACTGGTGTGCTTTGGAACGCTTTCCTGCTGAATAGCCCAAACGCGCTTAGGCTTAAGGTCACAAACTGAAACATTCCCCTCCAGGACTGTCTGGTCGAGAGCAAAATTACCTCCATAAATTACTGCAAGCCATACAGGTCCTAAACAATAAAAGCAGCCCCAGACCATCACACTAATGCCACCATTATTGTCTGTCGGTTTAATGTCTAGTTTCTGAAATGCTGTGAAACGTGTGACAAAAAGCAAAAAAAAGAACAAATTTTTAAGAAGGCAAATACATTTTCACGATAATGTAAACAAAACTCTTTGTCAACTTGTTTTACCTCCTCCATGAAGCACCAGACTTTTATTTCTAGCTTTTAACTCTGAAATTTAAATCTAATGACGCTTATCAATCCAATAGCATTTATTTCTATAAAACTACATGGTTGAATAGTAACCCTAACGACCTCCCAAATTGAAAATGGACAAATTGGCTATTCTAGAAGTGAAGATCGTTACGTTAAATTGACTCTCTCTTGGCTGGGAACAATGTAATTAATGTAGGTTTAAGGCAGTACAGTGCAGCTGATTTCTGGCTGAATCCTAAATCAGTCTGCAGTGGTTTAGATGGAAGCCAATAGTAAGTGCCTTTACAAAAGCAATCAGTACAATTTCCCCTTAAAACATTTTAGAACTTTTTAGTTTGTGTGTTTTCTAAGCTTTTTGTGGAACAATTAGTTGTATGGTTTTTTTTTTTAAAGTTAACATGTACTTAGTAAAACTGCAATGCTGCCTCTATAAACAGTTTCTCATAGCATCACCTGAAATAGTCATTTTCATCTCTGCAAGACACAGATGGGTGTCATTTCAAAGGGTATACTTGAACTTCCTCTGAAGCTGTTTACTTTTTCTATTGGGAAATACTACTTTTATTGTGTGGTGAAACCTAATTTACTCTAGTTTAATCATAATTGCCCTTTCTATCCCACTAGAAAAAAAAAAAAAAATTTCAGCTGGGTGGAGTAGGGAAGCTTTGAGCAGTTAGCATCTAGCAACTGTAATTTGCTCATTTTATTGAGTATAAATTCAAGTTAATGGCTATTCAGGGTAAAGCTGAAGGTTTAGAGTCACCCTAAAAGCCCGTCATAGTCAAGCTAACTGCTACTCAGAGTTAAGATAGCATTTATTCAGTTAAAGCTGCAGCATGTAACTTTGTACCACTCCTACCCTAAAATAACCAATCAGAGCCAGGAAGAAGGTCTTAGCGCTGTCAATCACCCTTTTGTTTGGCAGCTAAATGTGCTAATGCTAATGGTGAAAAAACAACCTACCATTCCAGGCAAACCATTCATCCGCCATCATCGGTGGCCATGCTAACTAGACTTAGCATTAGTGGCAGGCTATGTTGTGGTAGCGTAGCAGACAGGAAGGGGGAGTATGTGAGCAGAGGGTGATTGACAGCACTACGACCCTCCTCCTTGCTCTGATTGGTTGTTTCTGACTGATTGGTGTATTTCTGCAGTTAGTACTGGGAGCACTGGGAGAAGGCAGAGGAGTTTGATTTTTTCCATTATCTGTCTTATACTGTCACGACAATGATATTCATAAAAGTTACATACTGCAGCTTTAAGATAACTATTCGGAGTCCAGCTATACAGGTACTCAAGAGTCAAGGTAGCAGCTTGGAATCAAGCTAACAGGTATTTTGGGTAAAGCTAATAGCTACTCAAGAATCTGGCTAACAACAAGTAATGGCGTGTGTCCAAATTCAGGGGCTGCATCTTTCGAAGGACGCGGCTTATCCAATCAACATAGACCGGATCCTTCATCGACCATGAAGAACGAAATGATGAGCGGCTATGAAATTGAAAGGTGTTGGCTTCACATTTTTTCCCGCCCTTACTTCCCCTTATGTCTTGTCGCCTAGTGACAGCACTAAGCGTAAGCTGCTGAAAATGGAGCTTGAAATCTTGCTTATTTAATCATTTTTATTAATTAAATTAATGAATTGATCAATTTTTTTTTTTTTTTTTTTACAAAATTATGTTAAACATTTCTGTGCAAATGACAAAAGCCTGTAACAAAACTGTCATGAGTTTAATTTTTCTACCACCAGATTTTACTCTACTTATATTTAAAACTGTATTCCTCGTCCACTGTTGCTACAAGAACAAAAATTTCCCATTTGGCCTGCAGTGAATCTTGGGATAGGGTTGGCTGTGAAAGATACAACAGACCCTCTCTTTAAATCCGGGGGGGGAGGAGGACGCATTTGAACGAGCCTTCAAATTTGGACAGCCTTCGTCGCTTTGCTGTGGAGTAGTCTGCTTTAAATTGCGGCCTTCGAAGGATGTAGCATCTGAATCTGGACACACCCAGGGTGGCACCTTGGAATCCTAGCTAATTTCTATTTTGAGTAAAGCTATAGCTATTCACAATCAATCTTCAAGCCCCTCAAATGCAAGCTAACAAATTCTTATTGTCAAGCTAAAACCTACTCACAGTAAAGCTAAAAACTTGGAATCAAACTAAGTGCTACTTAGTAAAGCTAACAGCGACTCAGAATCAATCTAAGAGGTAATCACAGTCCAGTTAACAGCTACTCAGAGTCAAGGTAACATAAATAAATAAAGGGACACATATCCTGTTTGAAAAATAAGATTGTACCTGATAATTAGCCATCTCAATCAGCTGCTCCATGTCCTTGTCTGGGTGCCTCTGCTTCAGCTCCTTCAGGGTCCTCGCCATATCCCTCCGGGCTTCATCATCCTCGTCCTTTCCACCCTCCCCCATCATTCCTCCATCCATCCCGCTGTGGCAGTTCAGAGCGATCTGTCCATCTAGTTCCAGCATATCCATCTTTGTGAATCCACCTGGTCCCAACGCTCCTCCTCCACCTCCTCCGTCCATGCCACCAATCCCTCCATCTCCTTCCGTCTCAATGATGATGCCGCGGTGCTTGTCGGCACGGTAGCGCTTGCGGACATACTTGTAGAAGAGAAGCCGCCGGTCGGCCACCCAGGCTTGGACCACGCAGAGGGGAAAGCAGAGGAAGGTGAGCACAGCCTCCCATACCTGGAGAAGAGAAAAGACAGGGTGAAAACATATCCTTTTTAGCCCCTTATACTTCCTGGTTCCCGACTCTGGACTTCCATCCTCACCTCCACCTCTCCGGGAGAAATCACACTCAGAATCATGTAGAGCCAGATATAGGCAAAGACACTCCATGCTGCCGTGACAAAGAACACCCGAAGGTGTTTGACTTTCCTCGTCTCTCCGTCGGGAACCACGTACACGCAGAGGGCAATGATGACGAACATGTTGAAGGCGGCGCTGCCCACAATTGTGCTAGGACCAAGAGATCCGGCCTCAAAACCGTGACCGCACACCTGCACGTAGGAGGTCAAAAAATCGGATTATCGTATCACGCATCTTTACGTCTGGTCTACTGCACAGCTATCAGCCTCATCCTGGATTTACCTCAATAACTGACAACAGTATCTCGGGGGCACTTGAACCCAAAGCCATCAGAGTGAGATTAGAAACGGTTTCGTTCCAGATTCTGACAGTGGCTGTTGTGGTCTCACCATTTGGCTTTTTTATAGTGATCTCCTTCTCTTGGGATGTTATGACCTGGAGAGAAACGAAAAGGAAATAATAGCTATGGGGGTAAAAGGCATCAAAATTAGTTTAGGTTTAGGTTTAAATTGGGGAAGGTAACGCCTGGTTCACACGGCAAGATTTTTATGCTGGTTTTTGTTCTGATGTCTCCCTTCCAACAATGTTCAAGACACCCAGATTATCGGGGAGACTCTTAAAATAATCTTAATCTTAATCTTATGTAATGTGTTAAGAGTGATCTGGTCCACATGGAAGGACGTTGGGACCACTCCGAACTAAAATCGGGGATAATCAACATTTTCTTGGTCTGATATCACAGCATGTGTGGTGTTCCCTGAGGGCAAACGAGAACCCAGCCTGTTGAAATGTGACATGCAGCCAAGCAGAGAGTGAGGAGATGGAAACACGGAGGGGAATCCAAAATACAGAACACCAAACAACTGCCATGGAGCACCAGAAAGTCCGGTCGACTTTGGAAACGTCTTTGTATTGTTTTTTTCTGTGTTAAAAATAGTCCACAAACTATCGCCATTGCTTCTTCTTCCTCCATGTTTGTTTACTCTGAACTCACTTATGATCTCGAGAGGTTTTGCGAGATTTCCCATCTGAAATCTGAATGTAGGTGAGTAAAAATCTGTTCGTGTGTGGCATGTTGCTCCTGCCGTATGGCTCAACACCACCCTGTAGACCAAACCTGTTATACCTAAGATTTTTCATCGCCATGTGTGTGGTCTTTCAGGTTTTGATCATTTGTCCGATGTTTTCAAAATCTTGCCATGTGAACCAGGTATAAGGCGCCTTTACTAAAGATAACTGTCTGAACTGTCAAAAGTGTTTCTTTTTCTTTTGGAAGACACTATAATACATGAGCGTGTAATGACTGATGTACCTCTATGGACGACATGAACCGGTCCGCGATAATGCTCATGCCCAGGAACATGTAAATAAGTGCCACAAAATAAACAATAGCCCGTGCCACTTTATCGCCGACCGACGGGTTCTGGGGGTTCCACACAGGAAGTACCACTCCTGAAACACAATAATAAAAATAAACACTGGTTGTTATTTTCAGTTGAATATGAGAATAAGTGGATTCAGCTGCAACCTGTGAATGTGAAGATCCAGAAGCAAATGCAGAGGCCACACAATCTAATCAGGGCTCGTTTTAATCAATTAATTTACTCTGCACTAACGATTAATCGTGTTGAATCGATTATTGAAATAATTGTAAACTAATTTAGTAATCAATTAATTGTTAACTGGAGGATACAGGCTCAAAAAAAGGACATTTGCTGAAAGAACAACATATTCACAGCAGTAATTAAGCCATAACTGTGCAAAAAGATATACAAATGATCCTGAACAGGAAGGCTGTTCCCTGCATTTTAGACAATAAAATGTTTATTTTTTAAAAAAGAAATTGAATTGTTTATTTGCATCTTTTAACACATTTCTAATATTGCATAAAAAAAGGCTTAAGTGATTTAAATGAAAAATCTGTAGAATGTGCCAGTACTTATATCCGATTAATCATTAGAATAATCGATTAATAAAATAATAATTAGGTGTTGCCCTGCTTTGCACATCAAAAGAAAATATATATGTAGATATATTTAAAGAAAGTAAGCAAAATTTGCTGATGAGATTAAAAAACAATCAGTAGAAAAAGGGAGTAATGTGATTTATCCAGACCAAAGTCAAACATAGAGACATTTTAAATCTTATCTGTGATTAACAGCACCTAATGGGTTTCTATCCAGAAATTCAATGGAGAACAATCCAGTCGGGGGCCCAGAAGAGTGAAAGTAGTACACTTGTGTTTTTACGCTACAGTGAGGAATGAGGAAATCACAATCAAAAGACATGAGGGACACTGGCTGCTTATAGTTTTTACTTTATACAAGAAGAAAGATTTGAAATTGAATTGTTCATCTGACCGGGAGGCAGTGTAGAGACCTAAGAATCATGGTGATGAGAGAAACTCTTAAAGTAGAAATCTGGACCAGCCATAGAAAGGAAACAGAGCCTGGACTTAAACGGGATGAAAGAAGTTATTTCAACAGTGATGACACAATAGTATGACTTAAAGTTTTTGCTATCTTAGCAAGAATTTTATAACTATAATAAAGATAATGACATGTTTTGATGAAAATTACTGGATTGTACAACAGATAGAACAGATATGTCAAATTTATGCTTGTTTTTACCCGATGTTTTAGTGCCAAGAGCTAGAGGACATATTTATGAAATAATGCCTTTTTTTAAAAAATGTGATTTGGGGGTAGGCCTGGGGGATAAACCGAAAATCCAAGCTGCAGTTTGGAGCTTTTACAAAAGTATGTTTTTGCATATTTGTTGAAACTGTCTCCAAATCGTGACAGTTTGGTATGAGACAGATAATCTGTGAGAAGATGGAACTCCTCCAACTCTTCGCTGAGCTGCTATTGCCGTCTAAAGAAATGCACCGCTCCCGACCTGAAACAACCAATCAGAGCCAGGAGGAGGGGCTTAGTGCTGTCAATCACCCACATGAACGCGCTGCTAAATGTGCTAATGGTGTTCACTTACCGTTCCAAGAAAACTGTTTACCTGCCGTCATTGGTAGCCATGCTAACTAGCATTAGCATTAGCAGCAGGCTATGTTGTGGTGAACCAGCTGTAGCATAGCAGAGAGCAGGGGGAGTGTTTGAGCAGCACGTACATGAGGGTGATTGACAGCACTAAGACCCTCCTCCTGGCTCTGATTGGCTGTTTCAGACTTAGTGGTGTATTTCTGCACTTAGTACTGGGAGCACTGGGAGAAGCCAGAGGAGCTCGATTTTTTTTCACAGATTTTTTCTTATACTGTCAGGACATGATGATAATTTTAACAAATATGTAAAAAACAAACAAACAAACAAAAAAAAAACAACCCATGTTTTTCATAAAAGTTATATATTGCAGCTTTAATCGATACAGAAGTTTGTGACGATGACTGATGTCATTTTGTCCATGTCGGTATTTTTGTTGTTTTAAAAAAAAAATGAAAGTCTTTTTAGTCTTTTTTTTTTGGCTGTGTATAGGGAGGCTATGCACCTGTCCCTTTAAGATGCTGCACTACGCGTACCGTCTGTAGAAACCTGACTCCACCCCGTCCTGTCTGTAACAAGGAGTGAGAGATGGTGAGGTTGAGAAAATGGAGGAAATTTCAAATGTTGAAGCGGCGACGGTGGATCTGGTCAAGGCAAGACTGTATGGCTCGCCTGGCGAACTTATGTCATCGTCACTTTATCGTTATTGAGGTGAACTGCTCAATATATCATGACTGATTTTAGGCCATTTCATCCAGCCCTAATTTGGAGTAAAAATCTGAATATCAGTTTTATTGGGACTGAGCTGAAGAAAACTCAGACATGTAATTTCTTCAGTCAAGCAGTTTTGAAAACCACTGACATTTGTGAGAAAACCTCCGTACAGGTAAATCTGTGAATCATCAGCATAAAACTGTATTTTTTGGTGTCAGGCGACCCAAAGGGACCATATACAGTAAAATACGCTGCCAACACGAAAATTAATGCTTTATAGTGTTTAAGCAGTTCATAAAGTTGTCACTCTTTCCCTTTTTATGCTGAATTGTAGTTTATCTTAAAACACCACTGACCCACCTTCCTGACAGGGGTCTCCACTGGCTGTACAGTTCCCTGAAGAATCTGCGAGGGCCGGCGCAGGGCATGAGAGCAGCACAGTGAGGGAGAAGAGGAGGAGGAGGAGCACCGAGGAGGATGAGTGGAGGGAGATGAAGGCAGAGGTGGCTGCAGGAGCCATTGTTACTGAAGCATCCGGCCCTACGTTTAATCACTCCTTTCGGGTCAGCTCAGAATCGAGTGAGGTCCAAAACCTGCAGAATGACAGACAGAAAAAGAGTTGCTACTATAACAAAAAAAGATGTCGAACAACTTAGTACTGGAGTGAAAAAACTCTGCTCTACCTCCAAAGCCCCCTTTATTAAGGGATAGTTGGAAGGTGATTTAAGGTGGATTCAAGCGCATAAAATGAAAAAGCAATAAAAGCGGGTCATTACACGAGAGAAAATTAGAGCGATTCTTTAGACGTGATGTAAACTCTATTACGCTCGTGGCCTGCAGCTGTAGTGGACCTACAAATAATAACCATTTGAGAATTCAGTAGATTTGTTGTGCCTGAGGTCCTGAAAAGCACAGATAAGAAATATTAATTCTCTTCTCGGACCAAAAGAGACAATAAAAACAAAGTTTTTACAGTACGACTAGAAGATAGCTAAAAAGTGTGCTTTTATGTAAATTACCTCAATATCTGGCCAAAATGATACTGAATTTATGTTCAATAAGGAAAACAGTTTTTACCACAAACAGCTGCACGGAGCAAAACTTAAGAATGCCTTTTATTTTTACTTTAACAGTCTTCAACATGCCTAAAGATGGGGAGATAAACCAAACAAAAGCTTATTAAGGCATCAGTGTTTGAAGATATATCCTGTTGTCGTAGCGCACGTGTTGGTTTTGTTTCGGATTAACTTATACTCGAGTGTAACTCTAAATATTGACCAGCAGAAAAAAAAAAATCAAGCAAAAGTTGCTAAAACTGTCCAGCACTTTATTAAAACCTGTAAAAAAAATAATTTTCCACCTAGACAATTTGATGTTGATTCAGTTCAGTTGAAATCAGTTTAATTTAAATTGTTTAGTAAGAATTTCTGGTCAGAATTAAAAAATGAAAACAAAACCTTCTTAATTCTTGAGTTTTATGTATCAGGCTGTGTTCAGGGCAGCACGGCTACCCAGAAATAATGATAATAGAACAAAGTTTATGTGTAAACTGCACCTCAGATTACTTGTAAATGTCCACCAGCGTTGTGCTGTATTTTGGTTTTTTAAGGAATCTGGACTGTAGCTTGATCCCCTCTAGATTAAAATCTGCATTATGTAGATCCCTAAACTCCCAACTTCTACACTAAAGAAAACACAATTTGAGATCCATGAAACTTTTATTCTGTTTATGAAAAAGTAATTTAAAAGAAAACATTGGAAATGCTTTCCTTGGCTGGATTGAATTCTTCTAAGTTGATTCGACTCTTTAAAACAGTCTTTTTGAACCTTTACTGATGAAAACGTGCAAGACAGAGCTGCTTCTTTGCTTCCCCCTCATTTTTTTTCTTCATTCATGAAAGAGCGTCAAGACGAAAGCACATCACCCCAAACGCACCGTCAACACAGTGAAACATGGTGGTGGTAGCATCATGCTGTTGGAATGCTTTTCTTTTGCAGGGTCGGGGAAGCAGCTCAGTTTTGATGGGAAGATGGAGGGAGCTAAATACAGCACAGTCTAAGGATGTTTTCACACCTGATCGTCCGATAGACTCGGTTCGATTGGGGACCAAAGTTGCAACATTTGTTACGTTTTCAGCTGCTGCGGTTCGTTTTCATGCTGCACTGTGTCAAACGAACCAAACCCTTTGAGCAACCTGTTCCCCTCCTCGCCTGTGGGGGCGCTGCACCAAGAACCACTGAAGGAAACGACACAAAATCCTCCGAAGACGACACTGAGCTCAACTTCCTTCTGCGCAAAATATAAACAAAAGTGGAGTGCTGTCGGGTTTTAGTGGTTGTAAGATTTCTCTTTTGTTGGTAAAAGACCACGAGCCATTTCTCTCTCTAGACACGTGCTTTGTTTTGGTTGTATTTACCCAGAATCCCCTGCGCTTTAGTCCGCTTCCTGCTTTTGGAGCGGTCTCCGGTCTGCTTGGCGTCACATATGCATTTGAGCCGCAGCAGAGTTCACTTCAACTGAACTGAGATCTGGGTTTGTAGGCAGACTAGAGTTCGCCTTTTTGGTCCGCATCAGAGCTCGATTACGTGTTCACACCTCCTCAAACGAACCGGACCTTTTAGGAAAGCGAACTCGAGTTCGATTAAAGCAACTAAACAGTGCTGGAGTGAATAACACCTAACAAGAAAATATGCAAGAGGCTGCAAAAGACTTGAAACCAGGGGCAGAGTTTCACCTTCCAGCAAGACAACGACCCTAAACATACAGCCAGTGCTACAAAGATATGGATCGAGTCGATGCATATTCATGTGTTAGAATGGCCTAGTCAAAGCCCAGAATAAATCCAGTTGAGAATATGTGAATCAGTGTTCACAGATGCAGGTAAGTTTGTGGTGGACTAAATGTTTTCATATTTCACAGGTGTATCAAAACTGGCTACAGCTGGTAACGCATCATGATGCTGCAGCCAAAGAACATCCGAAGGTTTTCTTCGACATGGTTCAGAAGATGAATTTAATATTTCCTGAGAATAATCATATCAGAAGCTCTGGCACCAGCAGATCTGTTGAAACATTTCCAAAGTACTAGTTCGTCTGTTTTTAGATAAACGTCAGTTTTTCCACATCGTTAAACTCTGATTATGTTGAAGATGTCCCCACATAATCAGCTAGCCAGAAAAAAAGGCTCTAATTCTCTAATATTTGCTGAAGAGCTGCAGTATGTGTTTACAGACTGTGTTTACAGACTCAAACATGCAGGGTTTGTTTTAGAGAAAGAGAAGGCAAAGAGAAACTCATGCTTCACTATTCAAGTACGTTTTAGTTTGAGTTTAAGGTCAACTTTTTACGATTTTTCTGTGGATTTCTTTGACTTGATGTCTTCCCACACCTAAGCTGTTGCAGCACAGACAGAGAAACTGTAAAAAAAAGAAGCTTTAAAATTGATTTTTCAATATTCCCACCGTCGCCTGGTGAAAATAACGGCCTTGAAAGTGGTCTTTCATGTGTGGGTCTTTACACACAGGTCATTGCAGACAGACGTGTCTGTCTGTCATTAACCGCGGTTAATGCCGCTGTTGGTTTTATGTTTGGCTGCAAGCATCAAGCTGTGCAAAGCAGAAATAAAGCAGCAATATGTTTTCTTCGTGGCTTTTCGTTAATCTGTTGGGGAAAAAAAGGAAAGTGGAATCGTTTAAACTGGCGATGCCGGGTCAAACCAGGACAAATAAATGTTCACAGCCACAAAAAAATCAGTCTCACTTCCTTTTTCACATAATTTCAAACACTCGAAGACACTGGACAGAAAATTGCTGACCCGCTTTTTACAGAATCTCCAAGTACAAACAACCATGGTCAGTCATCCGGTGACACTAACATTGGGTCACTCACCCTGTCCTCATCCATCTTCAAGGGTCTTCTTGCTCTGACAGCAATCTGTCACTTCAATGCTCAGTTTACTTCCCTGCTTTCTGCTCTGCGATGCCAGAGCTCCGCACCGGGCTCTTCCTCCTTTTATCTTTTTCTAACATTTTAGGCTGCAGCAACAAAAACGAATACACCCCTTTCTTATCCGCATGCACAGTCCAAATCTGAAGCGCACTCTTTATTTAAACCTCTCTTCACAATCTCCCTACAATCTTTGAATTAGGAGAGCAGCAAAGGTCCCAAGAGAAACTTCGGAAAGCAAAGACGTCTTTAAAAGACTGAAAGAAAGTCTGCTTGAAAGCAAAACACTGGACTCTATGTTTTGGGTTGGAGTTATTTCCTTTCAGCTGCAGTGATAAAGAGCAAATATCATGACGTTTTACAACCAGAAAACCTAAAAATTGTGAAAATATTAAGTATAAATATTTATTATAATAAGAATTTTGATTTATTGTTGTCACAGTCTATTCAGAATTGTCTGTATTGTGAATTTCACGATTTTTTTCAACAGTTTAGTGATAAAAATCACACTTCTTTATGTGACTTGTGTCCTAAAGAAGCGGATTTCACACACAGGTGTGTTTTTCAAGAGTGGTGTTTATCGTCACTTTTATCGTTATCACAATAGTCCCACAAAATATCATGATAAAACTTTAAATCCATATCGCCCACTCCTAAAATAAATTATAATATATTAGAGAAATCGTGATGTCAAAAAGTAACGCACCCCTCCTTCCAGCCGCAGATTACTGGGAATTCAACACCCTTGGTCTTAGTGTACATGTACTTATCCATGACAGGACTGCTTAAAAGCCAAGACAACTATGTGAAAAACGTGAAAGGACTGGATGTTTAAGAAAATCATCTTCATGTCCTCAAGTTTAGATGTGTGTAACAGGTGTTGGGCATTACCACAGCACACAGTGCGTGCTGACACCAGTTTAAGATTTAAATTAATGGCCAGTTTGTGATATGCATTGTGTTTGTCTCTGAATTTGGAGGCCATAAAAACGCTGAACCAAATTTGTCTTACTGGTTTGCTGTCAAATCCTTCTGAAATAGAATTTATAACACAGCCAAAGTAAAAAAAAATGGATTGAAAAGGCCTGGAGAGTTTTAGACCAAGACCACTTTCAAACATCAAAGCAAAAGTTTGACGACTGGGAAGCAAAATATGCATCAATTAAATGTGGTTTAAAACTTTTTTACGGCATAGAAGCGAAAGATGCCTGAACGTGTTTGATGTGAAATCTTCGGTTTGTAAATCAGGAAATAATACGAGATGAAAACGAAGCTGGAAGATGAGACAAAGGCAGCGGAGGAGCATATTTACATCCACTGTAAATATGCAAATCGCTCAAGTCTTGACCTGTTTATTGAAAGCAGTAAGAGCACCGACAGCAGCCGTCAATTCGTATCAGCTCAGCTGCTGTGGCTCTGAACCAACACACACACACACACACACACAGCCTCAACAGGCTCATGTCTCAGGGTTAAATGACATTTCTATTCGACATGTTTATACAGACTCGGCCTCCAGTCACCTCTCTCCTCTTCCACCTCATGCTTCGTGGTTTTCATGTCTACAGTATTGTGATATTAATAGTACAACTCGTGTATTTCTTCCTCTGCCGTCTGTCAGGAGGAAAATACCCCTCAGTGGTGAATGGATCAGGATTTATGTTCCCTCTGAGGGCTACAGGAATGTTTTATTCATTGATTTTGCTGTATCACTTTGAATCTGGGATCATATGCTTGGTTTTAAGAGGCAATTCTCCGCCTTGTCGTCTTTAAAGATGTTGGTCAGGCAGACTAAAGATGGGTGGAGTATTTCTTTCTTCTTTTTTCCCCTTTTTTAATGTGTCCTGTCCAGCACTGTGGCACTAAGAACTGCTGTCCGAGTGTCAAGGTGAGGCGGAACAGATTTATTTTCACAAGTGGAGCATTACAGCATCATGACTTTGATATATATATTAAATTTTATTAGAAATTGCTGTGGGTTTGTTTCAAATGTCATGGACACAGAGATGAAAAAGAAAGGGAGAAAGGTGGGGGAAAGGTTTAAAGGGAAAGGAGGAGACAGGAGTAGAGGACAGAAAGAAGCATAGAGAGAACCCAGTCGGCATCCTTGCAGTCTGCCTGTAAACCTGGGAAAGAGAAAAACACACGGTACGAGGTAATACAAGATGTATTTATTGGCAACAGCAGCCCAACTGAGAGTGTATCTTTCTTCTTTTCTTTCTTCTTTTTCAAAGGTGTTTTCTATAAATTCATTCCCATCTTTTCAAACCCTAATAGAATCTGGCCGCAATTAAAGGGGCAGTAAAATGATGTAAAATCGACTTTTTTGAGCTTTACATCTTGTTATCATGTTGTTCCCTCATCAAAAACATACCTGGAGTGTTGCTTTGATTCTTTCATGCATGTTAGAGAAATCCTATAATTTCCCATGGCAACCATTCAGCTGTGCAAAATGCGTCGGTGGGCGAGGCGCAGCCCCTCCTCAGAGCTGCAGTTTCTAAGCTTCCGAGCTTCCTCCTCACAGAGCACTCCTCCCCAGCAACTCCCCCACTCAGCCCCTTCAGACTCGCCAGCAGCAATTAGCAAAGACTTGGTGGAACTACACATCTGCTGAGCTCATTATACGAGCTACTTCTCTGTGCATCACTGGTAAAAACGTTTTTAAAGGGTTAACAGAGGAGCAATGTTGTGATGATTTCCTGAAGGCGGAGTTTCAGAAAGAGCTGGACTTTCTTAAAGAGACAGAGGCCCAATTTCAAGGCGTTAAATTACAAAGTCAAGTTTCTTTTAAGTCATATTTGATATTTGCAGCATTTTTATAACTGAATGTAACATAGTTACTTGATTGTTGCTGTAAAATGATTCTGTGTGACTGGAAAACACATAATACTGCCCCTTTAATGATCATTTCAGACTGTAGAAAACCAATAATTGCAGTCTGAGACCTCCAGGATGGATGGACGGCGATCGAGCATTGCTTCCGTTGTGCGTGCATGCAAAGACGTGCACGGCTGACTGATCATCAGCTGTACCCACTGAAGCTCCAGGCTTGGAGAAGAGGGGCCGGGGGGGTCTTACGGGTGTTGTGGAGCAGTTTTAAAGTTAGGACGTGGGTGGAAGAGATGCAACGAGGCAACCAAAGAAACCCATCGGGAAGGAATTACTACTGGATGATGAAGAAATTACATTTGTCAGTGGTATTCCTGAAGCTGTGTCGTTGAGGATTAGAGGAAACTTTAGAGGGTGGGGGGATCCTTCGGGTGGCAAAACAAGGTGGTTTATTTGAACAGAAAGATTCAGGATTGGTGGATTAAACCCCAGACATTATGTAAGAGATACACACAGATAAAGAATATGAATCAGAGATAAGATGGAGAGGGAATGAACGTGTGTGTGGCTCAGAGTTTGGAACGACCCAGAGGCTAAAAAGCTGATGAGATGCATAATTAGGCAGATTTAAGGGCGATAGCGAACGCACCCCACTGGGTCGAGGGATACAGCTGTCCAAGCACGTTAGGGGAGCGCTGCAAAGTGCTACACGTTCTCCAGAGCACAGCGCAGATTCAAGACAGTGAAACGAAATGAAAAGGCATCATGAAGGCAGCTCACCTGCCCTCAGATGGTTGGTGAAATAAGTTGCTCTGAAATGTTGTGCAATGAATCTAGAACAGGGGTGAATCCTCAGTGCCCACTGTCCTGCAACTGCTGGACGCATCGCTGCTCCAACAAACCTCAGTTGAATGAATGGTGAGTGACCAGGCCGTTGCAGAACTTGCTGACATGCCAAGGAGGTAATTCAGCCTTTTGATCCAGGTGTGTCGGAGCAGAGACGCATCTCGCAGTTGCAGGACAGCAGCGCTTGAGGACTGGAGTTTGCAAAGCGCTGCTCTGTGAGCTTTGGATATAAAATGAAGGTTTAAAGGTCGGTGAATGCACCGCGTTGATTCTGGGTGTACAAACGTGGCTTGTTAGCAGATAAAGTAAACAAATAATAAATAAAATAAAGAGTGAATAAATAAATAATGGTACCAGACAGAAATGCACTGAGCTCTTTAGAATGACTCAGTCTGCATGGCAAGGTGCAACTGCAACGAACCATTATTGTACTAATCGATTATTCTGTTGAATAATTGGATAAGAAATCTGGCACATTCTGCAGATTTGTCATTTAACCACCTCAGTTTTTTTAATACAGTATTAGAGGTTCATTAAAAGATGTAAAGAAAACAAATAATTAAATTCCTTCTTTAAATAAGAAACAATTTATTGCCTAAAATGCAATAATAGTATTCCTTTAGTGAACCCTTGATCATTGTAGCAAAGGATGCATCTGCAGCTAAAAAAATACTTCTAACCTCAACATGTGAAACGCTCAGCCCTTCCTGCTTCACTTAACATCAACACAGCTGATCTGTTGATTATTTGTTTAATTCACTGATTAATAATTGGAAAGCAAAAGGTGCTTAATAGGAGATTCTTTTTACTGAACTTGAACCAGGTGAAGCTAAAACTAAGCCACTTGAGTTCTGGGTAGAACATATTTATAGAAAATGTTGGGTTTTTTAAAAATCTGAAATGCAAAATGTATATGTTTTTATACAGTTTTGGCTTAATTACTGCTCTGACTATGTTGTTCTATCAGCAAATGACCCTTTTAGGGTCTGAGTCCTCCAGTTAACGATTAATCGATTGCCAAATTAGTTGAAGATTATTTCAATAATCCATCACTAATCATCCGATTAATCGTTTCAGTCACAGAAAGTCGGATGAATCCTCTGGGCTGGATTCGGGGCGATCGGGTTTGTAATCCCACGATTTAATTTGGAGACACTTCCTCTGTTTGCCATGTGGCTGAACAAAGTGAAACTGTTTCTGCAAAACAATAAGTCCCACAATAAGCCTCTTACTCACCCTTTTATTCAACTTTTCCATCTCCTATAATATTGCAGGATTAGAGAAAGCCTACTGTTGTGTTTTCAGGAGGAGCAGTCAAAGTCGGCACATTTCTCCCACTGCGCCTCTCTCTGCTGCAAACAGTTTGTGTAGGCGAGGATGTCAGCCAAGTGAAGTTAAAAAGGCTGTTAATGGGCTGTGATAAGAGAGAAGATGAAGCATGATATAATGATGTTGGATGTGTGTTGGGGATGTATGTTTGTCGCTACAGCTCCCTTAATTCTTATTGATTGTTTCATAAAAAAGCAACATAATCTCTAAACAAAGGAGAAAAGTCCAACTTTTAATTTGAGTTTGTTTATTTAGAGGAGAAAAATTAATTCCAAATTAGAAAATAACTGCAAAACTAGTGGCACTCTTTCAACTTCTCTAGCATAAATCATTTTATTGTTTTAAATTTATACTTTCTCATATAATTTTCTTAAAGTGTGTATATTAGGGGAATCAATATTCAGGCTGTGGTCCAGATTTTTATCATCTCATGGCTCTAATCCAAAACATAGCATAAAGCTAAGACTGCCAGCAGGAATTATTTACTGTCCTACCATCACAAACATAAATTAATGGACTTTCCTAAACTCTACTGGGACGTTAACTGGAACCCCGTGCTTTGGTCTAAAATAGATTTTTTTTTTCAGCAACAACTGGGGGTGAGCGATATGGATGTCGAATTTTATCGCAGTATTTTGTGGTACTATTGTGATAACAATAAAGATTATGATTTTAAAAAATGACTTATTTTGTAGGTAACTGAATGGCTGTGACTGCATGGTGCAACATTCATAACCCCACAAACACAAATATTGATCTTGGAAAAACATTTCCATTTCAAAACAGGCCTTCAGGATCCCACTTACTTAAAAAAAAAAAGTGGGATTTATATCACTAAACTGCATACAATAACGTCATTTAATCATATTTTTGAATTTATTGGTATTTATTGATGCTCTGATGGAATAATGGAGAAAATGGCAAAAACATTTCAACTCGTACTGTCAGTTTTGTTTCTTTATTTGTCATAAAGGATTGAAGCAATGAAAAATCTAAATTCTTATGAGAAATTTTTCACAATAAATGATAAACAATATTTATCATTTAAATGCCCAGCCGTAGGGACAACCAGTCCAGGATGAATGTGTGGATAAGCAACTCATGTCCAACATAAGGTAAAGTGGAGCTTCCTTAAAGCGCTATTTGTAAAGCAAAGACAAAATTAAATAAAAATCTAGCAAGAAAATTGGTTATCTTTGGGTTCTTCAAAGCATTTGGTGAAATCAACACAGAAACGGTTCACCAACCAACCGTCTGCAAACAGGAGCAACCAACTGTGTGACAACTGATTTCTAATGATCCTTTTTCCCCACACCTCTTTAGTTTCTGTTCACAGGTAGCAACTGGAGCTGGGAAAGGAAACGATGGCAATATATATCCCGAAATAATTTTACGGGATATATTGTAAACGACGTCATTGTTTACAACTTCTCCTTCTGTTCACTGATTGGACAATAATTTTACTAAATTATTTGTCCCTTGACCATAAACCTCAACACTAATGAAGTTCTGCCATAAACCATTTAGTAAATAATTTTACTAAATTATTTCGAGAGGGTTGATATAGAACTCTAAGATACTTAAAAGATGAACAGCCAATGATAAGAGTTGCTCTGCTCTGGACCAATCATGTGGCTGGGATATAGTGACACAGACAGCACAATACAGCTGGATGCGCTAACGGCTAATGTTTGTGCTGCTGTCGCCTTTTACTTCAGGTAACAGGAAGAACATGAGTGGAAAAAAACCAGAAGAAAATTAG
Organism: Anableps anableps; assembly: GCA_014839685.1. Taxonomy (NCBI): domain Eukaryota; kingdom Metazoa; phylum Chordata; class Actinopteri; order Cyprinodontiformes; family Anablepidae; genus Anableps; species Anableps anableps. The sequence continues at coordinate 21,355,618 of CM026085.1, forward strand.
TGTCATGAAGGAAGAAAAGATGGACGACACAGCGAATGACAATCTTGACAAGAAGGACCCGAACAGTTCAGTCGTGTGGAGGTATTTTGGCTAAAACAAAGTGCCGTGAACTTCATGTCCAGTTGTGACGAAGTCGGGAAATACCACCAGTCTGTTTCACCAGTAGCTTTGTCTTTGAAAGCTACTGAAGTTTGCATAGCCTACTAAAAACCAGCCCCTTGTACTTTGCTTCATACAGAGAGTCTGGACCCTCGGCTATTGAGAAACAATTGCTTCCTGGAGGCGTGGGCTCTGTTGAAGTTTAAAATTTTACCCAATCGCTAACGTTTGGCCGTGACGTATGTAATGCGCCAGTTCAATGCTAAGAAGCTTAATGGGAACTGCCTCGTTGTAAACAACCATCCTCCACTGCGAAGAGAGAGTTGCCGGAGTGAACGAGATGGCTGTTAATGCTAATTAAAGATCTGGAAGCGTGGCCAACACGGCTTCGTTCACTTCCTCCGCTGCCACTGCTAAAACTCCAGGCTGACTGCCATTCTGAAACAGCGCAGAAAACCGACGTCATCGTTTACAACTTCTCCTTCTGTTCACTGATTGGCCCGGTTCTACCGGAGGAATCAAAGTCAGTGGGAGAAAGCCCAGACTGAGCTGTTAGCTAGATTTGAATCAAACGAAATGGCGTAGGAAGGCAACGGCCAGGTTGCCTGAGGATATAAAGAACTGAAATGTCTTTTCTTTCCGAGAACAGACGACGTCTGCTTTATTGTTTTGATTTATTTTTTACTTGAAAGCTGCTTAAATTTGTGCTGAGGATTCAAACAACTGTCGTTCTGTGTGGTTTTTTTTTTTCATATTTCTTCTTCATTCCTTATTCGTCATAAAAGCAATATTTAAACTGAGCTATACAAAGGAGAGATTCTGAGAATTTATATTTCAATGGCGATTTTATTAACTTGACATTAGCAAAAGAATGTCCATTTTCGGTCAGGCCTCCTGTAATGCTGTAGGATTTTAGGTTCAAATATGCCTCTTTTATTTATCTGAAGCAATTGTATCATGTTTGATGACTTTACAATAAAAAATCTTGAAATCTCTCTCAATAGTACGAGGGAACAGTAAAAACTAACAAAAATAGTGATTTGTTTCAAATCATCATATATGTTGATATCAGCTGATATGAACATTTCTACTATGACAGGATTTTTTCCCACATCGCCCAGCCCTTGTAGCAACCACTTGGCAAGAGCTGGCAGAAATCTGGCAACCCTAACCCCATTTTTAGTGGGGGGGGCTGATAAACGAGCAGGGTCCTCTATGTTCATGTCGTATTTAATTAATACAAAGAACAAAACTTCCATCCATTAGGTTAAAATGCTTGTTCATGTACTGCAGAATCACTGAGGGTGAAAATTTTGTCGTGACAAACCTTCATCCCCCCTTCATCATCCTCCCCCAGGCCTGTTTCAGCTGGGCGAACTAAGACTCTTTCGCCTCCTTCTTTATTTCTTTCCCGTCGGCATCACCCCATCTGTTCCCATCGCTTGGCTTTCTCCTCCTCTTTCATTTTGTTCACCCTGCTTTTTTTACCTTCTGCTTTTTATCCACCCCTCCCTTAGTGTCTGTCCCCTCTCTTGGGCACCACATAACAGCAGTGTTCTTCAAAAAGGCCAAAATAAATCCCCTTGTCGCTGGGCTTAGGGGAAAGATTGTCACAGGGAGAAAGAGGATGAAAGGAAATGGTGGAAAAAAAGAGAGAAATCAAGCACATGGAGAATAATTAGAAGCTGCTTTAATCCCCCTCCCTGATCTTTCGTTTTATCCGCCTGTAGTGCAGCAACAAACACATACAGAGTGCATACAACACGTGGATTTCCTCTGCAAGTGTGTTTATAGCTGCAACTCTTCATCTGTTCACAGTGAAAGCATGCCCTGCTCCCTGTGATAACAAGTTTGGTTGGAGCTTCTGCTCCAAGGCAGCAATTTTCCACACCTTTCATGCTTCCACCCTTCAATGTTATAACTGCGTATAAGTCTAGAATCGTCCGCCATTTCTACATACAATTACAGATTTCTTCCGTTTCTGCTTTTTCGTCACACTTAAATGCTTCAGATCACGATGGCTGCCTGAAAACCGTTGTCCGACAACATGAAGTAGGCTAAAAGATCTCAAAAAGCGACACATTGTGTGCCGATCTGATGTCAGTCAGTCTATCAGACACCAGCAATATCCTTAGAGAAGCAATTGTTACTCCCTATAAATCTAAGAAGGATTAGGAGGCCATTCCTATACTATTTAAAGTCCCTCAATTTTCACAAGGGTGGATGTTCAAGCATTGAAGACAGATTTAACAGAAAACCCAAGAGCTCCATATCAGACTCTACGGGTGTCCGTTAGCATGTTAGCAAGTTCGTGACAGGCTGATTGGAAAGAGAGGATCAGTGTTGTAGTCAAGACCACCTAACCTGAGGCCAAGTCAAGACCAAGACCAGAGTGTATCAAGACCGATACAAGACCAAGATTTTTAGGGTCTGAGACCAAGTCGAGACTAAGACCAGTCGCTGCATGACACAATAAAATGTGAAAGGCGATCAAAATTGCTTCTCAAATTGATCTGAAAGATCCACATTCCCATAAAAACACCTAGACATGAATATCCAACAAACCATTTTATCCCAAATATGTTTTTTTTTAATTGTTTTTGTTCACAAGTTCACAAAAAAGTTGAATTATCTGTATTAAGTCAAAAGAACCGTGGCCATCGTCATGAAGCCTACATCAGTGTTGCAGCTACAAACGTCTGCCACCATGACAGGTGACGAAAACAAACAAGAGAGCAATGAGCACGCGCTGTGTGCTCTTACGTTCTTGTATTTTATGCCAGTTAAATAAATATAATTTTTAATTAAATGGAATAATAATAGCTACTGCAGAGTGTGCAGAGTATTACAAAGACAAAGAACAGCTCTGAGTGAGACTCGAGTCCTACCGTTCATAGTCAAGACCCATTCAGAAGAATCGGATCGTTCGTTCGTGAACGTTACATCATTGTTTTGCAGATTTTGGCCACAGCGTTGTTGGATATGTGCGACACGTCAGTCAACACGTCCGCATAATAATTTAGCACAGAGAATTTTTAACATCACTTCCACATAGCTTATCTTTCTCTGTGCTTCCTTTCTAAGTGACGATAAAAGCTGGACGTAGTCCACACCGTCTCTGAAAGCGAAGTTCTGCAGAATGTACGTACATGTCACTGTTTGCTTTCTTCTTGATCTTGTTTTACAGATACAGTCTTTATGATTTATGTACCTCTCATATACATCTTCTCCCGCTCCCAGAAAACCACAGCTCACTTTCTTGGTGTGCCGCGTACGAGTGAAAGGGGAAGGGTGACAGCGGTAACAAAAACACACAGCTAATTACCAATGAGTCACGTTGTTGCTCGGATTTGAATCGGTTCATTTTGCATCCAATGAAAGCAAGGATGTTAACAAATAAATTGGACAATGTTCTGGCAATTTAGTGATATTTCCACAGCTGACTGGTCTTGAAATAAGAATCCCGAGTCCTCAACGTCCGAGACAGAGTACAAATGCAGTCGAGTCTGAGACCATCAAAAAGTGTGTCTCGAGACCAAGACTGGTCTCAAGTACTACAACACTGACTGGGACACAATTTATTCTCAATAAAAAGCATAAAGCAGAACTGATTAGGTTTGCAAAAGACCTCTGGAACAATGTGAATAACAACCATAACGCACAACACCATCCAACTGTCAGGCACAGTGGTGGAAGGGCAGTGATTAGGGCTTGTTATGCAGCCACATCGACTGGGATCTTTCCATTCATTATTCAGTCGACCAAGAACTTCTGTAAACCGAGATATTCTGGAGTCAAATGTGAGGCCACCTGTCTGGCAGAAGAAGTTTGGCTGAAAACGGATCAAAACGAAGCAATGTTGGAAAGAAGAGTGGGTCAATTCAGACAGAAGACGAGTACTTCGAGTTATTGTTCTACAAGTTAATGAATTATGTTCTTTCACAACACATGTAAATCACTTGAATTGTATCCTTGCCTAATGATTGTACTTGGTGATGTAGAATATATCACGCTCAGCCCACACTGCGGTTGGCATCCACTGACACCAAAGCTCTCTGTTTTAGGACCTCTGTTGTGTACATGGCCTGTTTTTCTTGTAATCCCCTCTTAACAATGTAATTTACAAGGAAAACCCTCTTATCTAATTGATTTAGTTAATGCAGGCCTTGAATAATCAGCCAGCATTTCTCCCATCTGCTGCACTCACAATAACGCAGACACTAAATGGATCAACTGCTCATTTCATATCCAGATTGTTAATCATATTAACTTTGCTCACCCATTAGTCACTGTGGTGAGAGTGCAGAGGACTGTTCAGACTCTGCTGCATATGTTGTCCTTTGTTTTTAAATCTCTCTCTCTCTGAGGATCCTGCCTCTCATCGATTAAACGCATATCTGACTGGTGTACTCCTGCGCCGAACAGTGCCGTCCGGCCGGCATCTTCTGGATCAAAATGAGAGATTTTCATGGTGTCGCGCTGCAGCAAAAAACGTACTTTATGAATGTTTAATTTACTGAGGGCAGACAGAGGCTCATAAATACTGGATTATTAACTACCTGATGTATCCAACTGCAGCTAAGTCTGATCAGTGTGTTTAATGATCGTTTGAGGTGTCTGAATTATCCCCAGCAGTCTTCGTGGTAACTTTTTAGAGGTTTGCATGAGTTTGCATAAAATGATTTCCCTTAGGAAGTCATGATTTACAGAAAGTATAGATCATTAGTGAGGTGAAGGGGACTGGAAATCAAGGATAGTTCATTGTGTGGGCCTACCACAGGTGTGTCAGAACGAAAGAGGATTAGGGCCACTGAAAAAACCCCAAAAGGTTTCCAACTTTAATCTCAGAATTCCTCCTTTAAATGGTGAAAGGTCTGTACTTGTATAGCGCTTTATCTAGTCCAGAGGACTCCAAAGCTCTTCACATTACAATCAGTCATTCACCCGTTCACACGCTGATGGTGGTGAGCTGCTACATTGTAGCTGCCCTGGGGCGGTCTGACAGAGGCGAGGCTGCCTTGCACCGGTGCCACCGGGCCCTCTGATCACCACCAGGTCAGGCGGACGGAGCGGGGGCTCAAACCGGCAACCCTTCGATTACAGGACGAACTCCTACCACCGTTGCCCCTCTGATTTTAATCTGACTTTAATCTAAGAATTACGACTTCAGTCTCAAAATTCCGATTTTGTTCTCAGAATCTCTGAAACTTGAGAAAAACACAGCGTTCTGATTTTAACGTCCTTTCAATTTTTCTCTGAATTGGCCCCCAGCAGCGTCACAGCAAGAAACCACTGGGTTTCAACCGTAGTGGGGCCAAACAAATCATGGCTCTGTTATTTAGCTGCAGTGGCAGAGCAGGAAGTCCAGGGCTCTATTTTCTCAAATTCTACTGGTATTTTTTTTTCTACTAGAATTGTTTTTGTTCCCCATTGTAATCCCCCCTGAAAAAGGAAAAACCCAAACATGTATCTGTGCTCTGAGATGTCCAAACCTGTGAAATCTGCAGGCCAGGGCTCCTGCTTGCGTGTGTTTGAGAGTGTAGGAGGACACTGATGGATATCGAGAGTGAGAGCTTTTAAAATCTTTAAAATTTTCTCACGCATATAAAAAAAAAAATCATTGTCTGCAATAAATGCTTTACTGCTGTTATAAAGAAACTACCAGCTGCTGTTACTCAGCCATCAGTTTAGTAAGTCTCTGTGGCTGCAGCGTGACTGAAGTGGAAATGAGACCTGCACCATCGCAGCTGTAGCGACGAGTTAAGCAGCAACACTTTTAACAGGTGAAATTAGCAGAGTGGCAATCACACAGCAATGCAAGCATCCGCAGAGAGGCACAGGCTTAGGCACAGATAACCGAGCTCACTGGTTAAATCCAGTCAGAAAACGCCGGCTGCCGTGTTGGGAACAAAGACGGAGGCAGCAGCGAGGAAAAGCAAGAGGCCACAAGAAAACAAGCAGAGGCAGATTAGAAGGTGAAAGTTTTGGGGCTTGGCAGCCAATCAATTCACGGTATTACCCGCCGAGTTTCCCCAAGGAGCCAGGTAATCAGCATCTGCACAGACCTTGTTACGACAAGGTCAAACACACCCAAACTACACACCCAGACACACACTATGTCTTTCTATCTTCATTCATTTTTCATTCATTTCTAACCTAACCCTGACCCTTCCCCTAAACCTAACCATTACCAGTACATACCTTACCCTAAACCTCACCTAAACTCAGTTGACATCTAACCCTGAGCCAAAAACAGCACTTCTTCTTATGGGGCTTGGGCTTTGGGCCCCATAAGCAGCAGCAGTAGTCAAGTTTATTTGTCTGCACATTTCAGCAACAAGGCAGTTCAAAGTCATTTACATCATAAAAACATAATGCAGTCATCAATTATGAAACAAGCAATAAACATTACATTTTGTCAAATACCATCATCAAAATCATGAGGCAAATATAATGATCAATGTTCCAGTTATTATGAATCAAATGCCGCTCTAAGCAAATTGATTTTCAGCCTTGATTTAAAGGAACTCAGTGTTTCTGCTGTTTTGCAGTTTTCTGGAAGTTTGTTCCCGATTAGTGGAGCATAAAAGCTGAAAGCTGCTTCTCCATGTTTGGTTCTGGTTCTGGGGATGCAGAGTAGACCAGAACCAGAAGACCTGAGTGGTCTGGAAGGTTGATACGACGACAAAGGTCTTTAATGTATTTTGGTGCTAAGCCGTTCAGTGATTTATAAACTAACAGAAGTGTTTTAAAGTCTATTCTCTGAGCTACTGGGAGCCAGTGGAAGGACTTTAGAACTGGGGTGATGAGCTCTATCTTCCTGGTCTTAGTGAGAATGTGAGCAGCAGCATTTTGGATCAGATGCAGCTGTCTCATTGATTTTTTTTTTTTTTTTTTTTTTAGGCAGACCTGTGAAGACACTGTTGCGGTAATCAGTGCGACTAAAGATAAACGCATAGATGAGTTTCTCTCGATCTTGCTAGAGGTAGGCTCTCACAACGTTGTATTTGTTGGAAAAATGGGCCTTACATGGTGAGAAATGTTAAAACATGCAGGTAAAACCAGGGAGAAGTGTAAAAATGTTGGACAAACCACTATTTCTGCAACACTCTTCAGATTCCCTCTATAAACACATCTGAATTTGCTGGTAGCTGTGAGAGAGATGAGGAGAAACTTCTGCAGCACCTCTTGAACCGGTTCACACTTCATCACTTTACAACCACAAACTTCTGCTTTAGTTAATGTTGACTGATCAGCACAAAATAGCGGTGAAATGTAGACATAAAGTGGAAGGATGAGATTGGTTGAGACCAAACTGTAACTTTTCAGCAGATCAACCCTGTGGTGAAACACGGGGGTGGCAGCATCAAGATGTGGAAATGCTTTTCTTCAGCTTTAGGAAAGTTAGACACACACATTAAAACAAGGAAGTAGGGTAAGAAATTCAGGACAAACCTTTATTTAACGCCCCCTCAGATTCTTATAGAGTTCATTGTAATTATAGGAATTAAAAAACGACCTGAACTAAGTGTGATCTGAATTATTTCCAGTATTTGGGTGTAAATGAAAGCTACAACCAGAATTAGCATTGAGGTTGTGTCTGTTCCATGCACTCAATATGTGCTTTAAAAAAGCCTATGCCAAACACATTCAGTCGGAGTGATGCACAAATTTTAAAAAAAAAGAAAGAAACTATCACAAGATCTTGACAGAAGTTCAGCGCAGAGATTAAGGAGACACCTCTGTCTCTGTGCTGTGCTTTAATCTGTACAAACTGACTGCTGCATCACCGGATCAACAGCACGATGCTCGCTGTTCTGACAGCTTCAAACACAAGTTTGTCCTCTATCCTCCAGGAAACCTTTCTTATAAGACACATTACAAACAAACACCAAAACAAAACTGTTTTGTTTTCCAGCAGTTTGATGAGAAACCAGCAGGAGCTGCAGCTATAGAAGCAGTTCAGCCTAAATCAGCAACGACGACAAGGAAGCAGAACAAACCTCTGCTGTTTCTGTGTCCAACATCCTGAAGGGTTGTCTCCACAACTGGAGCAAGGTAATCAGTGTTTGGCTCATTATAAATGCAGTCTGTTCATTAAGGAGCCACAATCGGAAGCCAGACGAGAGGATAGGACAGAAGAAGAAGACATGAAAACAGGAAAGCTCCTTCCCATTCATACCCTCGTTCAACCTTTTCATGCTTTATCACACTACAGCCACTCATTTCAACGCATTTTACTGAGATTTGATGCAACAAAAATTAGTGCATAATTGTAAGGTGAAAAGAAAATGATACATGTGTTTGCATTCACCTCCCTTTACTCTGATGCCCCTAAATAGAATAGAATAATCAAATTTTTCTCCCTCTGTGGAAAAATTCAGCGCATCAGCAGCATAGTGACAGGCAAATGGAAAGCTCACAGATACACATACAAGTTGGAGACATTAAAGGGGAAGTATTATGTGTTTTCCAGCCACATAGATTCATTTTATAGTACAATCAAGTAACTATGTTACCTTCAGTTGTTACAAAAATGCTGTAAATATCAAATATGACTTGAAAGAAATTTGAGTTTGTAATTTAACGCCTTGAAATTGGGCCTCTGTCCCTTTAAAAACTCCTGCTCTTTCCAACACTCTGCCTTCAGCGTGTCATCACAACAGTGTTTCTCCATTAAGCCGTTTATAACTGTTCTTATAGCGTTGGACTGAGAAGTAGCTCGTATAATGAGCTCAGCAGATGCGCAGTTCCACCAGGTATTTGCTAATTGCTGCTGGCTAGTCTGAAAGAGCTGAGTGGGGAAGTCATGGGGGAGGGGTGCTCTGTGAGGCGGAAGGTTGGAAGCTTAGAAACTGCAGCTCCAAGGAGGATCTGCATCTCAAAGGCGGTGCTACGTCCATCCAGGCGGTTTCCCACAGCTGAATGGTTACCACAGGAGATTAAAGGATTCCTCAAACATGCATGAAAGAATCAAGGCAAGACTCCAGGTATGTTTTAGATGAGGGAATAACATTATAACATGATGTAAAGCTCAAAAAAGTTGGTTTTACTGCCCCTTTAAGCAGCAGTCGTAACCACATAACCTCCACTGAGAAACATGGTAGTGACTGCGTCATGCTGTGTGGATGCTTTTCTTCTGCAGGGACAAGGAAGCTGGTCAGAGTTAATGGGAAGATGGATGGCGCTAAATACAGGACAGTTTAGAAAGAAAACCTGCTGGAGTCTGGAACAGACTTGAAATCGGGGCAGAGGACAACAACCCTAAACTTAGAGCCAGAGCTGCAATAGAGTGACTTCAGTCAAAGCATCTTCGTGTGTTAGAATGGCCTAGTCAAACTTCTGAAGTCAATTGAGAGTCTGTGGAAAGACTTGATTGGAAAGAATAATTTGTGTCTAGATGTGTGAAGCTGATATCTAAAGGATGGCAGCTGTAATTGGAGCCAAAGGATGTTTTAAAAGTAACAAGTACTGACTCAGGACCTTTTGCTGAAAATGTGGAAACCATGAAGTCCTTTTCTTTCACATCATAATCATGAACTCAGGGTGGATTCACACCAGCCCTGTTTAGTCCGCTTCAATCAAACTCTTGTTCGTTTGCCGAGAAAATCCGGTTTGTTTTTGGGAGGTGTGAACGCGTAATCGAACTCTGATGCGGACCAAAAAAGGTCCGTCTAAAAACCTAGGTCTCCGTTCAGTTGAAGTGAACTCTGGTGCGGTTCGAATGCATATATTAATGCCAAGCAGACTGGAGAGCACTCCAAAAGCAGGAAGTGGACTATAGCGCAGAGCATTCTGGGTAAATACAACCAAAACAAACGCTAGCAAGTCTACCGCTAGAGGGAGAAATGGCTCATGGTCTTTAGCCAAAAACAAAAGAGAAATCTTGCAACCACTAAAATCTGACACTACTCTATTTTTTTAATGTTTCGTGAAGAAGGAAGTTGGGCTCAGTGTCTTCTTCAGGGGTTTTTGTGTCGTTTCCTTCAGTAGTTCTTGTTGCAGTGCTATCACAGGTTGCTCAAAGGGTTTGATTCCTGTTTACACAGTGCAGAGTGAAACAGAACCGCAGCAGCTGAAAATATAACAAATGTTGCAATGGAGTCTACTGGACTAGGAGGTGTGAAAACACCCTAAATCCCAAATTAAATATCTTAAATTTGTGGTGATAACATCAAACTCGTGAAAACATTTAGGGGGTTTAAATATTTTATGAAGTTCAGAAGCAAATCCCTGCCCCAAAAAAACCAAAAACAGGGTAAATAGAATTGGGATATTTACATAAACATTGAACATTTTTTCAAAGTACTGTTCATGGCAACAGAAAAAAGGCTTCAGAGACAAAGAAGCAGCAGAGAGAAGAAACTCAATGCAATTCACAATCTAATATCAGCAGTGTGGGTTACTTTTATAACTTTGACAGAAAAACTATGTGCGCACAGGCATCCAAGCACATAACCCTATCTAATATACAGTAAAAGCCTCTGGTAAGATGCTGCATCATGCATAAATAATCACTTGAGGAGAATAAAACAGTCTCCACCGCTGATAGGAAGAGCCAGGGAACATGGGATGAACCAAGGCTGAACTGTGCAGGCAGGGATCAATTTCAACAGTTCTGGCCTTCATGCTGGTTCCATTAGTTCAGCTGAAGAGGCAGGGGAGGGGGCAATTTCAACCAATCTGTCTGGCCTCTAATGCGTTTGTCTGTGGCCGGCAGGCGAACTCGAGATGTTTAATTTTAAAATGCTTTCCATCTCAAATTACACGTTACACTGTGACAATATGTGATCAGTCCTGTGAGGAAGCCAAGTCCAATCGTATTAACCCAGGTTTGAGAAAGAGACTAAATATGCTGTTGTGTTTCTATTTTTATCCCAAAGTCTGTGAAAAGCAGCTTGATCCAGTCACCAGCTGCGTTTCCATTACAAAGGTGCGCAAATCTCTCAGTTTTCTGCTAATGTCGAAAAAACTATTTCCCAATTGCGGTGCTTCCATTAAATAAGAAATTAAATCACACCTGAACAAGCTTGTTCATGCGATAAGTCATTAAAAACATTCCGCGCCATGATCCTCCTACCACTTCCTGTTGTCTTCTTCTTCGTGGTTTGCGCCAGCGGCAACATCCGGTTGTTGATCGTGTGACGCAAAAAAATTGTTTCCATTGCAGTTTTGTGAAATAAACCAATTTCAATACAGCCAAAAAACCACCTCATCCTAGTGGCAAAACTTTTTCTCAAAAAAAGGAGAATATTTTCGAAAGTGGCTTGTTTCCATTAAGCGAATTTATTTTTGTAATTTCAGTTTGACCGATTTCAAGGTTAATTTCAAGCTAGTGTGTAAATCCAGAACTATTCATTGATTTTTAGATGATATAGTTTTAGTTCTGCTGACTACAACTTTGAACATTTTCTTGATGCTCATTATGCTAATTTGCAGCGGTGGACACACTTCCGCTAATGCGCTAATAGCGGAGCTAATTTTATTGTTTAGCACTTTAGCTAACTTTGAAACATTTAGCACACTTAGCTTCCCCTAAATACATTTTTCCAGATAAATTCTAAAGGACTAATTAACTTGGCTGTTTTGTAAACTACTGTTGAAAAATTTTTGACATCTGCATTGAAGTTTTGGTTATGGACTGTTGAGAATCCTTCTGGTTGTTAGACGTTTATATTCATGCTCTTATTTTGCAGTGGGTGACGACGGTTTACGCAGCAGTTCCGGTTCCTCTCCTCCACCCGTGATGCGGTGCAGCAAATGACGTTTATTCTGTACCCAGAATGCATCACTGTAAACAGTGTAAAATCTACTGATGTTCTAAGTGCTTTCTGGCTGAACCTCTACGTCAATTAAACAAAATCAGCAACAGAGTTACCAAAACTCAGCAACTATAAAACTGAAACCATGATTGAAAGATCTGTTCCAAAGAATCTCAACCTGAAGCGGAACCATGCAGGTAAATGTGTAATAACGAATTTTATCCTGTTGAGGGTGATGTTGTAAGAAATGTGTTTTTAACACATGATGGGTATCAATGTGGTTGAATTTAGCACTTTAGCATTAGCTCCCACTAAAATGGTATAGTGTTTTAAGCTTTAGCGGAACTAATATTTATGATTAGTGCTAGAGTTAGCGCAACTACCTTTTTAGTTAGCAGTGCCAACCACTGCTAGTTTAAGAGCTCACAAACTTTTCATTGTCACGTAAATACCCAATTGAGTGGATGTTGAGGCTCCCACATACTCAGTCATACTGTGCATACTGCGTACTGCACAGACACTGTGTGCACTGTCCGCAAATGGTTGGGATTTCATTGTCGAGAGTACCGACAGCCTACATTTATCATGACAGATTCCTTCATTTCCCACAATCTGAATGGATACTAGCAAGTTTGATTAACTAGTTGAGACCCAGCCCTGTTTCTTCTCCATCAGGGCAGCCACTGCACACCAGTCACTGCAGCACAGAGTGGCAGTAACACTGCTCGAGTGGTTGCACCAACTCTAAACCTTATCAGGTCAGTGTCGCATACAAAAAAGGTCGATGTGATCACCCTTTCCTGTTGAGCAGCTTACGGTGCAACACCGAGTATGCTTAGATAAAAACTAACCTTTGAGCAAACATGTCCGGCAGACGTCTGCGTTGAGTACGCGTGGACCTCCGTGGAGTGAAGTCTGGCCGAGTATGTGGGGGCCTTGACTTGTCCAACACCTGCACAAAGCAGAGGCTGGCCAATGCACAGTTTGGCTGAACAAGGATAGGTGTGTGGCTCATCATCAGGTACAAGAGCCATTAGAAAAGCATTAATGTGTGTGTTTTTTGCTGTTTAAAAACAGAATGCCAAGGAGTAAAAAAAGATGTGTGAACCTAGACCAACAGATGTCACAGCCTATCAGTCTGTGAATGATTATAGGGAGATATGCTGCATAAACAACTGGAAAACAGCCAATGTTCCCAGGAGTGGACCTGGCAAGTTGTCACTGAGGTCTCTGAGAACACACAAAGCCAAAATAGAAAGGCTGTGTTTGAAAAACTAAGCACGTCCTTGTTGCTTCCTAAGGATTTAAGAGGGAAAGTAGCAGCCAGGTGCTGCTAATAAAATAAATTTCACAAAATGATCAATAGCAAGTGTGACACAATGCCAAGTTGGAAAGACAGTAGTGACCTTAAAGAAGCAATAATTGCTGCCTATCTGTCTGCTAAGGGTTATATAGCCACTTCTACGCTATTTGAAGTTGATCACTAAGATGATTTATTCTCAAGATGAAAATTAAAATCAGTTTATGTATATTTCGCCAATTCACAACAAATGGCAATTCACTTTACAAGATAAGCAGGTTCAATTTAGATACAGAAACAGAATCAGATCAATCCAGTCATAAAGACACATTCAAACTCGACCGAATCCAGTCAAAGTTACATTACAGTGCATTTGAATTTAGTTCATAATGCAAATTGATTAAATATTTTCAGTCTCAAGAAGCCAAACCAACTGCATCAAGAAACAGTGATGATGCGGCAATTCCTACTTTTAAGCAAGCATGTGGCGACAATGGAAATGAATGACTTCCTTTTAACAGGAAGAAAACAACAGCAGAGCCTGGTTCATTATGAACTTCTATCATCTGCATCGACTCACATTTAGGATATTTGTCAGTCTTTCCAGGAGTGGATCTGGCAAATTCATGACAGCACAGTTAGAAAAAGGCTGACCAAGGACGGCCAGAATCAGGAACCTTCTCTCTGAAAAACATGGCAGCAGAGTCAGCTTTGCTAAGTATCGTCTAAATAAACCTTTAGACTCTTTGGAACAACGTCCCTTAGACACATGAGATTAAAGTAGAGTTGTTTGAACATAAAGAACAGGTTTGTAGAAAACCAAAGCAGATCAGCACTAACACCTTGGACTAACCACCAATTAGTGCGGAGAACTGATGATTTGGACTTGTTTGGCAGCTACAGAATGTAGAGCTTGCAGTTTTTGGGCTGACACAGAACTTCTCTTTATACCAAAGTGTTCTAGAGTCAAATATAAGGCCCCCTACCTGATAGTGAGTTGGAGTAGATTTAATGGTTGATAGTTCAGACTTCAACCTAATTGAATTCAATTCAAAAAATACTTTATTTATCCCAAAGGGAAACTAAATGTTGTAACTCATCATAACTCATATCATCCATGTATCTTCAAATAGTTGTAGACAGTTGCTATGTGACCGCCTTTCTTTAAACCTCTGTCAGGATGTATGGTGAGAAAGCCGAACAGAGAGACGTTGGAGTCGGGGATGTGATTCTTGCCCGTTATGATCGATGGAAGAGATGGTTACACATCATAACAACTGTTCAAAAGTACAAAGTTAAGATCAAAAACCTTCACAGCTGCACAGAACCAGAGGGAACAAACATGCAAAGCCTCAACCAAAAAAAAAAAAAAAAGAAAGAACAAAAGTCAACAAAAAGAAGTCAGAACTAACAGAGTTACTCCAACATGTTCCCACCATGAGCAATTCTAGAAAGCAACCTTAAGAGCCCTATTTATGAACTAATACATGAAAAGTGTCAATAAATTGAAGCAGTGTTGTAGAGGAGTGAAAGTCAGTAATCTGCAAGGCAACAGACCAAAAAGGTATAATAGATAATGACTACTCCATGCTATTGCTGCTAAAAACAACTCTATAAGCAATTTCATTCTAGGGGACAGATTATGCTAAATATATGATGATAATGTTATAAGTCAGGTAATGTTGACTATTTGAGGTCTTATTGACCTGCTATAAGGCCATTAAGGCTGGCAGCACACAGGCAACTGAAAAATACCAAACATCAAAAGAAAAAACCGACTGATCTGAAATATCTAAAAAAAAAAAAAAAAAACATCAAAAGTTCTCGAATCTGCACCCGGTGTGAGAAAAATTTATCAAAAAAACAAACAAATGCACAGGAAGCACTTAACATTCCCTTCCTGGAGAGAAAGCAGGAGTTTTCTTACTGGACATAATAATAGTTCATCATGTAGGTGGGCGCTTCTGAACCCACCTCGTTTCTGTAATGATAAGAGCCGCTTGCAGTTAGCTGTTAATTAGTGCTGAGTGTGTGAGAGCGTTTTCGTTCATTATGCTGAGCACGCTCAACCTGTGTGCAGCCAGCCCTCAGATCTAGGGAAGACAAAGGGAGCAATAAGAAGAGAGGGAAAGCTAAACACAGACTCTTACCAGGAGGTATAGCGAGTTCACTCTGACCTGGTTATTGATCCACCAGCAAGCGGACACTTATATATGCACAGAGGGACAGTAACTCGTGGAAATCAATGTGAGCTGATGATAATTTTAGTGGTCTGCACTTGACATCACCATCTGGCTTAAAGCAGCCAGAAAACACACATTCACAGACTTTTTCCTTTAGCCAACAATCTAAACTATGAAAATGACTATTTGATCAATGTAAATACACAAACTAGAAGTTTACATACACCGAATAAAAAGACAGATACACCTTTTTTCTCACTGTCTGAAGTTAAACGAGACCAAACTTCTCTTGTTTTAGGTCAGAATTACCTAAATTATTTTGGTTTGCTAAATGCCACAATAATGAGAGAAAGAACATGTCAGAGATTCATGAAGCCATGAATCCCACAGGGACAAAGACCTTCATGTTTGATGTCCTGTGGTTTGATGAAGCTAAGGTGGAACTGTTTGACCATCGTTTCATTTGGAGGAAAAACGGGGACGCTCGTAACATCCTAACAGTGAAGCATGGAGGTGGCAGCATCATGTTGTGGGGCTGTTTTGCTGCGAGAGGAACTGGTGTACTTGAAATCAAAGATAAGAACATACGAAGTTCGAATGTGAAACTTATCTCACTTTTCATTTTGGAGACTGATGAAAATGTTAGAATTTGTTATTCATTCATTTTTAGGTTCATATTTTCAGAAAAAGAAGAAGATGGCTTTTAGCCAGCATTTAAGAAGCAGACAGCCTTAACGCCTGCTGCTCCCTGACAAACTGCCTCTGTGTCGCCTTGCCTTTTCCCTGAAGTAAATTATATGAGCCTCTGGACCGCTGAACCGAGCCAGGCATTAAATCTGTTGCACATTGAAATATCGAACGGTGGCATTTCAGAAAGCGCAAACATCCAAATATGCTGTTTTGCTCCTTGAATCATTTGTCAGTTTAACAATGTGAAGAGGCACTGCAAACGCCTTCACTGATGCATTTCTGTATGTTACAAGCTTTTTTTCAATCTCCAAACCCCTCAAGTATCAAACCCTGTCAGGAGAAGATGACTCTCAGCAACTAGAGGAGCTGAAACTGATGAACCAGACTGGTTTATGCGTTTAATAGGATGCATTATGTTTGAATCTGCAGCATTTCTCATACTCAGAGCTCTTGGCCTTGGTTAGCACCTCTGTTTCCTCTGGTCCTACAGCTGAAGGAAGGGAAACGTGTGAGAGTTTCCACCTCTGCCCCTGCCTGGACGCCAACGCCTCCCTCAGATTGAAACTGACAATCTTGCAGTTGCAGCTTAACCTTATTAACCACAGTGGTCTGCTGGACTTAGATCAGTGTAATCACATTCCTTGGCTGGGGCTAAGTGTTGAATTAAATGTAATATGCCAGATATTTTATCTTCACCTCCATTGAAGTCCATTATTTCCCTCAGCGGCCCTCAGAAAACGAACTCAGAAAACACTGATGCTATCTGGGTAAATATATATATTTCTAGGGGTAGAGGTCTACAGCAATATGAGGCCAAGAGAGTGTATGCTAGCGTCCTGAGAGGTTGTTCAAGCTCTACCTCAGTCTTGGATTTCTTCATAGGTCAGTGGCGTTTTTACCCAACCTGGAGGGAACAGTCTGCCTTTCACTGGTTGACAGCTGCTGCCTCTCTATCTCTAGTGCAGCATGTTTTCACACCTGATAGTCTGGTAAACTCGGTTTGATTGGGGACCAAAATTACCACATTTGTTACGTTTTCAGCTGCTGCGGTTCTCTTTCATTCTGCATTGTGTCAAACGAACCAAACCTTTTGAGCAACCTGTTCCCCTCCTCGCCTGTGGGGGCGCTGCAACAAGAACTACTGAAGGAAACGACATGAAACCTCTGAAGACGACACTGAACGCAACTTCCTTCTTCACCAAATGTAAGCAAAAATGGAGTGGTGTCGGATTTTATCGGTTGCAGAATTTCTCTTTTGTCTTTGGCTGAAGACTACGAGCCATTTCTCCCACTAGCGTTAGACACACGCGTTTGTTTTGGTTGTATTTACCCAGAATGCCCTGCGCTATAGTCCGCTTCCTGCGTTTGGAGCGGCCTCCGGGCTGCTTGGTGCCACACATGCATTCGAACTGCGGAAGAGTTCACTTCAGCCGAACTGAGAGTGAGGTTTTTAGGCGGACAAGAGTTCGCTTTTTTGTTCCGCATCAGAGCTCGATTATGCGTTCACAAAATCTTGCGATGGCAATAATATTGCGATCACGACATCAAGTGCGATATATGCCTGTTTTCTTCTTTCCTCTCTTTCTAATCTGTGCTTCCTCCTCTGAGATCTTTAGTATTTTTGGCAACGTCATGTGTGTTCAGTTTGACCTTTGTTGCCTTGAGACTGTCATACTGTCTAAATATTCCATCGGCATGAAGAATACAACTTAAGAACTCTTAAATATATTATTGCACTCCTAACATTTACTGTCATGTTCAATAACATGAGGCTCGTTTGTCAGATTAAAAGCACCTTCTGAAAACAACCTCTAAATCTTGAAAGATCCTTCCTGAAAAGACAAACATGCAGATTTGTCTGCACAAAAACTGTTGATGTGAAAAAAGTTGCATTTCATGTTGAAATGTTCATTTGACAGAGGGATTCTTATTTTTTTAAGCCAGCTTTAATTTTGTTTGAATCGAATACAACATGGTGCGTAGTTTGAATTAAAGAGTTTATTTTCTAGCTCAGTGAGAATCGATAAGAGAATCAATAAGGAATCCCATTAGGGCTGTCCCTAGCCCTAATGGGATTCCTTTTCTTTTTTTTCCTTTTGAAAAATTACTTTTTTTTTTTTTTTTTTTTTTTTTTTTTGGTCTGACTATTCTCTTTTTAATAACTATACAGTATTTTTTTATCCTGTGTTGTAAATTTGCATCTTAATGTAGCGTCTGTTATTCTTATTTTTCTGCTTTTTATAGTTTTACCTTAGTGGAAAATGCATGCTCCATTTTGTTTTAACTTAATACTGGTACACCTGAATTTCCCACTGTGGGACGATAAAGGATATTTCTGTTCTATTCTATTTCTATTCTGAAATTATACTGTCATCAGATCCATCCAGTCATTTCACGAAAATGAACTTTAACTTTCCTAAAAGTGCAAAAACCTACAGTTACAAACATCTGACTTTAAAGGAGGATTCTCACTGCATTATTGCATGCGACATGCAGCTTCTGCATGCTTGTAGGATAACGACAGTTGGGAAGTAAAAACCTGATTATCCGTCTGTTTGAAACTGGCTGAAGACAGAAAACCCACATATAAGCTGGAGAGACATACTGGTCCTGTTTCAAAAGCAATCAGTGGCTCGTTAAGTATGATTACCTACAGTTGATCTTATGAAGGCTTTTCACTGCATTGCACATGCTTTCTGTAGGGCTATATGGAACTGCTGTTTCTGTGCAGCTTGCTCTTTATGTTGCTGATGTAAAACTTGGAGAGTCACATTGGATGAGACATCTTTTTCTTTGGCACTGATAAAGCTGGGGGACACCAGGGACAAGAGCTGATTGCTAATCTCAGTGAAGAGATTATATACCTTTATATACTGTATCAAGCTGCATGAACGTGCTGTCTTTCTACATCTGTCACTACTCAGTTCTGTCAACCAGTCATTTACATTTTTTTTCATATAATCCACCATCCTTATATTTTCAATAAAGCGTCATCTTTTTTTTCTCCTCATTTATTTTTTTTCTTTAGAGCAAATTATCATGCCACTAAAAGATTGTTTTTCTTTCTTGTGTCCCATTGTCGGCCATTTTTATGCAATATGTGCTTTATTGCTATTGATCCTTAGCCTCTTTGGACTAGATTCATGTTGATCCCTTTTTGTCTGTTTTCTTTGCTTTTTACACATAGAATGATTCTGGTTGAACTTGGTGTTATTTCTAATTTAAGGGAAGACATGTCTTCATTCTTTATCTGCAGTATAATGGATTCAATCTATTCGCTCACCATACAAGGTCATTAAAATGTTCTAATTAGGTCCCACGCTTCATAGAGTAATTCATCGTCCCCTCCTGCAGCAGCCCTTTGCTTCTCTTTGCGTCATTCTTTTGTTTCGTCTCACCTCTTTTATCTCTGCCTTGACCTCTTCTAGTCCGTCTCTTTGTGAACCATGTCCAGTGAAAATGACCCACCATTGCTACAGTTTCTTTACTTCACCCTGCCTGCTGGATCATTCCTGTTCCCTTCCCTTTACCGCGACATTTCCCACCCGAGTTATCCATCTTTCAGTTTTTCCACCGTCAACATGTTTGTTTATCTTTCCCATAGATCCAATCTTCTCATTCCTCCGTTTCCCTCTTCCGGGGAGCAATTGATTCTTGAATCCTCCATTGCCATAAAACAGCACCATCTGCACACATCAGCATCTCTGGAGCACATGGCCACAAATCAGACACTGAGCGAAACAAGCTCAGCAAAACCAATTATGTCAATGCTGGCAACAGTTACCAGGTTAAAGGATGTCAACTGTGATTCAAACATATTCAACAACATCCACCTTCTGGCTTCATCCTAGTCCTGCACCTTGCACGGAAAGCGGTGTCCCAATCCTTTACTGTGCTTTCGCAGTAGAGCTGAGCGATTAAACGATAGCAACAAATATCTCAAAATAATTTTCCCCCGATGGACATTAGGGCTGAAACAATTAAACGGATTAATCGTGGTGAAACAATTATTGAAATAATCGCCAACTAATTTAGAAATCAATTAATCGTTAATTGGAGGACACAGACTCAAAAAGGCCATTTGTTGAAAGAACACCATCAGAGCAGTAATTAACCCAAAACTGTACAGAAAATATACATTTTGCATTTAAGATAATAAAAAAACCTTTGTCTGTAAATATTTTCTACCCCAAACTCCTCAAGTGACATAGTTTTAGCTTCACCTGGTTTAAATTGTGTAAAAACAAAAAAAAAATCTCCTATTAAGCATCTTTTGATGTCCAATTATTAATCTGTTAATCTAATAAATAATGAACAGATCAGTCCTTCACTGTATCGATATTAAGTCAAGCAGAAAGAGCTGAGCTTTTCACATGTTGATGTTAGAAGTATTAATGATAATTTAAAAATTATCACTGTCGTTAAAGTATAAGACAGAAAATCAGTGAAAAAAATCAAGCTCCTCTGCCTTCTCCCAGTGCTCCCAGTACTAACTGCAGAAATACACCACTCAGTCAGAAACAACCAATCAGAGCCAGGAGGAGGGGCTTAGCGCTGTCAATCACCCTCATGTACGCGTTGCTCACACACTCCCCCTGCTCTCTGCTACGCTACAGCTGGTTCATAACAACATAGCCTGCTGCTAATGCTAATGCTAATTAGCATGGCCACCGATAAACAGTTTTCCTGGAACGGTGAGTTGTTTCTTCACCATTAGCACATTTAGCAGCGCTAAGCCCCTCCTCCTGGCTCTGATTGGTTGTTTTAGGTCGGGAGCGGTGCATTTCTTTCGATGGCAATAGTAAAAGTTACACACTGCAGCTTTAATTGGGGTTTTCAGGAGTGCTCAACTCAAAAGCTGAGCTAAATTTTGAAGTTATTACATAAACATCCAATATAATGTCTGGTTTTAGCATCATGGTCTGGATGAAGACCCGACTCTGCTGTGCTTGACTGTTTCTCTCAACAACAAGCTCATTCTGTGTGGACACAGGCAGGTTAAGAAGTGTCAGCTTTGCAGACTGGCTCATTCTTTATTTATTCTTAACATCATCATGTTTCATAACACGGTATCCCAGATGGACAATATCAGAAAGAAATGTTCAGATTCATCTAAAAAAATTAAACATTTATGCAATCTTCCCCTCGCTTCTCCTCTGCCTGGCTCCTTCCCAGGGTGCACACACAGAATGAACAGTGTGCACGGATCCATGCTGGAGCAGTGGTGTGTGACGGACCGAAGGACCTACAAAGGTCAAAGAGGAACGCTGAGCTACTTTTAAAATGCAGACACACACATGTACTGCCTCCAGATGCCCGTGCAGAGATCCGTAGCTTATGCTGCACAATCACAGAATGGTCAGATGTGATGTGCAAGCTGACAATCACACACAGAGTCACACCTCTCGGTGCGTTGCAGTCTGGTTGAAATGGCAGCGCTCCGAGTGGAGAGCGAGTGACTCACTGTTGCAGCTGACTGCCTGTACGACGGTCTGCAGTGCCAAAAGAGGGAGTCAATAACCGAAGTGCACTCACAGATTTAAAAATGCATGAACAGGTCAAACAGTGGGGCTCCAAATGTATTCAGAGGTGCGTGTTAGTGGGCTGAAGAGGTGACTCATGCCTGTCCACAGACGCTGTGCACAACTGGGAGCTTGGCTTTCCTACCATCTGGTCATCTGACCTGCTCACTCTGTGTGCTCTTTGCAGAAGGACAAAATCTTTGTCACACTCACTCTGATAACATAACTTTTTTTCTGCATCACCGAAAGTTGCTCCCCGAAAGCAGCACGGCTGATTTGTAGACCTTACCTGTCCATAACTGAGACCCATAAATCTGATTTAGGTTAAGAACAAGTCAACCAGCCAGGTCTACGGTTAGACCGAAACTCAAACACAGCTCCATCATGAGTCTGCATCCAGACAGGAGGAGGATCGGCTGGTCCTGGTGTGGTCAAAACCATCTGGAGCTTAGCCTGGTCAAGACAGTGGAGATGATGGTGGACTTCTGGAGAAAACCCCCCACGCTGCCTCGACAACACTGCGTCTGCTGTGGATCACTTCTGGTTCATGCACTGCAAAAGCACTAAATCTCACCAGGTATTGTTGGTCTAGTTTCTAGTGGAAATATCTTGAATCCACTTGAAAAAAGACAAAACTAACTTAGAAGCAACTTTTCAGCAGATATAGGAGCTTGTTTTAAGTCAATAATTCCTTAATATGGATGAAAAAGTTCTAATTCTACATACTTGCCAAATAACTGAAATATGACGAGATACTTGCACTGCACTGGAGGATGGAAACAACACACTTTAATCTACACATTTGAGTTGTACACTGATTTCTTAATGTCACCCCATAATAAGTTCAGCTCATTTTTATTCAAGTAAAAAGCTGAACTACCAAGGTGCAATGCTATTTGGTTGGTGTTTGCAAAACATCCAGGAGCGCCATTTATTTTCCTGAATGCTGAATGGCTGTAGCCCTAAGAGTGGAGATAAGGAAGACTGTAGGTGTTAGCTTCTGTGGTAGCGCTAAGACAGTTTCCACTATGCGCATTAATGCTTATTAAGGTATATTTGGTGCATGAACTATTAAAATATCCATTTATAGTAAGCAACAGGTATTTTTAGAGGGGATTCTGAAGTATCTGCGGACTTTAGCGTTTCGCGGACAGTAGTGGTCCCTGACACCTGCTAAACAGGTTCAGGGTATAATTGCTTTTTCAGGTTTGGGAAGCTTGTTTCCAACAGTTGAAAACGGCCTTTTGTACTCACTCACGCTATCTTAGTCTGTTAATAAAGTTGGTGTGATGATCTGAAATGCATTGATGTGACAAAAAAAAAACAAAACAGATAAATCTGTAAGGAGGCAAAAACTTTTCCACTCAACTGTAGAGATTGTCAGAGGTTTTACTGGGTTCCAGTCGATCATATTCTGACAAAATGCATGGAAGAGATGCCGCCGCAGCTCACTGGGATCGTTTGGTCAGTATTTATCCTCTTAATTTAGTCTCTATCAATATATTCAGTTGTTTTTGATGTTTCTGCTGACCTTTCTGCCATCACTGGAGAAGTCCTCAGCCTATGTCAGCTGAATTACAATACTTGCTTTTCTCAATATTTGTAGATCAAATTTACATTACTAACAACATTGCTTTAAATTTGGTAACTTCTGCTTTTACTTTATGCATTGCATAAATCACAGGATCTTAATAAAAGATCTAAAAAAAAAAAAAGCATTTTTTAAAAGCTTAATATGACACCTGTCCGGGTATCTGAGGACAATTATTAAGGGTAAAAGTGTGTGTTGTCTGTGAGCTGAATAGTGCTTGAGTCAGATGGGCTTTTACATGTAGCAACAAGAGAAATACAAGCAGTGACAACTTTGTAACGGAGCATATCAGCTAAATAGTTTCTCCAAGGACTTTTCTTTGTGCGGCTAGTACCATTCGGCCTTTTTTGCCCACAGGAGCACTCAGCGTCAACGGCTGACAAGTCTGACTAAAAGTCATCAAAGCGTTGAAGTCTTTGCTCAGACAGCGGCGAGGGTTTCAGCTCCTGCTGACGCTAGACCTCATCAGCTTTTATCCCAAACACGGCTGCGTTCTCTGATGAATCACTTCTGTCCGATCGAAGGAAGCTGGGATGCGTGTTTTAACTGAATATGCATACAGTCATCTGAGTAAGACTCTTGCATGTCTCGGACTCTGCGCGTGTCGCTCTGTCACAGGTCATTAGGGAAGACTGTTGAGGCCGCCCGTGGTACCAAACATGGCGGCACGCTAACATTGTCAGCACCAAACATTCACATCAAGGACTTTTCATCACAGAGGAAGACAGAATTGGTTCACAACTAACATGTAGTTAATGTTTGCTGCTAAATGTGATTTTTTTTTTTTTTTTTTTTTTTTTTTTTTTTTTTTTTTTTCTCCTTAACCCCCAAAAAACTAATTAAAAACTGATCAAGAGATGAGCCAAATATCAGGACTCTGGGGTATTTCCAAAGGTCACGGCTAAAAGGTTCTTCAAGTTTGTGATTCGAAACAGCAGAAAAACAATCAATATTTCACCGTAATAACACTACTCTGGACTCAGACTATATAGATTGTCCTCGAGCCACAAATCTCCAGTCCCTGCCAATATACCCTCCACCGAGCACCCTCAGGAGCACTTTAGATTGAACACCTTCTAGTTCAACACGTCCCGGAGAACAAAATCTGAACTCAAAATAAAATGAATCCACACAAAATAACATATTAACAAGCTACTTTGGTGTTAACTGATTGCAGCTTTAGCAGGGCTTTTCAAACAGATTATGAGTACCAAACAGCACACATTAAGTCTTAACTTAGCTGGTAGCCTGGTTGCATTTTTTTTGCAAAATGTAAGATGTTTCCAGAGGTCAAACTCTGATTGATGTTTCTCAACTTTTCAAATACTTGTCTCAATGAAATGTAAATTTCAAAAGGGCAAATTACTGACTCTTTCTGCCATGTAGTTTGCATGTTTTCGCTGTGCATGTGTGCGCTCTCTGCAGGGACTCTGGCTTAATCCCACAGTCCAAAAACATGACTGTTAGGTTAATTGGTTGATCTGAAACTGCCCGTTGCCATGTTTGAGTTTGTGTGTGTCCTTGTGTTGCCTTGTGTTAGACTGGCGACCTGTCCAGGGTGTACCCCGCCTCTCACCCACACACTGCAGGGGATAGGAACCAGCTCCCCTGGGATTTGGCATGGATAAGTGGCTATAAGCAGTAGATGGATGATTGAACAATAGAATAGCAACACAGTTCTGTTATATTTGTCCTTTTTAAAATGTAATTTTAAAACCAAATTTGTGAATCAGAGGACCTGCAGGTGAGGGATTTCTCGATCCCAAGTATCAAATTTGGGTCCCGATCTAAGACTAAACTCATAATGCATTTTGCCTTTGAATTGTCTGATTTTATTCCCCTCCAGTGAGTCATGCAGCCAATTTAAGTGTATTATAGGCAATGCACATTATTATGTTGATCGAATTAATGTGGATTTTCCCTCGTTACAATTTTTCACATCGAAAGAGGGACTGTATGGAGAGCAGCTGAAAAATTAGCCCTTAAATTTCAAAATGCTCAAAAATATACATTTGCAAAGCAGAAGAACTAATTTTTCAGTAATTTTTGTCCAAACACAATTATCTAAAACTACTTCAAAATATGCTACAAGCTAAATTTTCTATTAATTATATCAAAACAGAGACCAAAAACGCTAACGTTAGCCTAGCGCTTTAGCATACTAGTGTTAGCCTAGCGCTTTAGCATACTGTTCTGCAAGAAAGCATCAGCAGCAGAAACAGGAGTTTACAAAAGACTGCAGCTGTATGTATCGAGTCAGATATATCTTTAGATACAAATGATCAAACTGTACGCTCTGGATGAAACGTTGTGAGAACATTATAGCAGCTTTCTTGCCTGAATTAACCCCATGCTGGAGCAGCATTTTGAGGCTGATTTGCACAAACTCCAGTTGAAATGAGCTATCTGCTGCTGTCAAGTAAAATGAATACAGCATTGTCAGGAATGTCACTGATGAGCAAGTCAAGTGGAGCACCTTTAAATACTTCCATAGATCATTTAATACTGATGAAATGTCTTATTTCACTACAAATTTAAGCTTATTTTTCAGCAATGTACATGTTTGGATTTATGGATATTATGCATTCCACCTAAACTTAAGTGACCCAGAACAGTGTTGGGGACCACTACACAAAGGTTCACTGGTCAAATTTTCCAAAAACTACTGCAAATACAAACTTATTTGTGCAAATTTAGCTTAGGGTATATTCACACCTGACACATTTGGTCCGCTTTAAACGGACCAGAGTTCATTTCCCCCAGTGGTCCGGACCTTTTGTGCAGGTGTGAATACACTCATGGCTCAAACAACCGGACCCCGACCATCTGTTTGAGGTGGTCTCGGTCCGCTTCCAAACGAACTCTGGTATGGTTCGCCTCTGGTCTGAAAACAGACCGGTCTCGATGTGAACCAACCTCCGGTAAATATACGTCTTTTTGGACTTCGTGATAAAAGTGAGCCCTTGCTAACGCTACTGTTGAATGTGCTGATTGTGACGTAATCGTACCTGATCCGCCATTTTCTGCTTAGCAATGGTGCTGCCAGCATGTTGTGGGTCGAGACACGCAGAGCATCTCGTCTCATTCAGCTTGCAGTAGCATTTGCCGACACCGTTCCAAAATTATAAATATCACATCGCAAAATCTGTGTTTAATGAGCTGCTCTTGACATTCAAAATGGTGCTGCAGTTGTAATGACAGCATAAATGAAGCAAGCAGGACTTCCATGTTAGTTTTTTCCAGGTCTGTGATCTGTCCCGCCCCCGTCATTTCTGTCGAATGGGAGCGATGATCATCACCAGCGTGGCTTTGTTTATAAACTATAGTTCATTTGCAAAACAGCACAATGTGAAAGCGAACCGCAACAAAGGAAAAAAATGAAGTCCGCTTTTGGTCTGGACTAAATGAGCGGACCAAATGACTTTCCTGGTGTGAATATACTCTTAAATTCAATAATTAAATGTAACATTCTATTTAGATGCATTTAATGAACACAAATAATATATACAGATTTTTCAGTGTTTGAGCTGCCAATCGTTTGTTCAAGCCAGTCAAGGGAAGTTTAGCCGACTGAGATCACTGATCAGTGCGTAACTCCAATCATATTCCTCCTGCAGTTCAATTCCAGCTAAAAGAGGCTGGAAAGTAATGGAAGAAATTCACTAACCCAAAACATTTTCACTCCCACCTCATCACATGTTTTTTTTTTTTCAGATGGGTGCATTTGAATTAAAATCTAGATACAGCCTTAGCTTTGATTTTTTTTTTTTTTAAAGCAGGAGTGTTGTCCTTGTCTGTAGGCAAATATGTGTTTATACTTTACAACAAGTTAAAACCAATAAATCCAAACTCACATTTTATCTGCAAATAAAAATAAAAGCAGTCTTAAAATGTAGTGCTGTCTATGCCTTCCATATATCTTCCTCTGAGGTACCAAGAGCATTTATATAATAATCTCCAGGAAAACACACAGCATGCATTAATTATATAACATATGCACCAGTAATGTTGAAACAGTTCCCATCTGCTCTCTGTTAAAGGCATCTTGAGCTGTGCAGCCCTGCTTTAAGTACACAAAAAGTGAGGTTTCTACACTCATGCACCCATCGAACCAAAGTTAATCCATATTTCCTGCTGTGTTAATGTGTCTGAAGCACGTATGGACACATTTAAGGAGCTGTAGCGCAATGCAGCTCTGCTGCTTACACAGCCTACACAGCAAGCTTTCAACTACTTGCTTATTACTATCTTTAATGTCGTGATTCAACATGTTAAAACACCTCTAGCATTCTTATATTTTGCTTCCAAACAGCCAGACTTGCTGTTAGTTCTTTAAATGGTCTTGATTGACATTTCTTCAGGCTTTTTCATGATTTTTCATAGTTTCTCTTTGGATTTTGGCAGCAGAGTGTTTTTCACAAGTATTGATCTACATGAAATAAACAGCATGTCAGGGTCTTTCGGGAAAGTATCCTCATACAGAACTTTACATCCTGGAAACAGCTGCATTCAGGACCACAAAGCCCTACAGAAGCAGATCCATGGAGTAGAAATCTGCACCAGGTCTGCTTTCCTGTCCCTGCAGAACATTTACATAAAATGATGTTGCACCAGAGCAAACATGACGGTTAAAGACTTGTCACACCTCAGGAATAGCCTGTTTCAGAGGCTGAGAGCCCTCATGGCCAAGACTGAGTGCCTCAAGAAGAGTTTCAATGCTCACACACAACGCTATGACACAATGAGCATCTGAACCAACATTAAGGCCTTACGGTATCTAAAGGCCACAATATTTCCTGTGGATGTGGAAAGTGTCTCGTGGAGTGCTCTCCAGTTGGTGTCCTGATGTGACTGTCTGTGGAATATAATAAACATGAGTCCCAAATATAAAGGTGAGTGTTTTAAGTTTGACACCCTGTATTTATGTTTGAGACTCCTTTTTTTTTTAAAAGGAAGTAGTTCTTGCTTAAAACAACTTATTTTTCTGTTTTTGCGCTACTCAAACAGTCAGACTAAATATGAACAACTTGTAATGACTGAATGGATATTGGCTGACTTTTGTTTAACCAATGGCTATGTGCTAATAATACTGAAACTACTGCCTTCTATTCTAGTTAACCAGTTATTTCAGTGTTTTTACTGCATTCGATCATCTCTAGTTCAAAGTTTAAAATACCTATACTGACTGAATCTATACCAGCTCATTCTACACCAAAAAGATATTCTTAAACCCCTCTATAAGATTTACAAAACAGTTATTCTTTTCGTAAAAACACTAGAGGGAGAATTTCAATGTGGTTTTGGCATCATGACACATCAGAATTAGACAGTCATAGAAAATGTACTATACAGACTGTTGATGGATTCTTTAAAACCTAAGTTTTGATCTGTGAAACATTTAATCCCTTTATTTAAAAAAAAAAAAAACATTATTCTGGGTTGGGTATGTAAAGATTTGTGATTTCAGTTTAACATCCTGCTTTAAACGCAACCAGCTAACAAACACCTTGGAGGATCAACCAACATCACTTGGTTACACCAGGGCAGAAGAAGCCTCCAAACCCTTTAAAAGTGTTTGTGTGGAACCATTTTGGGTCCTTGTTTTAAAAAATAAACGGTGACAGACAAGAAACGACGCTCTGTGGGACTATCGCAACAGGCTAATCATTAGCCTCTGGATGCTAACGGTAAAGTTAGCTTCTGCTTCACAGCTTCCTATCGCCACTAAAGGGCTGTAATGTAAATAAGCATTTAATCATCTCTTTTTCAAGGTCTAAAATAATAGTGTAGAACTATTCAGTTCTAGTTTGAATAGACAGGCTCTATAACTCATATTTAGATTCATACAACCTTTATTCTATTTGTAAAAACACAAAATGTGAGCTTTTTAATGGTTTTTGGCATTTAGACCAGCTTAAAATAAGACAAGCATAAGCACTAGGCCGTCTAGAATAATCTACACTGAATAAAGCTTTTTTAAAATACATTTTTTAGTTGTGAATACTATCAAATGGGTATTGTTAGTTTTCCCAAATTTAACGCTAAAATTTCATTTCCTTGACGTGAACTGGTAACGTCTGATCTCGTGAGCTCCTTGCATCAGCTGCTCATCTTATTTTTTTAATATTCCAGTATTCAAATATTAAACGAGGTTAGTATTTCGTCATGATTTACTTTTACTTTTATTCATTATTTAACTTATTTTCTCCTTCTTTTCTATCATAAGCCTATTAGAAGAGTAGACTGAAATACATTTTACTATAACTTTATATGTGACAGAAAAAACTATCTTGAAATCGAGGAAATCATATTGTTGTTGCTAAAATGCTGTTTTCTGTCTGGCTGTGTTATCTTTTGTGTTATTCATTCATGGATTCAGTAAAAGAAATAGGTAAAAACTGTGTATTTGTGGGCCTTTTATGTCCTGACATAACATTACCTGATTCCTTGAGTTTAGAAACTGAACCGAAAAGAGAACGTTAAAATGTCGAGGAGAACTATAGATGAAGACCACCTAAAAAGATTACAAGAAAGCCTGGATTATTGAAAACATGATGTAAAGAAATGAGGGATGACTGAAGATTTTTGCACAATACTGTACATACGTTTCAGAGAACAAATCCAACAGCACATCATTTAGGAACAAGATAACTGATAACACGTGCAGATTGGTGCTACGCTTCTGAATATAGATGAATGTTGGAGAACGAGTGTGAGGGAGAGAGAGTTAAACAAAGAGAGATTAGAAAGTAGGTCCATTACTGTTGCTATGGAGATTAACGAGATACAACAGTCTTGATCGTTATGGGAAAGAGAGGAGTGTGTGATTCTGTGAGTGTGTGACGGTGAGAGATAAAACCAGCGAGAGACGGGAAAAGTGAGAAACACTCAAGGAAATGAATCCCATCGAGGCTGGTTTTTCTTTCCTCGGATCGATTTGTGTAACTGGGACAACAAACTGGTTGTTAGGGGAGGTCGAAGGTGTATTTGCTGAACTCTGAAACAAAGCACTTTGAAACAAATGATGGTTTCAGAATAAATTTAAAAGAAATCGACTCCCCGCGTGCCTGCCCGTCAGCTCTCTTTGAATATATGAATTAAAGTGCGACATTTGGCTGCGAGCTGCTGGCAGCGGCGCTTGGAGAGGAGGAAAAGGTCTGCCAGAGGACAAAGGCAGCACCGGCTGTAGAGTATTATGTACAGATTTAAAGCTGGAAATGAAAAACAAAAAAGAAACACCAATCAATTTGGTTTTAGATATGATGCCTTTAAGCTGAGATTTACGCACCTAATTCCCAGATTTAATGTAAACGTGAGAGAAATCTACATTCCCACATGTAAACAAACCTAGAGAACCACAGCAATGATCCTTATTAGCTAATATAACCTCACTCTTCTTTTTTTCTTTGCAAAAAAAGTAATATAAAGCATGAGAAATCCACATTTTCAGTATTTCATACTGAATGATCTCATTCGGCCCCTGACAACAACTCAAGGATGGAGCAAATCTGGCTTGCAAGGACAGGTGGTCGATGCCATTTTTTATTTTTTAGGGTGAGATTTCCCACAGACAAATAGGTTTCTTGATATATTTTTTTTAGTTACAACAATAAGTATTCTTTTCTTTTATTAACCACTTTTCACCTTTAAATTTGTAGTAGATAGAACCTGAAACATCCCCCGTCTCCTTTTGAAATAACCTGGGCTAAATGAAGCGAGCGTCAACCATTTTTGCTAATTGTAGACAAAAAAACGATCCAAAAGTATCTGGATATTATTTGGTTGTCTTTTAATAAGGCACTCGTACAGGACCTTATTGTGGTATCAACAGTGATTTATGGATTCCTTTTTACTTTGTTTTTCCATCTTTATTAAAAAAGATAATTTTATGGCTCCTGACTCCATTCAACTTGAATATTTTGGCCCTTAAAGCAACAAGGTTTGGACACCACAGTGCAAAATGCGACACGACTGTTTAAACTGGAGATGCTTTGAAAACTATTGGATGCGTATTTAATACCGCATATGGAAGTGGCACAAATCGGATTTTTAAATTTTTTGTTTGGTTGAAAAGATGGGAATTGGGCGGTTCAGACCGAGCGTAGCCTTCGTGCTTTTCTCATTCGCCAGGTTGGTTTGTGTGAAGCGTTTTTATGTTCAAAATAAGTTGCATTTGGCATTTGTTTCTTCACCCTGTTTAAGAAAAGCCTTACTATACGTTAACTGACTAAAGCCGAGGTACGGACCACACCTCAAATATACACATCTAGTTATTCCTCAGACTCTGCCCTATTGTCCTGAGAGAGTTCGAGTCCGTCCGAATGTGTGCCAGTGAAATTCAAATCGTGATTAGTCTGTTCTTGTTTCTCCGTAATGAGTGATATTAAGGGCCGGTGGATTGTGCGGCAGATCCAGAGGTCGATGAGACCTAAGCGAGGCACAGCTTCTGAAGCACATCCCACTCCATGTGCAGATCTGAGAACAACGAGAATTCATTATAACGACGAGCGCTCACACAACCGCAGCTGCACACACTTTCATCTTCCTTCTTATCACACATAAAAAGCCACAAAGGTGTTTGATCTAATGTTCGCATTTCTAGTTTTCAACAGTTTTTTCAGTACATAAGGAAATTAGCTGGATGAACTTGTGCAATTTGAGTGGGTGGGTATAGAAATGTGACAATGCACAATGCATCGGCGCACTCTGTGACAGCAGTTATTTTAACTCCTAACAAGCTCGTTGTGAAGGTGTGGAGATGCAGATGAGGCCTTTATGTGTGTCTATATTTGTTATCACCTTTGATTCATCTAATTTAGCCGGGAAAAGATACTAACAGATAACAGCAGGAGAGAGGAGCAACGCAACGAAGAGGAAATGAAGCAGCGTTGATGTCGACAAAATGGGAAAAGTGCCGTGCGGAAAATAGTAATAATAGTGAGAACAATGGTGAAGAGGAAATGAGAAACGCCTCGAAGAGCACTTTAGGCTGTAGAGGCCAGAGAGATGAGATAATGTCCTGCATCAAAGGAGATAAATGGACGATTTCGTAGAAATGTTTTGTTTTACTTTGTTTTACTTCTGGATTAGACTCACATTAATGAACAAAACAAAAGCTGCTTATTGTTAATCAATTTTGATGGAGTGCTACGGTCGTGGAGAAATAGAGATTTAATTGTTGCGTCATCCTTTCAGGATAAAAATCCAAATTATGTCATCCATCCACCGTCTGTACCTGCTTATCCTTCCAGGGTTGCTGGGGGGCTGGTGCCCATCTCCAGTGGTCATTGGGCGAGCGGTGGGGTACACCCTGAACAGGTCACCAGACTGACCAATTACCCTATTAGCCATGTTTCTGGACTGTTGGGGGGGGTAGCTCTGTTGCCTTGCAGAAAGAACAACCATGTTTGAATCCCAGCCTCAGTTCTCTCTGGGTACTCCAGGTTCCTCCCACATTACAAAAAACATGACTGATAGGTTAACTGGTCTCTTTCAGTTGCTGTTAGATGTGAGTGTGTGCACGGTTCTTTGTCCTGTGTGTCTCTGTGTTGCCCTGAGATGGACTACCAACCAGGGCTGGAACGATTAATCGTGATGAATCAATGATTGAAATAATCGTCAACTAATTTTGTAATTGATTAATCGTTAACTGGAGTATACAGACTAAAACAAAAGGCCAGTTGCTGAAAGAACACATCAGAGCAGTAATTAAGCCAAAACTGTACAAAAAATATTTACATTTTGTATTTAAGATTAAAAAAAAAAACCTGTCTGTGAATATGTTCCCTCCAAAACTCTTCAAGTGTCATAGTTCTCTTGAAATCTCTTATTTAGCACCTTTTGCTATCAAATTATTAATTGATATTCAAAAATATAATCAACATGTCAGTCCTGCACTGTACTGATGTTAAGTCCAGCAGGAAGGGCTGAGCTTTTTCACATGTTGATGTTAGAAGTATTTTTTAGCTGCAGATGCATCCTTTGCTACAAATGATCAAGCGTTCACGAAAGAAATGCTGTTATTGCATTTTAGACAGAAGAGTTTATTTTCTTATTTAAAAATGGAATTGAATTATTTATTTGCATCTTTTAATGTGTTTGTAATGTTGCATAAAGAGGCTTAAATGGTTAAATGTAAAATCTGCAGAACGTCCCAACTGTTTTTTCGATTAATCGTCAGAATAATTAATAGATTAATCATTTGGTTAAACAGTCGTTAGTTGCAGCCCTACTACCAACCTGTCCAGGATGTTTTTATTCGAGACTATCATACCTTGAGATTCTCATAGCTTTTTCAGCATTCTTGTTATTCTCTGAAGGTTCAACACATTCTGAGCATCTTTTGAAGACCTGATCATACGCTGCCTGTTGGTCAGCCAAGAGCATTGTGTTGTTTACCCTAATTAGATTAATTAGGTAATCTATGGCATGATGAATGATTGATCCTGCAGACTTAGACATAAACATAACTTTTAAAAAAAGCAAAAGACGTTTAACAGATGGTCGGTTTATAAATCTTGACAGGTCAACAGAAATGTACTTCACCTTTATTATTTATTCTTCCCTTTAAATAAAGTACTTCATAAGCTACATGAGTATCAATTTTCAGATTGGCATCTTCTACGAGCTGCTAATGCATAAAAATAATGAACTATACATTAAGACTGTCCCAATAAGCAATAAATCAGGTAACTGCTTGATAAATTAAAATGAGCTCGATAATTTCCATTCTGCTGATTAATATTTTTAGCAGTGCAATTTTGTTTACAGAGACTTCATAATCCATTTTATTTATGGTTTCGGTTGTGTGTGGTTTTTATTTCCATTTTATTTATTGCTTTTGGTTGTCGTGTTTTATTTTGGACACTTAGAATATCTTAAAAAATTACCATATAAATACAGAATGTGGAAAAAATAGGAAAAAAATACTGTCATGGTTAGTTGTGTGGACCCAAATGCAGAAAGGCAGAGTCAGCAAGTGGTCTTTGAATATTTAATAAAAACAATGAATGACAAAAAACTTACAAAAAAAACCACTGGAGGACGCAGGAAGCCAGAGCAAAAACAAAGCATGAATCCACGGAGCAAAACAGTGGGCACAACTGGGAAAAACTCGGGCAAGGAAACAGGTTGACAACAGGGAGACGTCAGGTAGCATAACAGGAGGAACCAGAGAGGAGCTCAAATACCAGGGGAGTGGACGGTGGAACAACGGCTGGGCTGATGAACTAAACGTTTGCAGGTGTGGAGAAGGAGCAAGAGGGGAACCGAGGGGAGAGAATGGCAACAGGGGAGCAAGGAAAATAATCCAATAGTAACTGAGCATAACCAGACATCAGGAAATAACCAGAACAATTAAGAAAAGACGGAAATAAACAAAACAACAAGGGATAACAAACATAATCTAAAAATAACTGAAAACTCAACTAAGAGCTGGACAGGCAGGAATAAACTAGGATGGGTGAAATAAATGGCAGGAATTCAATACTAAAAAAACAACATTAGCAGAGTGCAAAAGAGGCAGGACCTGACAAATGCATAATGAAAGAAGTGATGGTAAATAAAAAAAAATGAGAAAAAATAAATAATCAAATAAAGGCAAGTAATAAAAAAATAACATTGGAAATACATTGGAAAATTAAATATTAGTGATAGAGTTAAGTGTTTTTTACAAAATTAAATTTTATTGGTCTTTGAGAGGGCAAACTTGCGTTATTATGCCATTAACAATTAATACTTGAAAGTGGTCTAAAAAACCAATATTATTTTTTTATCACAATAATTTCTGGGACAATTTGTCGTCCAGCAAAATCTGTTATCGTGACAGGCCTGCTATACATTGATCCTCATTTCCGATTAAATTGTAAGTTGATTTGTAATTTTATGCAAAGGAGTTTATCTCTCTTTCTAAATACATCACACATTCATTGGGTTATAATCTGTGCTCCAAAGTCGTGTTTGCTCCTCATGCATCCCTACAGCAGCAGATTTAATACAACGGAGCTCAGGTGGTGGCCCCTGATGAGCAGCAAACAAAACGAGATCTGTACGGCGGGCTCCATGCAGCCCTGCTCTAACAGGCCCTGGCAGTTTGACGCTGTGGCTGTAGATAATCCACATAATGTAATGTATGCAACCTCATAATGCACATTACACATAGAACGTTACGCAACCTAACAATCAGCATAATCTGATATATTTCACTCACTCTGACAAACTCCCGGCGCACAGACCTCCCTACCCCAAGTCATTTTGCAGATGTTCATATTCAGTATCTGCCAGCATGCGTTTGTTTGTCTTAATGCTGTATGTGTGTGTGTGTGTGTGTGTGAGTGTGTGAGAGAGAGGGGGGACTTTGTGTGTGTATGATGTTAAGAGGTAGTGGCAACGCAGAGCTCAGACTTTTCCATCCCTTAGTAATGTCGCACACAGAGGGGAAAGAAAAGAGCCCGAGGAAGCTTCCTGCTCTGCACACATCCATGTTTATCATGCATAAATAAGCGAACATGAAAACTGAGAGTGACTGTTACAAATCAGCACTATTTCTGTTCTGTTAAATGATACTCATTAATCAATTGAAAAGTTGTACGCTAAAGTTTCTTTTTGGGGTTATGAGCTATATCTGGGCCACTCTGGATTGACTCAGAGGGTAAATAGAAAAGATTTGCAGCACGAATTTGCGTTGCAGTTCCTGACATTTCTCCAGAGCGGCGATTCCAAACTCGCTCCCTGCTGTCACACACAGAAATGCATTTTAAAAGCGTTTTTTATGGGATTAACAGGTAGTGGAAAAAATGAATACACCAGGTTTGTAGGAACTGTAGGCAGGGGGCGTTTTTGATTAAAAGTTTATTCTTTGCAAGCATAATCACTGGGTGCAATGAGTCTCTCAGTGTTCCTACATACCTTAAAATCCTACACTTTTCCAGACTGATTTACAGTCATGTCATTTTTAAAGCATAAATTCAAAAGTATAAAATAATAATTAATAAAGAACAGATATTTTTACAGTGGTTTTAGGTACATAACCTGGAAGGAAGGAGGGACGAAGAAGGAAGAATGGATGAGTGGGATTTTTCGACAGAAGGACTGGGAATTAAATTTGGAAATACAAATATTTTTCCATGCTTATCTATACCTGGAAAATGCTTAAATTAAAGTCCATACTTTTCCCAACTGCAGGTTCTTAGACTAGTTTTGGTGAGGAAGTAAAATCCAAATTAACCGATGTTTATACAGAACTACTTCTTAAACAAATTACAAGTTTCACACTTTTATGTTTACATCAGAAAATGGTGAACAATAAGTAGCCTAATCTGAAAAGACCGGAAGAAAACTTTATGCTAAACTCCTTTAAGGCTGTTGTGCTGTAAATTTTACCCAAAGAAATCATGTACGGTTGCAGGAATCCAACCCAAATGTGGGACCCCCAACCGCACCTTTATTTAAAAGCCCCTTCTCTGCAGTGGAGTCTCACTCTCGCTGGTTAATGTCTGGTACGGTCATAGCAAGGCTGGGCGTGTCTCCATTGGGAGTGTGTTCCTCACCATGTGGGCAGGAATATGGGAACGTGTCATTTTGTGCGTGTCCCCTTGGGCGACCAGTTTTGCCGAAATCTCTCTGTATATTTGTTCGTCGCGGGTTTCCCCGTCCGGTTGACACCGTCTGCGCTCTTCTAAGGGAAATAGATATCTGATAGAACATGAATAGAACTCCTCTATTGATTTTAAAGCAGTGGTGATCGTTACGAACAAACTGCCTAAAGCCTGAGTCAACAGACTTCAGTCTATATATGTTCTGTTAAGTCTTAGTACAACATTTAAATATGATCAATAACAACGTTCTCTCAAAAACACCTAAAAGTGATATTTTAACTAAGGTACAACATTAGATGACAAATTCCAATCTCTCTAAACGGAACAGTATTGTGTTTTCCAGGTACACAGAATAATTTTAAAGCACAATCAAGTAACTATGTTACCTTCAGTTGTTACAAAAATGCTGCATATATCAAACATGACTTAAAAGAAATTTGACTTTGTAATTTAACACCTTGAAATTGGGCCTCTGTCTCTTTAAGAAAGTACTGCTCTTTCAAACACTTTGCCCTCAGGGCGTCATCACAGCAGTGTTTCTCCTTTAAGCCGTTTACAACCGTTCTTATGGCATTGGACTGCGAAGTAGTTCGTATGATGAGCTCAGTAGGTGCGCAGTTCCACCAGGTGTTTGTCATCACAACAGCGCCGCTCCATAAACCCTTTTAACAACGTTTTTACCAGCGTTGCACTGAGAAGTAGCTTATATAATGAGCTCAGTAGGTGCGCAGTTCCACCAGGTGTTTGCTAATTGCTGCTGGCTAGTCTGGAGGAGCTGAGTGGGGGAGTCTCAGGGAGGGGTGCTCTGTGAGGTGGAGGCTCTGAAGCTTAGAAACTGCAGCTCCGAGGAGAAGATGTGTCTCAAAGGCAGAGCTGTATCCACCCAGGCGTTTTGCACAGCTGAATGGTTGCCATGGGAGATTAAAGGATCTTTCAAACATGCATGAAAGAATCAAAGCAACACTCCAGGTATGTTTTTGATGAGGGAATAACATTATAACATGATGTAAAGCTAAAAAAAAGTCGATTTTACGTAATACTGCCTCTTTAATGTTATTTGTCATGGAGTACCTCAAGATCCTGTGTTTGGACTTTTTCTTTTCACTATATATCAGTTTTGTTACTTGCATTTTCATCTTTCTGCCTCCTCTCTCCACCTCACCCCTATCTGGAGAAGGTAGACGACCTTTCTTCAGGGTTACCTACTGCCATGTGCAGGCGCTGTGGAAAGAATGAACAAACCTATCTAATGAAGTAAACAATGAGAGACCTGGAGACCCAGACGTGTAGTTTTTCTGGTTTTATTTTTGTCTTCTTGACACATCTATCTTTCCTCAGTCATTACAGAGATGTCTGTTTACCAGTGATGTGACAGCACCGGAGACTTGGCATCTGACAGACCTAGTTTGAGCATTTTTTATCAGGCAACTTTTTATATATAGATAGGGATAAAATTATTCTTTCTGCTCAGAAATAAACTAGGTTGTATTATAAAAGAACATGGCCTACTTAGATGGATTTAATTGACTTACATCTAAGCCAAACATCAACTGGATGTGTGTACTTTATCTGTGCAGCACCCTAGGCAAACTTTTGTTCTAAATAACCACTTTATTGAAGAAAATATAATCCATCTAAAAGGGCACTTTACAAGTCAATAATAAAGAGCCAGCATTGTCTTAGACCCTTTATACACCATGCAATTAATTGTGAAAATAAACACTCCTGCAGAGATAGGAAAAAACTGTTCCTTTGAAATAATGCCAGCAAGTGGAAAGCTGCACTGCGAGTCTGAGTTTTGCCAGCAAGCCGGACCGTTTGATTTCAAAGCAGATGGATAACACAACTGATTCGTTTGTGTTCAGGAAATGGGAGAGGCAGAGCTGTGGTAAATATAATGAAGTTTAATGGAAACCTCTTTCATTAACTCAGTGCTCTGCTGCATTATAAAAACACCTCACCCTGTCATATTTTGATTTTACTGCCAAGAAGGGAAAACATCCATCTCTGTATTGCAGCTTTGGAAAAGGCAGTTATTTTCCACGAGGACCAGCTTTGATTTTATGTCCTCACTGCCACGTTTGACTGAACTGGTCCCATGCAGGTCTGAGGGTCTTAGATCTGATGCAAACCTTCACTGAACACAGAATGGTATGAATGGTTTCAATTTTGGTTTGCCATTGAACCATTAGAAGATAGTGATAAATAAATGAAAACTGTATGCCATCCCCTATACCTTTTTTTTCAATCAACAAAATGCAGAAAAATTGTAGAAAAAATATTTTATTTCTAAATATTGCAGCCCTGTTCATCTATTGAATCACTGTTCAGCTGCAGTTATTACGCTGCATTGATGACATAATGATTGGACGATGAAGTAACGACCTATTGCGTTACTTATTGCATTTAATAAGTACATGATTATTACATAATTATCTGTTGCTACACATGGTAAGTCCCGTAGGCTATTGCAAATGTGTGTTTCGAAGCAACTTTACAGTAATGGGAGGTTCTGCCCTGGACTGGAAGCCAAACATTGATTACTTCTGTTTATCGTGACGTTTTTTTTTTTTTACTCCACAGCAACAGGTTGGGGAGGGAAGTGATAGTACCATAACTTATAGAAAACAGAACAGTTTGAAAACAAAAAAAAAGTTATAATTTAATCTTTTTATTTTTAAAAAGATAAACGCTTCAATACAGAAAACAGTATCTGTCTTCCCTACTATATTATTTTTCATGTGGTTTAATGTAAGCAGCGAAAGCTGTATCTGTAGTGTTTGTTATTCTTCCGGGAATAACAAGGAAGCCCAACCATATATGAAAACAGATGCATCAGCGGTGTGTGAAATTTAAGTATTTTTAGAGTTTAGCAAAAAAGTCACAATAGAAATAGCTCAACAGCGCCCCTTGGTAGCTTTCAAAACAACCTCATCATTTAGCTAACCTTATCATCGAGGTTTGAAATTTGGTACACTTGTAGAACTTCCCAGGACCGACCCATGTTGCTCCCATTCTCTACACACAGGAAGTCGGCCATCTTGGATTGAATTAGCAATTCTGACCTCGTTTTGGGTGTTTACAGCCTCTGCATTTGATCGAATTCTTCCTCGAGGTTTTGAACGATTGGGTTCAAATTAGGTCAGTATGCCCTTAAGACGTGGGGGAATAAAAGTTATCAAAAACCTAAAGAAATGACCTGATTACTAATCAAGCAGGTAAATATTATTATTTTGTATGTAAATATGGAGAGTTTGTAAAACCTTCATAAAGAATCCACAATATAGTTGTCAAAATCAGGCCCTCAGAGGAAATATATTTGGCCCCCAGATATTTCCTAATGTCCTATATCTGCTGAAAAGTTACTTGTTGGTTTTTTTAATTTAAAGTGTATTCAAGATATTTGCACTGGAAACCAGACCAAAAATACTTTGTAAGATTTTGCGTTTGTGCAGTGCAGAAATCACAGCACTTTCAACGTGCGATCCTCCAGCTCAATCCTAACATGTAAAACCTTTCTACAATCACGCATGCATGCGTCTTACAGCCACAATGCATGCAGAACCAGCCAGCAGTCATGCATGGATGACAGTCGGACTGCTTTTATTTGTCAGCGTGTCCTTTTATCAGATTATGTAAATCAGGTTCTGGTTTATGCTGCTGTGATAGATTGCATACGAATGAAGAGGGTGAAAAAAACACGGGAGGCAAGGCAAGGACAGAGTCACGGACCTTTAAATGATGGGGGGGAGATACGGAAGAGATGGTGAAAACTGGACGAAGCAGTGACAGGCGAGAGGTGAGGCAGAGAGGAGGAAGGTAGTAAACAACCAGAGAGTGGACAGGAGAGGAGACAGAGCGGAGTAATGGGCCGACCTGGAAAGCAAAACTGATAGACCGAGGATGACAGAGAGATGGAGAAAGAAATGTGGATTTGGAGGGATGAGATAGCAGCAAATAGACAGCACAAATGAGAGGAACGTAACAGCGAAATGAGATGGAGAATAAATGGAGTTTTATTTCATAACGATAAACCAGACAGAAACACTGCAGGCCTCATTTCTGTCTTTAAGCCCCATGCCGTAGCTCAGCACTATTAGTTTTGAAGGTTACCTAGTTGGATTATTACTTTCTGAGATTAGGTCCTGCTATTCCGAGGATCAACAGGAGGGCTTATCGATATTCCTCTTATATAAGAAGCAGATTAAATTACTGCAGGAGGAGGGCGACGTCGGTGGAGCAGAGGAGAATTACAGAGTAACGTTTGGCTTAGATGATCTCTGACAGGTGGATTTATTTCTGAAGAAAAGAGCAGATCCGTCCGTCCATCCATCCATCCATCCATTCATCCGTCCGGTAATCTATCTGTCCATCCATCCATCCATTCATCCACCTGTCCATCCATCCGGTAATCCATCCATCCATCTGGTCATCCATCTGGTCATCCATCCATCCATCCGTCCGTCTATCCATCCATCAATCCATTTATCCGTCCATCCAGTCTCTAGTATTTGCAGATTCTATATTTAAAGCATGACGACTACAGAAATATCCGCCTCAGATTCATGGTGAAGTTCTTTATTTAGACTTTAAAAGAACTGCGAGCCATAAAGACCTGAGTCTGACAGTCTGACCTGAGAGCTGTGTCCTCAAGCTCCTGGACGCTGTTGAAACCATCCAGCCCCAGACACTCATCCTTCTGTTCGTCTAAAAGAGGCTGCAGCCCATGTTGAGCAACAACTGCATCCAGAACTAAGAGAGCCATGGGGGGGTGGAGTGAGTCGAACAAGCAGGCATGACTGGAGGGTTAAATTAAAGACTGAAAGGGTGGAGAGGTGGAGACAGCGGAAGAGAAAAATAACAGGGCCTCGAATGGGAGGAGAAGGAGGCTGGAGAGTCAAGCCATAAACCTGCTGCTGAAATTAAAAGCAGCTCATCTGCTTAACAGCCGTTTGATTTGGGGTGTTCTTCCTTCAAAAACAGCGTACACCGCTGTCTTCAACCATGCACTTCACATGAAGCCCACCGGAGCGTGTCCAATCTCTAAAGCTCCTTTCCGTTCCCAGGAGAAGCCATAACTGTTAATAAAACAGAATCTACAGCCACCATTCTCTCTCGAAGCGTGATTTTTCCAGAGCTCTCAAAGCTGAAACCGAAAAAAAAACCCCACTGGAGAGTACTTTGACTAAAGAGGAAGAGGCATTTGGTGTATTTTATTTCTTCTATATAAAAGTTTAGATTCTCTAGAAGGCATTCGATAGCAAACTGTATAAAGCCTTTAATTTACCGCTTGAGTCAGAGAGATGAGACTGGACGACCAATTAGATTTTAAATTTCTTCTAAAGTGCGGTTCACACATTGACGCCATCACGAATCTGCCTCCCGGTGCCGGACTCACTTTGGGTGCTCGAGGGTCTTTAAAGGTCACCGAATTCTCCATTTTCACAGTCGGCTGCGCAAGTTATTATTCACTTTTCTTTCTGCAACTTGCTTCCCATTAACAGTTTCAAAAGAGCAGATTGCACAGAATCTGGCCTGAGAGAGGTTGAGAAAGAAAACGGCAACAGGGAGGATTTTTAGATTTTTTTTTTTTTTTTTTTTCTCCCTTCTTTGCATCTTTATGTTGCTGCCAAAAATCAAAGCCTCCCTGAGATGTAATCCAAGGCAGAAACAACAATTTCCAACAACAAATACGACATCTCCAGGGCAGCGTGCCCTGAGTCGATGCATATATATCACACACACTGTCTCCCACACATGCTGCTGTCTGTGGAAGTGTGTGTCATACGCTCGGTGTGCTAAAGCGCGGGGCTCCGCTCCACTATGTTGTTTTCTATTCTTAGCAGCAGAAAGGAGAGCCTTTCTGCATATCAATGACCGCGCTCATCTTTAAACATCATCTGGTCGGATGACAGCGATGAGACGTGTTCACGTCTGTGTGGAAATTCATTCATCTGTCTTCGGTTGTTCTGCGCTCGTTTGTACAGGTCTGAATGTGTGCACTTTTTTTATTTTTATTTTTTTAGATTTCCTGTCACTGTGTGCATGCTGAGGAGGGGTATTTCAATTAAAGACCCAAAGATCATGATGATTATCTTTCAAGATCCTTAAATTAACTTGGTCAAGGAGTCAAATCATGTACATTTTGGTTTTTACTTCCTGCACACCTGCATCACTGGGAACTATAAAGCTTCTACGCCAAATCAGCCAAGAAGAAATCCCCTTCTGTTGTGTTTCCTCCACTAAGAGGCCCAACCTTTTTTTGTGTTCAATAAAAACCAGATAGAGGTTAGGGACATGCTTTGATGGGGTTAACCTTGTAATTCCCTGCATTTTCTGCTGGATTTAGTACCAAATTCAGAAATAGACATCAAAGTGAATAAGTGTCAGGCAGGAAAACCCTGATCAGT
Source organism: Anableps anableps (assembly GCA_014839685.1). Classification (NCBI taxonomy): domain Eukaryota; kingdom Metazoa; phylum Chordata; class Actinopteri; order Cyprinodontiformes; family Anablepidae; genus Anableps; species Anableps anableps. Next base: position 21,398,770 of record CM026085.1, read on the forward strand.
GCATCTCTATGCATTGTGTTAACACACACCTGTTTGCTCTAAACCTGCAAACTTCTGCTTTCATATGAGTGGTCACACTTGCTGACAATCAGTTAATCAAGCCACAACTCCTGAAATGCATTGAAACAAGCAACTTTGTACTCGCTTTTTTACATGGCTGGACAGTATTTTGCATTCTTTTCCTCCTGCTCCTGGTTTTCTCATCGGATGTTTTCACACTTGATAGTCCGGTAGATTCGGTTCGATTGGGGACCAAAATTGCAACATTTGTTACATTTTCAGCTGCTGCGGTTCGCTTTCACTCTGCACTGTGTTAAACAAACCAAATGCATTGAGCAACCTGTTCACCGCCTCGCCTGTGGGGGCGCTGCACCAAGAACCACTAAAGGAAACAACATGAAAACCTCTGAAGAAGAAAAATGGAGTGGAGTTTAGATTTTAGTGGTTGTAGGATTACTCTTTGCCAAATGTGCTAAACAAACACCCTTCAACAATGGGCTCAGCATCAGCCATTTTTCCTGCTAGTACTGGACAAACACGTTTTTGGTTGTATTTACCCAGAATTCCCTGCACTGTAGTCCGCTTCCTGCTTTTTGAGCGGTCTCCGGTCCGCTTGGTGTCAACATACGTATTGAAACCACACGCAGAGTTCACTTCAACCGAGCCGAAACCTCGGTTTTTAGACAGATCAGAGTTCTAAAGGTTTATTCACACCAGCCCCGTTTATTCCGCTTTAACTGAACGCTCGTCTGTCTGCCTTGGATGCCAAAACACCCGTGTCTCGCGCTAGCAGGAGAAATGGCTCGTAGTCTTTTACCAACGACAAAACAGAAATCCTGCAACCACTAAAATCTAAGCACCACTCCATTTTTGTTTACATTTTTTGAAGAAGGAACTTGCGCTCAGTGTCTTCAGAGGTTTTCATGTCGTTTCCTTCAGTAGTTCTTGGTGCAGCGCCCCCACAGGCGAGGAGGGGAACAGGTTGCTCAAAGGGTTTGGTTCATTTGACACAGTGCAGCGTGAAAGAGAACCGCAGCAGCTGAAAATATAACAAATGTAACTTTGGTCTCCTGTGGAACCGAATCTACTGGACTATCAGGTGTGAAAACACCCTCAGTTTTAAAGTTTCAGCATTGCCACATGACGATGCTGGTACGCAGGGTTCACACGGGCAGAACCTCACAGGCTGGTACAGATAACGTCAGGCTTTGTAATCACACAGACTGCTGACTGTGAATCGCAGAACAACAAGAACTATTTAACAACAAAACAATGTATTGATTTGAGCTCCTTTATTCAACGGATGGTCCGTTTCTTCATTTCTCATGAGCTATACAGAAGCTAACACTCATTCTGTTTAAGACGGTGAGGCACTTTAAAGCTCTGATGCACAACACAGCTAAAAACCACCTGTTTCCTCATGCATATCCCCAGAGGGTTCATTAAACTTTCATCTCTCATTTAAAGCTTTCTTATAGACTACCCAACCTTTAAATGCATTGCATGTCTGGAAAGTCTTTTACATTAAAATGTATAAAATCCCCTCTGTCTCTGCCATTATGTGAGGATAACTTAAAGAGACATTTCCACATGATTAGGCTGATTAACTGCTAAACTACAGCCTTTGAAAACACAGTTCTTGATCTAATAAGATTATGCATCCATGTAGCATTAAGTAGTTTTGCTGTTGTCTGTAGTTCTATTTCGGGGGCCAATAAATACCTGTCGTAATGTCAGAGGGTTTCCAGCCAAACCTAATAAAACTTAAACTTTATCAGTTCAGGCATTTGATATATTCCGATGTGAAATTAGAAATTATACAGTCAGTCCTTCCTGCTGCCATCCCTGTTATGATGATCAGGACCCTTTTCAACATCTCCCGTCCCTCGAAGAATATGCTGATGAAAGCCAGATAAAGCAGTGGAAAGTGTTGAACACACTGTAGCTGAAACATTACAGACTTCGGTCAATATATTGTTCCTTCCTCCACTCTTAAAGAAAGCCACATTCCCTGGAAAAATCAATTATTACTCTCTCTGCACTGAAGCCATCTATAAAGATGAGGAGTACGAACCTTTTAACACCCTTATATCTCTCACAGGGCTGAGCAGGCTGGCTCTGCCACAGGAAACATTTCATTCCTCTCCTTTTCCAGTCTCTCCTAAAGCATCAACTCACTGTTTTATTCATCCGGTTTGTTGCCAAAAAGAGGGATTTCCAGGATTTGGCCGTCGTGTTGATTTTTAAAGTGATGGCAGCTCCTGATGAAGCAGCTCACTGGCCTGAAACGCTGTTATGTTCTTGCTCTGAACAAGTCACCAGTAGCTCATTCTGAGGCATTAAATTCTTTAGTTCTGTTAATAATCGCTTATTGGTGTCGTTGCTGCGTAAATATCAGAGTAACAGTTTACATTTTTACATTTCTTTCTTGTCAAAATTCAAGATTTCCAAATTCCAGACACAAGTTCTCAGTCCTTTTCAGCCAGTGTTCAAACGGATGGATGGATGGACGGGGGGATGGACGGACGGATGGAGGGATGGATGAACGAATGGACGGATGGAGCAATAGACAGACGGATGGATGGATGGAAGGACGGATGGATGGATTACCGGTTGGATGGATGGATGGGGGGATGGATGGACGGATGGATGGATGGAGTAATAGACGGATGGACAGATGGATGGATAGATGGACGGACGGAGGGATGGATAAACGGATGGACGAATGGATGGATGGAGCAATAGACGGACGGATGGATGGATGGATGGACAGACATATGGACGGACGGAGGGATGGATTACCAGATGGATGGATGGATGGACGAATGGATGGATGGGTAGAGCAATAGACAGATGGATGGATGGACGGATGGATGAAACATTAGGTTACATAACAAAGTCTGAAAAGGATTCTGTTGTTTTTCCATCTAATTTTCTCTCATCTTCACCAATAAACTTGTCATTTGCTGCTTCTCCAGTCTGAGCCCTGAAGTAAGACGAGGAAAGGCTTCCATAAGTGTCTCTGAGAGGCTCATCGTGGCAGAAACCACACAACACCCTGATGAGAGACAGACGTCCCACAGGCCCTGAATCCCTTCCTGTTCATTCTCTCCCAGTTCGTTGTGGTCATGTTACTGATTATTTAAACCTTCCTTCAAGTTACTTAATCCAGTTCACCAGTTGGCTGTTTTCTGATGTGCACAAGTGCCATTTCAGTGAATGACAACATGAGGAAACACAGCAGGAAGGGATTACAAGCTGTGAGCACTGCTGTAATAGTCGCTCTGCAGATTTTCCACTCTTGATTCTGAAACCCACCACAAACAACCAGATGTGTCATTAGAACACACCAACCATCAGTGGGCATTCATGAAGATTTTCAGGTATTTATTTCTGCAGCATTTCCATCAGGTTGAGGTCTGGACTTTGACTAGACCAGGGGTCTGCAACCTTTGCAATCCAAAGAGCCATTTTTGCCCTCAGTCCTGCTAAGTAAAACTGGTTTTAGGCTGCTAATGTTACCTGACCTTTTTGAAAAAACACAACTCATAACTTTTGACAAATATCTAATATAGGAAATTAGTTGTCATTTTTTCCAACAACCACCATTTCATTAATATTTTAAAGTTTTGAAACAAAGAAAAGCTTAAAACTTTTTCAAAAAGAGGATGGATCAATTTTCTTCTGTGCGATGTTAGCATTTGTGGAAAATTATAAAAAAACCACAAAGTTTGCAACCTCGTAAGCAAAATAGATCTAAAAAGGTGTTGCTTGTTTCAGTCTGTTGTGGAAACTTCAATTATTACATGAAAAAAAGGCAAAACGCTTCCTATTTTATCTATATTTAAAAATATTAGTTTGTTTTTATTTTTATTTTATTAGCCAAAGTTCTTAGGAGCCATTGTGGAGGGTCCAAAGAGCCACTTGTGGCTCCGGAGCCGCAGGTTGCAGACCCTTGGACTACGCTATGGGTGTTCAGCTCCAGTCCTCAAGCACCATTATCCCACCAGTTTTAGATCTTCACAGCTGTGTTGGAGTAGAGACACATCTGTTTAAACACACCTAATTCAAAGGGTTCATTAGCATGGGCGGTTCTAGACGGGGGCCAACAGGTGCCACTGACCCTGTTGAACTGGTCTTGGCCCCTGTTTTGGTCCCTGTGCTGAAGAGATAAAACTAAATAAGTTTCTTATGATGATATGCACTGGAACAAAAAACTGTAACTGAACGACTCCATGGATGAATTCCATGTTTTACCTTCACAGTTTTACTTTAAATGGTGGGTATTCTGTAAAATCAACTTTTTTGAGCTTTACATCATGTTATAATGTGATTCCCTCATCAAAAACATACCTGGAGTGTTGCTTTGATTCTTCAATACATGTTTGAGGAATCCTTGAATCTCCCTTGGCAGCCATTCAGGGGTGCCTAAACGCTTGCTCTCACAAAGTGCTGCCTATTTACCCCCCCTCCTCCCACACACACATACACACACACACACACACTCAGCTCCACCAGACTAGCAGCAGCATTAATTAGCAAACACCTGTTGGAACTGCAGGTCTGCTGAGCTCATCATAGGAACTACTTCTCAGTCCAACACTCTTAAGAATGGTTGTAAATGACTTAATGGATGAGCATTGTTGTGATGACGTGCTGAAGGCAGAGAGTCAGAAAGAGTATGAGCTTCTTAAAGACACAGATGCCCAATTTCAAAGAGTCAAATTTCAAAGTCAAGTTTCTTTTAAGCCATGTTTGATATATGCAGCATTTTTATAGCAACTAAAGGTAACATAAGTACTTGTTCTATAAAATGGCACCGTGTGCCTGAAAAACTCATGTTACTGCCCCTTTAACAATGAATTATAAATTAAGGTGTTGCACTTTTATCGTCAGTTGTATTGAGACATGATCACAGTTTTCATCCGCTAGATCAGAGGTCTGCAACCTGCATCTCCAGAGCCACAAGTGGCTCTTTGGTTCACTTAATATATTAAATGATGAAATATTGCCTTGCTTTTTTTCTTTTTTATTGTTTTATTCTGTGCCACCATGAAAAAACACTGGTTCCCCTTGTATATTTGATCTGGACCTGCAACAGTTCATTTGCAGAACCACTGCAGAACTTTATGACCTGCTGAGGAAGCAGCTGGACTATTTGAATCAGCTCTGTTGGAGCATCTAAAACTGGCAGGACACAGGTTCTTGAGGACTGGAACTGGACACCCACAGTCTAGTCAAAGTCCAGACCTCAATCCGATGGAAATGCTGCAGAAATGAATACACGCAGATCTTCGTGAATGCCCACTGATGGATGGCGTGTGCTAATGACGCATTTGCCTGTTTGCGCTAGGTTTCACAATAAAGAGTGGAAATTTTTCACAGCCTGTACCTCACCTCCTGAGAAGCTATCACAGCTCTGTACGGCAGCAGCGCTCCGAGTATGAAATATGTCGTGGAAGAACAGATCGGACAGAACAAACCTGTTTCCCTTTGACGTCTTCTCCAGTTTGGACTTAAATGTTTGCATTCCTTATTATTGCATGGCAACTTCCCTCCATGCCTAGTCTGTTTCTTCCTATTCCTTATCTTCATCTTACACGCAAAGTTCTTTTGTATAATAATTTACAACATCTCCACAGCTAACCATTTCTCCACCCCACCACTCCAAGCATTTACCACACACACACAGTCACGCAGAGGAGAGTGGAGGATTACAGCCAGGTATTTCCTGACGCTTTCAGCAGACGCAGCCCTCGGTAACCAGTAACAACCGATGGCTGGAGCCAGCGAAACACATAACCAGATTATCGTGGACCAGAATAGCGAGCCGGGTTGTGGGTTACCACCTTCTGCAGCAGGGAAGCCGGTGTGTTGTCGGAGGACTTAATGGATTAGCTGAGGATACAGTCGCAAGGCAAAGAGAGTGCAAACAAGCAGGGAAGGCAGAAGGTAGTCTTGTGTTTATTTTTGGCACAATAACAGAAGTAGAAACAGACTCTGTGGGTGTCACAAGAAAAGGCAGAGGGACAACTATGTGACAGCCAGGATATGTATTATCATTGATACCTCCAGGACAGGGAACAAAATAAACACATGAGGTTCTGGTTTTCTCAGTGATTCTGCACCCAGTGGACAATTGATTAAAATTAATTTGAGCTCACAGCATTCACCCTTTTCTAAAACCCTGCAGGTGTTGCCCACATTAGCAGCGGGCTCAGCAGAATTAAAACTGCAGAAAACAAAGGCTTATTGCAGTTGATGGAGGCTATTATTATTATTTTAAATATGCAAATTCATCTGTAGCCTACATTCCCCAAGACAGATTGGATTCCTGAATTATTTAATTGGTGACATATTTTTGGAGGTTAATAATTCATAATAGTTGGAAAAAGGTCCTGTAATCGTCATCATCATGGATAAACTGACATCATCCAAATTTCTGTTATCATCCCATCTTGGCTGAACAACCACTCGTGATTCATCATCATAACATGGCCATGTGCTGGGAAAATGTGTCCAAATTCTCAACTTTTGTCATCATAAACATGTACTTATCCAACTAGGCATGGGCCGGTATCACACGGTCCTCTTATAAATATGAGTAAAAATACTGCAGTACCTGTGTGTTGTGTTGTTGTCATGACAGAAAATATTTAAAAATGAATTTGCTCTTCTTGAAAACATGGGGCCCCATTTTTCACAACTTCTTGGCTCGACTTGACTCGGTTTTCTTTAAGCCTGATTCACACAGCAAGATAATTATGCTGATTTTTGTCCCGATCTTCTCCTTCCAACAATCTTAAGGACGCGCCGATTAACATGATGGCTCTAAAGATATTCTTAGGAGATATTCCTGCCGTGTGTGGTGTGTTAAGAGTGATCTAGTCCTCCTGGAAGGACGTCGCAGCCGCTCTTATCTCAAATCGAGGATATTCAACCTGTTGGATTGTCTTCCCCTGATATCCCAGCATGTGGTGTTTCCTGAGGACAAACGAGAACCCAGCCTGTTGAAATGTGACGTGGAGTTCATCAGAAAGTGAAGTGATGGAAACACGGAGGGGAATCCAAAATACAGAAGACAAAACAACTGCCATGGAGCACCAGAAAGTCCGGTGGACGTCAGAGACGTCTTTTTGTTTTGTTTTTTTCTCTGTTATAGTCCACAAACTATCACCATCGCCTCTTCCTCAGCGGCCATGTTTCTTTACTCTCACCTCACGTTTGATCTTCAGAGGTTTTGCAACATTTCCCGTCTGACATCTGAATGTAGGTGAGTGAAATTTGTTGGTGTTTGGAGTGTTGTCTTTGCCGTGTGGCTGTACACCACACACTGTAGGACCATGAGTTTGGTTAGCGGTAAAACCAGCTGACCAATCGTGCTGGAGCTCTGCTTGGGTTGCTAGGTGAGGGGCCGAGCTCAGCTGGGGTTGCTTGGTAATGGCACGGAGTGATGTTACATTTGGAAGGTTTTTGAAATGGGTCATTTTCCAGACACCAAAAAACATGAGCTAACTGATAAAAAACAAAACAAAAAAAAAAAAAAACAGCTGGGTGGTTTTTTAAGCACTTAGGCTGTTTTTAAAAGCAGTTTAGACCCAAATGTAACAACTAAGATATGCAAAATGTGAATTTTGCATAATAGGCCCCCTTGAAATAGAGCCAAGCAGGTACTAATGGAAAAGAGCCAGAGTAAGTGTTGTAGACCTCTTTCAGTCAGCTGACCAGTAGAGCAGTAATAGGTGGGGGCAGGGCAGAAAGAACCTCAGAACTTTCTCTGGCGTTACATTACAAGGACTTGAAAATGTGAGCACGATATGAGAGAAAACATTAAGCTGTAACTTTTAAAAACTTACAGGTGCCTCGATACCGGTACCCGGCCCAGGCCTACAGTGCTTTGCAAAAGTTTTCCTCCCTCCTGAATTTTTTTTCACAGTTTGTCACACCAAAACCATCCATGCATTTTAGTGGGTTTTTATGTGGTAGACCAACGTAAAGCAGTGCATGATTGCAAAGTGGAAGGAAATAGATGAGTTTAAGCCTTTTGAACAAATGACATCTGAAATCGGTGGCTTTCATTTGTATTCACCCTGTTTTCTCTGGTACCCCTAAATAAAATTACCTTCAGAGCTCTCCTGATTAACCTTAAGGTTTAAGATTAAGGTTTTCTGGAGAACTTTAGAGAGCAAACAGCATCGTGAAGACTAAGAAACACGGCAGACAGGTCAGGGAGAAAGTTGTGGAGAGGTTTAAAGGAGAGTTAGGGTATAAAACAATTTTCCAAGCATGATAGAGCTCTGTTCAATTCATCACCTGATAACAGAAAGAGAAGAGCGCACCTGCAAACCAACCAAGATATGGCTATTAACCTAAACTGACAGCCTGGGTAAGGAGAGCACTAATCAAAGAAGCAACCAAGATCATCACCTGATCGATTTTTTGAGCAGGGAATGGGAAGTAAGAGTTTATGTGAAGGTGGATCAAGCAAAAATACAGCGCGATCCTGGAGGAAATCTGTAAGAGGCTGAAAAACACCTGGACAACAGCCATAAACAAGCCCAGAGCTACAATAAAATCATTTAGATTAAAGCATATTCAGATGTTCGAATGGCCTAGTCGAAGTCCAGACCTAAATCTAGTCAAAAATCTTTTGCATGACTGGAAAATTGATGCTCACAAATGCTTTCTATCCAGCCTTACTGAGCTTTTGCTGCTTTGCAAAGAAAAATGGGCAAAAATCTCTAGGCATGCATTGCAGGCTGTACCTGCAGTTACAAAGCTTTAAAGCTGCAGTATGTAACTTTAATGAAAAACATGTTTTATACATATTTGTTGAAATTATTGTTGTGAGAGTATAAGACAGATAGCGCTGTCAATCACCCCCATGTAGGCTATGCTCACACTTTCCCTCCACCCCCATCCCGCTCTCTGCTACGCTACAGCTGGTTCACCACAACATAGCCTGATGCTAATGCTAAGGCTAGTTAGCATGACTACCTATGGCAGCGGATAAACAGTTTTCCTGGAACGGTAAGTTGTTCATTGACCATTAGCACGTTTAGCAGCGCGTACACCAGGGTGATAGACAGCACTAAGCCCCTCCTCCTGACTCTGATTGGTTGTTTTAGATCAGGAGCGGAGCATTTCTTTAGACACTAGTAGCTCATATGGAGGAGCTCGATCTTGACAAAGATCATCTCTCATACCATCTGTCATGATATGGTGACAGTTTGAACAAATATGTATGTTACATTCTGCAGCTTTAACTCTGAGGGGTTGAACACAAGTGAACACCACAAAGATTTTTATGTGTAAAAATAATAATAATAATAATAATAATAATAATAATAATAATAATAATAATAATAATAATTTCCTTTCAATTCACAACTATGCACTACTTTTGTGTTGGTCTATCACATAAAATCCCAATAAATCACACTGACGTCACAAAATGTGAGCATATCCCAGGGGTGTGAATAGTTTCGCCACGCACTGTTTACACAACAACCACCAAAGATCGTTCAAATATATATATATATATATATTTAAAAAAAAAAAAAGAAAAAAAAAAAAAAAAGAAAAAAAAAAAGCAACTTAACGGCCTGAGTTCAGGGTCCACGTTTGGTGAGACCCGCCTGCGCTCACCGCGCCTGACCCCAGCCATCCCTCGCTGAAGCCAGGAGCCCCGGCTCGGTCCTCTGAGGGTCACTCCTGCTGTGCGGGATCAAAAGGAAAATCGCCTTACGCACGACTGCGTTGTCTCCAAAAACAACGCGCACCGTTTTAGCGCTTAATTGGAGCTATAATGAGGGCGTCTGCCCGGAGCGGGCAGGGCTCTGCGGTGTCGCACCTGATGGGGGGGGGGGGACGCGGAGCGCATGACGGGCAGTTCTTCCCTCTATCAGCCGGTTTCCCTATTTTAGTGCGCTCTTCTTCCTTATTTACGCATCTGCTCACCATACACCTCCCGCTTCAAGCCTGACGAAATATTCATTTAATCGCATAAAAAGAGAGCGTTTGCTCACCGGTTCTGTGTGGTGGAAGAAGCCCAGGTCGGGTTCTGTTCATTGATTCACCGAGTGGCTCCTCTCTGTGTGTTCATCCTCTCCTCCATTCAGCAGCTGAATAAACATCTCTCCTCCTCTGAAGCCTCGGCACAGCTCAAACGCCCTCCCCAGTCTCCCTCTCCCCTTCTCTCTCTCTCTCCTTCCCTCCAACTACTCTCGGAAAAGCAGCATCCCTCTTCTTCATCCGTCTCTCTCTCTCTGCAGAACAACAAGGCGACTGATGGTGAAAACTAGAAAAGACAGAGCTGATGTGAGCAGGAACGAGGCTAATCAGTGGCTTTTCTCTGTGTGCATTTGAAGGCAGAGAATGAAAGTGAAACCAGCTCTTGATAGAAGAGCTGAGAGAGTTTCAGCAGCGATGCTGGAGGCAGACGAGCAGAACTTATCGGTGTTTATTTACTCATAATTAGCAAACATCTGTTTCCTTAGTAGGTTACAGTTACAGCCTTTAAATCCTGCAAATATTCATTATCTCCTAAAACCCACAGATTACTTAAAAATTACACAAATAATTGGTATTGTATAGAGACCAGTAAGATGTAACACACACACAAGTTTGTATTTCTACCCATATTAGGACTTTGTATTGACTTCCATTCATTTTAGTAGCTGTGTTTATGCCTAACCCAGACACGTTCCCCAACCCGAACCATTACTAGTTTATTCCGAACCTTAATCAAAACCTGATTCACATCCTACCTCTAAACATAACCCCTGACCCTAAACAAGAGGGTCCACCGTATTAGGAGCAGGCTTTGGTCCCCCTAAGGTCCATTGGTCTTCAGAGGGTTAGTAAATATGCCAGAAATGTCCTAAATAGGATATATATATATATATATATATATATATATATATATATATATATATATATATATGTGTGTGTGTGTGTGTGTGTGTGTGTGTGTGTGTGTGTGTGTGTGTGCTGTGTTTATATCAATATATGGTACTTCAGATAATTATTTAAAAATATTGCATACATAATATGAAAGTAAAAAACTTATACTTTATACAACATTGAAAAACATTTTAAAAATGTACGTTTTTAAAATATTCTGTATTCTGTTATTTGTAGTGGACCAACTGATTGCTCACTCCAATGGCCAATCTAAAGCAGTCTATATATATGTGTGTGTATGTTTAGGATGTCATTAAACATGCATATTTTTTTAAGACCTGACAATTTACTCTTTTTTCCCTGAGTATAGCCCATATTTTAATTTTTTATTAGAATTATTTATCATCATATCAATAATGTATTAATAATATTCATTGCCTTTAGAGCCAATATATTCTGATAAAATTCTGTGCTTTTTAATGCTTGCTTTGAGCAACTTAAAATGATCCTAATATAGTCAGTTTACCTAAAATATCAATGAATGTGAATGTATGTCCAAAGTGCGGCCCGGGAGCCGTTTGCAGCCCTCTAAGTGATTTTATGCGGCCCCCCAACCACAATTCTAGAATAAATCAGACATCTATTTTATCTTTTAGGATGGCATATTCTGACAAATAAAACCTTAAAGTAAAGAAATTGTTAGGAGCAACACCAAGTATTTCCCATTTATTAAACAGCTTTCTACATTCATCTTAATTTCAAAGTGAAACAGAAGAAACATTCACCAGTGTCTTGTGGTTGTTGCAGAGCTTCGACAGGCAGAAATTCTTATAGCACCCGTGCAAGACCTTTTTTAGATTTTGAATCTACAATGTTCTGCAGATCGCTTTTCTTAAAAAGTCTGATTTTTGTTTGTTTCAAGAAAATTTTGCATGTTTAGTTTATTATTGAGCCAGTAAAAATAGAAAAGGCCCAAGAAATTTAGCTTTAGAAAAAGTTGTTTTTGGAAAGAAATCATTTTTGTGGCCCCCAAGAGCTTTCGACTTGATGATTTTGGCCCTCATGGCAAAAAGATTGGACACCGCTGGTTTTGTTTTAATGAATGTTTAATGAGTATATATATATATATATATATATATATATATATATATATATATATATATATATATATATATATATATATATATATATGTACTTTAAATTTTATTTTATTTTATTTAAATTTTATTTTTTTATACTCTTAATGCATAATATAGTCCATCCAGTTTATACTTATTTTTTTTTTCAAAAATGTTATTTCTTTTTATTAATAGTTTTATTACAGTATGTTATTATTGTTATTGTTAATATTGCTTTTTTAAAAACCTTTTTTTTTACACTTTAAGAACTTTTTGTGTGAAACTTTATATCTGTTGCTGCTGTTACACCTGAATTTTCCCTTTGTGGGACAATAAAGGCTGTTTCTGCTCTGGAAAAATAACTGCTTTGACTTCTGGGGCTGCTACTCCCCTTGTGATGGATGCATGTCAGAGCTAATTAAATTTACAGTAACGGCTGCAAACAGGTTTTTCATAAGTTGAGGTTGTAGGAAAACTGCTGTCAGTGCAACTTGTGACGATGCAACCAAATCTAAACTATACAAGAACAGACAACAGATTCCACCATGTTATTATTTATTAAACACGGTCACAGTGGAAAGCTGCGTGTGGATCAAACGAGGGTTCGCCCCTTCTGCTTCCAGAGGATTTATGAAGTTAAGCAGCAACTAAACACTGCAGAACAAACGCATTTACCGACCTGATTTCGACGATCTCTGTAAAAGCATGAGCAACCTTAACCCGGGGGAAATTTTCAAAGAAGCAACTGTTGCTGCCCAGTTTAGGAAGTTAGAAGAGCACATCATAGCCAAATTACTCAAGGGTCAGATGTGAAACAAAAAATTTGCTCGTTTTGGAAAAAAAAAAATATAGCAATACTAGCAGAACATAAGTTGTAAAATTGCATCTGAATAACCGACTAGACTGTGAAGCAGCGATGAGACCAAATGAGAGATATTTGACAAAAAAACCCAAACAGCAAACAGTTATTTTGGGTTAATCAGAATATGTGACCTGATTAGACTTGTTGTTTGAAAATAACAACCTTTAAGCAGGTATTAAAATACTTAAAGCCCGTGTTTTTTATTGGTCTGATGTAACATTCTGATCTTAAATGTCGTGTTTTCATTTCCTGTAAGCAGAAAATCATCTTAATTAACAGAAATAACGGCTGTTAAACATCAGTCTTGGTGTAATTAATCTCTATAATGTGTTTCAATAACATTCTAATTTACTGAGTGGCGCTGTACATCTAGAGGAGCACATATTTACATACTGTGTTCCTGCGAGCCAGGTTATAATAAATCAAAAACATTATCTTGCAGGCTAGATGTGTCCTGAGAAGATCTGGAGGTCTGTCACTTCTGCTTCAGATGTTAATCCGTGACCCACTCTAGGACAGATAAGTGGCAGAAGATCAATGAATGAAGGGACTGAATGGATAGACGCATCCTCATTATGATTCACCAGCGCTTTCTGCATCATATCTTCGTGGTACAAAGACATAAAACCCTTAGTATGTAAATCACATTGATGTCTTTTTAATCGATAAGTGCTGTTCTGCCTGGCTCCACTGCTTCAGGAGAGCAGAAGAGTGAGAGTCTCCGGCGAGATGAGACGAGCAGCTCAGAGGCGGATGAGGAGGAGAAGGACGAGCAGGAGGGTCACGAGTGCTGGTCGGGGTGAGGGGTGAAGGCGAGGGCCGCTGGAATCTCATCTGTGTGAGAGATGAGCGTTGCTCACACAGTTTTACATTATTCTTCGCCACAGTTCGTCAGAGCTCTGCCTCAGCATGAAGAGTGGCCTTTTACACTGCAGGCTAATTCACACACATCGCAGCTCAAACACACAAACTGCTCCTGACTCTGTATGCTGAGAGAGAACAGCACCACACACACACATCCGTGTTGAATGCTCTCCTGCTAAATGCATGAAGTGTATGTGAACATACGGATGCCCGCCCAGGTACTGACTCCATGTATGAATTAGTAAAGGCAGGATTTGAGGTTTCTGTGAATGGCAGTGAATTTAACATGAAACGCCTTCACTCATGAGGAGCTCACCGTCTCCAAATGGGGATGTTTTCTCTGTTAGATTCATTTAAAAAGCAAAAAAAAAAAAAAAAAAAAAAAAAAAAAAAAAGGCAAATGCGACCCAAATCCGATTCCTTTCCTCATGCGCAACACATATCCGATTTTTTTCACGGCCCAGTTCCGATCTTATCACCCCCCAAAAAAAATGTTGATTCGAGCCGCTCCCATACGTGGAACCAAATCAAAACGTCCGCAGTGTGAATGGTCATGTCGCATTTTATCCGACTTTCACGTCACTGACGCGAGACATGCGTCAACATTTTGAACAAGAAGAAGCCAGAAAATCCGGATGTAAACAAAGGCTGAAAATCGTAACTATTAAATTTTGAAAGGAGTCTGTCAGTGAAGCGCATCACATCGCAATCCCTCCTGGTTCCGACTCCAAACAGACTTTTCTACAGAAGCTGCAGTCAGTGCTGTTAGTCGAGCTTTCTTTTTATTTGCCTCCTTCGTTGCTGAATAAGCCTTCAAGTCGACCCAGAGACGGCGGCGTCCTCCATGATCAGCGCGCCGCTGTTGTGTAGCTTTGGGTTTGTAAACTGTTCACACAGAAGGCTAAATTCGAAATCGAGCATCAAGACCTGCTGTGTGAACGTGGCCTTAATATTCCTTTTCATCCGCTCCAGTTTTGAGAGATGTTTCGTCTCCTGACGTAATCAGCCTGATGCGCAGAACCGAAGTGTTTAGTTTTATCCACATTTGGGATCACAGTGTTCAGCAACCCACACTGTGTTTGCTGTCAAACCTCTGACCTCTTGGGGTTTTCAACACAATCTGCTGCTGTTTCAGAGAATTAAAACTTTACTCAGCAGGCTTACCGCTCTCACTAAAGTGAAGGTTTAAAGGTCGGTGAATGCACCGCTTTGATTCTGGGTGTACAAACGTGGCTTGTTAGCAGATAAAGTAAACAAATAATAAATAAAATAAAGAGTGCACTGAGCTCTTTAGAATGACTCAGTCTGCATGGCAAGGTGCAACTGCAACGAACCATTATTGTACTAATCGATTATTCTGTTGAATAATTGGATAAGAAATCTGGCACATTCTGCAGATTTGTCATTTAACCACCTCAGCTTTTTTAAATACAGTATTAGAGGTTCATTAAAAGATGTAAAGAAAACAAATAATTAAATTCCTTCTTTAAATAAGAAACATTTTATTGCCTAATTTGCAACAGCACAGCATTCCTTTAGCGTACGATGATCATTTGTAGCAAAGGATGCATCTGCAGCTAAAAAATACTTCTAACATCAACATGTGAAAAGCTCAGCCCTTCCTGCTGGACTCATCAGTACAGTGCAGGGCTGATCTGTTGATTGTTTTTTGGATTAATTGATTAATAAATGGATAGAAAAAGGTGTTTAATAGGAGATTTTTTAATTTATTTAACCAGGTGAAGCTAAAACTGCACCACTTGAGGACATTTGGGTAGAACAGATTTACAGACAAGGTTTTTTGTTTATCTTAAATTCAATATGTATATATATGTGTGTGTATTTTTTTTATGACAATTTTGGCTTAATTACCATTCTCAGTATGTCGTTCTTTAAGCAAATGGACTTTTTTTAAGTCTGTATTCTCCAGTTAATGATTAATTGATTATTAAATTAGTTGATGATTGTTTCAATAATCCGATTAATCGTTTCAGCTCTACTTATATTGTCACGTTGTACTTGTCTGTTGGGATCAAAGTGTACATTTCTTTTTTTAATATTCGAGGTTAAACTGACCAGCTGGGAATGTGATTTCAACGCTTTATGTGTGTCTTCAAGTAGTCATGTAATTATTAGGTGAAATATTTAATCAGAAAGAAGTAAATCAAGCTGGCAGTTTTACTTTGCAGGAGAGATCAAGAAGAGATTTTATCAAATCAAAAATGTTTTGAGACTGAGAGAACTTTAAAAGTATTTCTCTTTGTGAGAATAATGTATACAAATGATCACTCAAAACCTTTGCACAGCACCGTAAAGCACCACATACTGGACCGTGTCACATGTGCATGAAGTTATTAACATCACTCAGGAAAACATTTCTACCTTTTCTGATTAAACATAAGAATAATAGTGGAGGGAACCCGGTCTCTGAATTAAAATAGTCTCCTGCTCTCAGTAAAAGCACAAATTCAACTGTCGTGAAAAATGAAGTTAGGAAAAAAATCATAAAATGTGACTTAAAAATCTTTATCTGAAAGAAAAGTCCACACCCTGCCATTCCCCCCCCCCACAAGACTGCTGTTTTCATCATAGGATGAAATATAACAGATGCAATCCCAATTAATCTCCCCCCATTGCCTCCCAGTGAGCTTCTGCAAACAGCATAACGATGTCCGGGGAGAAAGCTCATTTTTTTATGTGGTGGCAACGAGGCAATAAGCGACACCTTCTGTCGCTCTGCTGTAGCATAGCTGAAATGATGACTCTAAAACAGTGTAGAGAGATATTTGAAGTGGAGTTAACAGCTCCAGCCTGGAGGATAATTACTGCTTTCCATTAAATATTGATCACGTGTTTTTTTTTTTTTTTTTTATAGAGCATCTTCAAACTGTAAATACTGGTTGCAGTTCAGTTTAGGCAGAAACTGTAAGAGATGGAGAACATTTATGAGAATAATTGCTTTAGTTAGGATTCTTGACAAAGCCCTTTTGTTTAAAAATTGCTTCTCACAGGACGTATAACAGAAATGACGTGCTTTAATAACTTGGGTTATATTTGGTGCCATTTTGGTCAAAATGTCGATTCCTCATAGCTATTTGAGCTCTGCACTGCAAAAATACAAAATTTTACCAAGTATTTCTGCTCTAGTTTCCAGTGCAAATATCTT
Organism: Anableps anableps; assembly: GCA_014839685.1. Classification (NCBI taxonomy): domain Eukaryota; kingdom Metazoa; phylum Chordata; class Actinopteri; order Cyprinodontiformes; family Anablepidae; genus Anableps; species Anableps anableps. The sequence goes on from CM026085.1 coordinate 21,415,685, forward strand.
GAAAACACTTGAACTAAGACAAAACTAACTTACAAGTAACTTTTCAGCAGATATAGGAGCTTGATTTAAGACAATAATTCCTTAATATTGATAAAAAAAAGTTCTAGTTATAAGTGAAATAATTTTCCAGTGGAGCAAGACATTTTTCCCATAAGTTAAAATATCTTGAGAAACTAGACTTACTTGGTAAGATTTTCTGTTTTTGGAGTGTAAAGCAGCATTATTGGTGAAATAAAAACCCATAAGAGACGGAAAGGAAATTAGGCAGGATAAGAATATCGAGGAAAAAGGGGACACGCTGAAAACAAAGAATAATCTTGTGAACGACTCCCAACTGGATGATCTGTTTCATGATGCATTTGTAGCTCTGGCAGAAAGAAACAGATCCCATTGTCACTAACTTAGGATAAATATTAGGATTCCAATAATTTTCCTAAACTGACGTCACTTTTTTCTAGAGCGATGGGCTTCAGATAATAAATGAGTACTAAATATATTACAGACAAAAAGTTGATACTTGGTTCAAACAAGCCTCTTCAATATGATCCAAAGCTAAACTTGTCAATAAATAACACACTTATTGAAAAAGTAACAGAAGCGAAGCTACTTTGGGTCTATTTGGACAACAAACTGTCCTGGTCAAGACGCTTAGAAGCTGTTGTAAAGAATACGTTCAGGGCTTTGGCGTTTGAGCTGATTTGACTAAACTTGTGGTAAGAACATTAATTAGTTCTCAGCTTGAATATTGTCAGACTATATGGGCAAATGCAAAAGGGAAAGACTTCGATAAGCTTTGATTGATGCAGAATAAAGCTGCCTGGTTAGCAATGAATTGTGGTTACAGGACCAGAATAAATGCTGAATTTAAATCTTGGCTGAGCTCGACGCTCATGGCAGGGCGTTAGCTTCACTACTGCTCTCAGCACTGAAGATCTTAACATTGCAAAGGCCATGTTTTTGGTTTGTTCAGTTACAGAACAATTTAAATTCACACGGATATGTTACCAGACATGCAGGACATGAAGGACGTTTTCAGATTCCTCGGGGCAAATCCTAATTTTCCCAAATGCACCTTTACTTAAAGAGCAATGAAAGAATAAAACCATCACCTCTCATAAAAGCTGAACAGAAGTCAGTTTTTAAAAACAAGCTGAAAAGCTTTTAAGGAGCAACGTACCTGTAACTGAAATTATTCATGACTGTATATTTTACATCAACATTTTGTACGAACTGCAATTAATTTGAATTGATATGTATGCACCTGAGACACACATGAATGATTTCTATTGTAAGATGTGTGTTTTTAAATGACGGACCCCAGGGAGAGTAGCCGGGTGTAAAGCCCAGCTAATGGGGATCCTAAACAATAAACGGTAAACTAGGAGCTACTTTTAGTCCTTGGATTCGTCGTGAATACAGGCCCAGACTTGTGGAGCTCCGCAAGGTTCTCCTTCAGATGTCTTTTTGGATTTCTCTTGATTTTCCCCACGATGTCACACAAGGAAGCAGTGTGTTGGAGATGTCGCCTTAACATATATCCTCAGGTAATAAGATAATCCAAATGTCAAATCAGAAGCTTTCCAAGCCATGACAATATCATTTGGGCTTTCCCAAACTGACTAAAGGAGTCCTAGTCGATGCAAACTTCTGAATTAGAAAGAAATAAAATTTATCAACAGATTATCTCTCATTATTGAGGCATTTAGCAAACAGAAATAATTGTGGTAATCCTTCCTGGCCTAAAACAGGAAGAGTTTAGTTATTTAATGTCAGACAGCCAGAAAAAAAAAAAAAAAAGTGAAGGGTCTTCTTTCAGAGTGAATGTAAACGTGAAGTTTCAACTCAGGACAAACAACGACCTCGTTAGTTCACAGGAAAAACACGTTTCCCAGACAGAAACTGTCACCAGCTGACTTTCACTTCCTACATTTCCATCATTTTCAGTTCAATATTTTGGAAAGACAACCAGTCATACCAGTAATGAACCCAGGCTTGTAGGCGTCTGAATGGGAGGGGGGTTTATTAGTGAAATTTGTGGAATTACCTTTGACGATAGAAGGGGCAGTTTTATGTAACATCAACTTTTTGACCTTTACATCATGTTATAACGTTATTCCCTCATCAAAAACATACCTGGAGTGTTGCTTTGATTCTTTCATGCATGTTTGAAAAATCCTTTAATCTCCCATGGCAACCATTCAGCTGTGCAAAACGCCTGGGTGGATACAGCTCTGCCTTTGAGACACATCTTCTCCTTGGAGCTGCAGTTTCTAAGCTTCAGAGCCTCCACCTCACAGAGCACCCCTCCCCCGAGACTCCCCCACTCAGCTCCTCCAGACAAGCCAGCAGCAATTAGCAAACACCTGGTGGAACTGCGCACCTACTGAGCTCATTATATAAGCTACTTCTCAGTGCAACGCTGGTAAAAACGTTGTTAAAAGGGTTTATGGAGCGGCGCTGTTGTGATGACTTCCTGAAGGCGAAGTTTCAGAAAGAGCAGGAGTTTTTAAAGAGACAGAGGCCCAATTTCAAGACGTTAAATTACAAAATCAGTATTTACACTATTTTTGTAACAACTGAAGGTAACACAGTTACATGATTGTGCTTTAAAATGCTTCTATGTGGCTGGAAAACACATAATACTGCCCCTTCAAGGACTAATCAAGTCCCATTTCACCGTTCCTTCGCCTGCACTTGAGAACTCAGCTAAAACAGCAAATCCACGGCAGCTGTGTAATGTTTCCATTCTGTTTTATCTCCGACCTCATGAAGCTTTGTTGGCTCTTGATTATTCATGAAGCTGCCTCCCACTCGTTGTGGCGCTGAAGTTGTGTTTCACATGAGGAGCAGTGAAACAGAACTAACTGACTGTCAGCAGATCAGTCCCGCTAATTTAAAAACAACAAGAAAAGATGAGACTCATAACCTGTGCGGGGCCATGCACTCATGTTAGCTTAAATCAACCAAGCGAGCCTTGTAAAACACATCAAACCAACCCACGCGTGGGTTCTTTTCGCCCTACTTAAGGTTATTGCTCAATCCACAGCCTCAGCGCACCGGTCACTCCGCTGCGCCAGTCATTGTCGATCACAATAAAAGCTGATTGCAGAGTGGTTAAGAAGCTCTGGGTCAGATTGTGGAAAAATGCTTGCTTAGTATGGCATTGATTGCATCAAACTCATGCAAAATTTAAAAGCAGAGCACCTTAATTTGGATATTTAGGCATTGATCACTGTTGTAGGAAAGCTGGTGATTAATTCAATGACAGAATAAGAGCACAGAGCGCTTTTATGTATTTTCCTACGTCTAAATGTAATTTAGAAACAACAAAAAACACTCTGGAGGCTCCGTAATGTGTGTTTATAACACAACCATGACATTAATGTTTCTTATCTCACCACGTCAGGTTTACTTCTGAACCTCAGAAGTTTGTTTTGCACAATTCGAGAATTAGCACCAGAAATAAAGGGAAGTTGAAGAGAGTGAGAATGCCGTCTGCAACGACTGCAGATAAAAACAGCATCAAGCTTTATTTAACCTTCCGGCCAACATGGAAAACACCATTAATGGCAAAACACACCGACCCCCAACAGTGAAACATGGGGGTGGCGGCAGAGAAGCTGATGAGAGATAAACAGACTCAGAAAGAATGGACCAATTTGGACGTAATTTGATACTCAGACAGCACAGCGATGGGTGAGAGATCCCGCAGTTGCTGGATCATCCGACCAGTAACAGTGACTGGGCATCTAGAGAAACAAAATGCATTAGACAGCATTACCAGTACCTAAAGCTGTGGCACAGGGGCCACATCGTGTGTGTTCACCAGGTCAGGAGATTGCATTGTGCAACTTCTCTGAATGTGGGATGGACACTTTCCAACGCCGTGCAGAATGACACATGCGGGTATCCTTACACTGACCTGCAAAAGTATTCACACCTCTTGAACATTATATCCAAAAACTTCAAAGTATTTGAGAGCAATGCAAATTTGTTCATAATTGTGAAGTGGAGGGAAAATTATGCATAGTTTTTGATGTTTTTATTTGGAATATTTTTGCAAATGCGTATCTAAAAAGTGTGGTGTGCATTTACACTGCAAAAACACAAAATCACAAAAAAAAGTATTTTTGGTCTCGTTTCTAGTGCAAACACCTTGAAAACACTTGAAATAAGACAAAACTATCAAGTAACTTTTCAGCGCAATATAGGAGCTTGTTTTAAATCAATAATTCCTTAATATTGATGATAAAGTTCTAGTTATAAGTGAAATAATCTGCAAGTGGAACAAGACATTTTAACTTATAATATGGGGAAAATGTCTTGTTCCACAGGCAGGAAGGAATTATTTACTTAAAACAAGCTCCTATATCTGCTGAAAAGTTATTTGTACATTAGTTTTGTCTCATTTCAAGTGTATTCAAGGTATTTGTACTAGAAACGAGACCAAAAATACCTGGTAAGATTTTGTATTTTTGCAGTGTATATTCAGCCCCTGTGACTCAATGCTTTGGAGCAATTTCATCTTCTTGGGGTGTGTTTTTACCAGCTTTGCACATCCAGAGTCTGTGAGCATCAATTTTCAAAATGTTCCACAATTTAGAATTAGATTTAGGTCTGGACTTGGACTGGGCCACTCTAACACATGAATATCGTTCAGTAAAAACCATTCAGTTGCTGTCATGACTGTATGTTTAGGGTTGTTGTCCTGCTGGAAGGTGGAGCGCCAGCATGGTCTTAAACCTTTTCCAGCTTCTAACCGTTTCAGGATCTTCAGTATTAAAGCTCCGTCCATCTTCCTATCAACTCTAACCAGTTTTTCTGTGACTGCTGAAGAAAAGCTGAAGAAAAGAATCCCCATAGCAGGATGCTCCCAGCTGGCGGCATGCAAGAAAGACTCAAAGAGTGAAACAGACGTCACTGTTGGTCTCATCTCACCACAGCAACTTCTTCCACATATTTGCTCTGTCCCCTGGGGAAAAAAAAGAGCTTGTGTGAAACTTTACGTCTTAGGGCTTAGTATAGTATAGGGTATAGTGTAAAATCAACTTTTTTTGAGCTTTGTATCATGTTATAACGTTTCTCCCTCATCAATAACGTGGGAGAAATTCTGGGGAAACTTGACACTTTCTCTCACAAGGCGCCAACTATTTACCCAAAGCTCTTCCTTGGTGCTGCAGTCCCCAGCCGAGCTTCCGCCCCACGGAGCACCTCTCTCCCATTACTCCCCCACACAGCTCCACCAGACTAGCGGCAGCAGCAATTGGCAAACACCTGGTGGAAGTGCGCATTTGCTGAGCTCAGTCCAACGCTGCTAAGAACAGTTGTAAATGGTTTGTTTGTCTGTCACAAAATCCCAATTTAATTTTATATGACTACTTTTGTAAACAGCTGTGTATACCCGTTACCCCGGCGTCAACCACTGCACACCCCACATTCAGGGCAGCTAAACAGTACGACAATTTGGCCTCATATAAACCCTCATTTATTAACTTGTCATTTGTCTAATCTTTACCTAATAATTTCCAACTTGGACTCTTCCTTCTGGAAGCATGACTTGGTGGATATTTTACTGATGTTTGAGATCACACATTGACCTGCTCAAATTAAAAAAAGACCAGTAACGAAGTCCATATGGATCTCTGCAAATGCAGTTTCTTGTTTTCATGCTTTTGTGCTGTAAAATAATGTGTTAACTCTTGTTCTGCACATTTAAGCCTTAAAAAAACCCACTACAGCACGTATCTGCATGCAGTCGGCTGTTTGTCCCTCCCTCAAATCCACACAGTTCAATACGAGCTGTGGCGCAAAGGAAAACGGTCTTAAAATGCAATTCATCACTTGGGTCTCCTCTTTAGTTTCCAGCCTGGAGCAGTACTGACCTTTCACTAAGATGCATGGCTCTGCTCTGAAACCCCCCCCCCACACAAACACGTACTTTTACAGTGTATGCAGCATAGGCACACAATTCATGCATCTTTGCATCTGATGTTAGCAAGAATCTTTGACCTTTGTGTGTAAAATGTTAAATGCCTTCCTTCAGTCCTGCAGAAGATTCCAGCTGACAAAACATTTAACAGTGTGAAGAAGCAGAAACTGGATCATAAATTAGTTTTTAGCTGAACAACAGATTCAACTAAAGTGAATGAAAAAATACATTACACAGTTGGCAAATGAGTTACAGTTCTTTTTTCCCTAATGGCGGCTATCTATCACGCCATTTCTTTGATTATTTTATGGAGATTTCTGTTATGCTGATGCCATTCTTGCACATCCCATTTCTGTTTTGCCGAGTTGCAGTTCTTGAAGCCAGCAGTCAGAGTCAGTTCCCATCAGCCTTCAATTGTTTGATAACGTAATCATGGTTCAACCCTCGACAGGCTTTTACTGCTTGTTTCCAAGTTTAAAAAGCAAAAGTGCAATTAGCAAAGTGGAAAACCTTGACACTGAAACAGATGAAGAACCTTATATGATGGAAGGTTTCCTTAAAGAGGCAGTATTATGTATTTTCCAGGCACATAGTGGCATTTTATAGCTCAATCAAGTAACTATGTTACCTTCAGTTGTTATAAAAATGCTGTAAATATCAAACATGACTTAAAAGAAATTTGAATTTGCAATTTGATGTCTTGAAACTGGGCCTCTGTCTCTTTAAGCAGCTCCTGCTCTTTCTGAAACTCTACCTTCAGGAAGTCATCACAACAGCGCTCCTCCATTAAGTTGTTTATAACCATTCTTAGGAGCGTAGGACTGAGAAGTAGTTCATATGATGAGCTCAGCAGATGCACAGTTCCACCAGGCGTTTGGTAATTGCTGCTGCCGCTAGTCTAGAGGGGCTGAGTGGGGAAGGGGCACTCTGTGGGGAGGAAGCTGCCACGGGAGATTAAAGGATTTCTAAAACATGCATGAATGAATCAAAGTAGCACTCCTGAGGGGCATCGCGTGGCATAGCGGGCGCTCCGCATGCGGAGGCTATAGTCCTTGCCGCGGTTGTCCCGAGTTCGACTCCCGACCTCGAAACTTTTGCTGCATGTCACCTCCCCCCTTCTCTCCCCCTTCCTGATCTCCTGTCACAGAGCCTTTTAATGGACTGGCTCATCTGTATTTTCATTTATTTTGTAAAACCCAGCCTGAGTTCTCAAAAATAACAACTCAAACATTTAGACATATAAAATAAGACATTTTATTTTTTTATTCATTCATTTCATTTTAACTTATAATATGGGGAGAATGTCTTGCTCCACTGGCAGATTATTTCACTTATAACTAGAACTTTTTCATCAATATTAAGGAATTATTGACTTAAAATAAGCTCCTATATCGTGCTGAAAACATACTTGTAGGTTAGATTTGTCTTGTTTAAAGTGTATTAAGCTACTTGCACCAGAAACTAGACCAAAAATACTTGGTAAGATGTTGTGTTTTTGCAGTGTGAGTGGCATGCAATTATTTTTGATTCATTCAATAGATCTAAGAAAGGTACAGAATCTCCTTACCTTTTTAAATGTGTCATAAAACATTGATTGGGACAGTTAAAGAGGCCAGAAGCACATTAACTGCTACAAGTGCATCCAAAGAGCATCTTGTCTCCATCGAACAACATGAACTGAATGGGAGTGGCGTCAAAGAGCAATCTCTTGATGAACTAGTTCAGACAGCAACCCAGATACAACGGGGAAGGAGAAGGATGGGAGCCAAAGAGAGAAATGGAAGGGGTGAAGTGAAACTGCAAGAAAGGAGGGAAGAGAGACCAGACATTAAAAGGGCGATGGGCGAGAATGACTGGCAGAAATGATTGATGGCGGAAATAGTTAAGTCATATGGGCTTGAAGGGAAGAGAAACGGGAACATGACAGGAATAGAGAGGAAAACGTTGAGTTTGTGAATTAATTTCATGACGATGGGCAGGATTAAGAAATGGGAAAAATGGATCCACTAATGCTGAAAGCTTGTACTCTCATTTGGGCTGAAAATGTACCTTTTTTATGCAGTGCAGAGCTTCCAATCTGTCATCACTGTCAAAACAAAGTTGAATCTTTAAGAAGGATGGATAGCCTACTTTTTTGAAAGTGATGGGAGGAAATCTATGAAGTGTTGTTTGACCTAATAACAGTTTTAGATACCATTAACATAATTGGGAGAAGAGAGATGCACTTTTTCTAGCTGGAAACAAGCACTATTTTGAGTTTGTGTCAGCTAAAGATGACAATATGAAGGTTCGTTGTACGAGAAAGTCTCTAAATATCAATATTATCGATACCAAGGTGAGTATTGTATCGGATCGATGTTAGCGTGATGAGATCGATACTTTTGTTTACAGTTTCTCTTCCAAAACATCTTCTTTCTTTTAAATACAATCTGTTTAATTCCCCCATAAGTGCAGTTTTGCTATCTATTCAGCCAGCTGGAAAAAAAAATCTTACTGGAACTCCAAAATATACACTTATGTAAAGATATATTCCTCAAACCTGAGTTATGAATATGACTGAATAGTAACTATTGAAGGAAAAATGTATTCCTATTTAGGTTACATGCAATTTACAGTTACAGACCCCGTTATCTTAATAAACAGTTGTGTAAGTACAAGATAATCAGGGAATTATGTTATTTCCTTACTGCTACATTTTCTTCAAATCTTTGTCCTGTTTCATCATAACCATAATTAACTAACTGAAGTCGAATCACCAAATTACTCAATGATAATGAATTTTCTTTTAAAGTATTGTTATCAGTGATGCTAGCCCTGTATTTATTTGGTGTTGGATCGATACTAAAATAACTCGTATTGGACACCCCTACCTAGTGGAGGATGGAGCCACTACCAATTGATCCCAGAATAGGCTTACTAGCTGATTGCTGATGTACAGATTCCAATTTTCTTGAATAAAATAACACAAACATTAACACAACATGAAAAATACTAACTTTTCAACAATTTTCTTACAGTATTTATATTCTTTTATCAACTAATCTGAATTAATATTCAATGTAAACCTTTTTTACTGACAATTATATATTTTTTTTCTTTTTACTGTCAACTCTTGTGGTATAAAATCAACTTATAACAACTTCACAGAATCTTTTAGTACTGTATTGGGGTATAATGATAGTTTTCCAAACCATCTAGCGTCAAAAATGCTACATCAAATTTGAAGAAACATTTGGAGTCGTAACACGGCGCGGTCAAACTGACAAAGTCCCACCAGGTGGTGTGAAGCAGAGAGCTGTGACTAAAATGCAGGAGGTGTCCAAACTTTTTGTCACATGGGCCAAAATCGTCAAACCAAAAGGACTTGCGGACCAAAAAAAGTTGCTTTTTCCTTCTCAACAATAAACTAAGCTGCAACACAAATAAAGTAATCTGAATTTGTGTTGAAAAAGGATGTGTAAATTATTGTAGATCCAAATCTTAAAAACGGTTTTTTGTGTTTGTCTCATTAAAAGAAAAGCATCCAGTTTTCAACTTTATTTAGGTCTCGACTGAAAAAAAAAAAAAAAAAAAGAGAAAGCAACAGGATTTAAGTCACTCTTTCTTTGAAAATGCTTCCTGTATTTAGCAAAGTTTAGTAAATTCATTAAAAGCAGATTTGAGTGCGGCAAAGTTTACAGTATAGATGTGGATCTTTGCAGGAGAAAGCAAAAAGTCTGGTTATTTAAAGACGGATACTTTCTGTTTTAGCCAATATTTTCTATGGAAAAATTATTTTTAATCTCTATGTGATCATTTTTTGCCTTAAGTTAAAAAAAAAGGCATTTAAATCAACTTTCGGTGCTGGAGGGGCAAATTTGCGTCGTTTTTGATTTGCAGTCAGGGGCCACAAAAAATCCTTCCAAGGGCCGCAAATGGCCCGCAGGCTGCATTTTGGACACCCCTGGTATAGAGGATTGCTGCGAAGTTAACGGCTGGAGGCAATCAAACATCCTCTGCGGCGAAATGCTCGTTCAGGAGGAGGAGGGATTGCTGCGAAGTCGACAAACTAGCATAATAAACTGAACTTGACTGCAGGTTTGTTTTGGATTGTAGGTAATTCGCTTCAAATCTGTCGCTATGAATGGATTAAACTGAGCAAATAATGATAAGTTTGATGCATTTGTTTTGTAAAGCGCTTTTAGTTTACATTTGTTGTGAATTGGTATAAAAACACAGTTCAGGAACGCGGCTCCGACTTGAAAACGTCATTGGGATTCATTTTAGCCCTCAGCAGAGTTAGTTCTTATTGAAGGCAGTTTTATTTCAAAGCTGCAGACTGTGTCTCCTGAACAGCTGGAGCTGTGTATTTGTCTTCTGGGCATCAGGACTCAACCAGGTTCTGGTTCTGACGTCCTGAACCCGTCAAAGCGCCTCGCTGTTGGACCGGAAAGCAACCATAATTACAGACGCCTTACGTGTGTGTCAGACAGGGGCCAGCAGGCCCACCCACCCTGACGTGATTATATGGGAGGGATGAAAGAGGGCGGGGGGGGGGGTTGAGGCTTTCAGAGTGGGGGGGTCCACTGAAGTCCAGGAGGAAGTTAATAACAATCCTGGAAACTTTAGTTCCTTCATTGTTGGAAATTAAATACGATTAATTGATTAGTTAGACCTCTGTAGCATCCATCCGTCCATCCATCCATCCATCTGTTCATCCATCCGTCCATCCATCTGTTCATCCATCCATCTGTTCGTCCATCCATCCATCCATCCATCCATCGAGTTAAACAGCTGTCTTTCTTAGAATCTGTATCTCAGTCCTTAATCCACCATTGAAGCTGTGACTTTCATTGGCTCTGATGGTTCTTGCTTTGCTAACTGGATACATTTATTGTGTTTTTTTTAATCAAGTTTAGAGATAAAATATAAAACTCAGACGCCCTTTTTTTTCTTTCTTTGCTCCCACACATTACTTTAAGCTGGGTCATAGGAGCAGCTAGTTGCCCATGGGCGGGGTAGAATAAATTAGTGAGCTGCCATATGTCAGCCTTGTGATCACAGAGTGACTTAGCTGCACAGTGAGGGAGTGGTTTTTATTTAATGAGCATGTTCTGAGAGGCACAATGAAAGAGAGTCAGATATTCGTGCTGGAGGAGTGTATATTTAAACTGGTTATAGTCTCTGTTTGCGTCTTACTCTCTACATGTTATTCTTCTGTTGGTTTCTGTCTTGAGAATATATTTATATCTGAAAGCTGTTGACTTTACTGCCATCTTTGCAGCTCCTCCATCTACTTGTTTTATTTCCCCCAAATCTCACTGTCTGTTTTTACTCTTGATCGTTCATCTGTTCTCTTTCTGTCTCACCCATATCTTGTCCAGCAGTGCCTGGAGTTTAGATGCACTCCGAACTTTTGGGGAATTGGAAAATAACTCATGATGTCATTCAGCATTCTCAGAGAACCTGGATTTACAAATAAGAACTGGCAAAACACAGTACCTTTCCCTTGAACTTTTGCACATCTCGTTTTGTCACAACCTCAAAGTTCACTGTATTTAATTATTTTTATCTGAATGTAGTGAAAAATACTGATAACATATCAATAACACTTACATGCACTATCAGTATGTAGAGAAGTGATTAGCCTCATAAACGGTGGATCATTAACAGCTGATCTGATGCATCCAAGTTATATAGGTTATAATTACATCATAGTCATAAATATTGCATTTTGGCATCTCAGTTGCACACTCAAAATGTAATATGTGTGCAGGTATATGTATGTTCAAGCTCAGTTTTTGTGCATCTGTATAAGCTACATGAGGCACCAACAAACAGAGATCCTTCATTGTAAAGTGAGAGGAAAATGATGGACGGTTTTCAACATTTTAACAAATAAAAAGCTGAAAAGTGTTCCAGTCAGACTGGATGTGGAGTGGCTGTGAACATCTGTTTTCAAGTCTTGCCACAGATTCTCAGTTGGATTTAGGCTTTAACTTTGACTGGGCCATTCTAACACATGAGTATCCTTTGATCTAAAAAAAAAAGGAGTCAGCAACCTTTGCAACTCAAACAGTCATGTTTGGTTTCAATTTTGCTAAATATAATTTATATAGAGCTGTAAACTCTATATGACCTTTCAAAAACAGGTAGCTAGTTGATTTTATCAATACCAACTTTAAAAATGTCTTTAATGGTTGAATTGGAAAACCACCATTTTATTTCTATTATTGTCTTTAGAAAAAAAAACATTTAAAAAAACTGATTTTCTTAAATTCCATAATTATGGAAAATAAAGCCCTAAGACAAAAAAAAGATATAAGAAAAACTATTCTTGCCCAATTTTTGTCATTCCTTTGTGGAAATTCTTAGCAGAAATTGTGTTAAAAAATAGGAAACTGCCAACATTAGTCTTTTTGATTACAACCTGAAGCAGATTATACCTTAAGAACCTTATATGATTGAAAGTTTCCTTAAAGGGGCGGTATTATGAATTTTCCAGGCACATGGTGCCACTATGTTACCTTCAGTTGTTATAAAAATGCTGTATATATCAAACATTACCTGAAAGAAATTTGACTTCGTAATTTAACGCCTTGAAATTGGGCCTCTGTCTCTTTAAGAAGCTCCTGCTCTTTCCAACACTTCAGGAAGTCATCACAACATCGTTTCTCCATTAAGCCGTTTACAATGTTTTTAGGAGCGTTTGCACTGAGCAATAGTTCGTATGATGAGTTCAACCAGGTGTTTGCAAATTGCTGCTGCCGCTAGTCTGGAGGAGCTGAGTGGGGAATTCGTGGGGCAGGGGTGCTCTGTGAGGCAGAAGCTCAGCTGGGGACTGCAGCTCCGAAGAGGAGCTTTGTGGAAATAGGCAGCGCTTTGTGAGAGCAATGTTTAGGGACCACTGAATGGCTGCCATGGGAGAGTCAGCGATTCCTCAAACATGCATGAAAGAATCAAAGCAACACTTTGGGTGTGTGTTTGCTTAGGTAATAACATTATAACATGAGCTAAAAAAAAGTATTTTGCATCAATCTCCCCCCTCCCCTTTTAAGAAATATTGCAAAAAGCACAATTCATTGGCCTTTTTGGTGGTTTATAAGCCACTGTGGAGGGCATAAAGGGTCGTATGTGGCAACAGGAGAAAACTCCAAGTGTTGCCCCCAAGACCAACTCCCTGCTTAAGGAGACCCTCCCCACAGCATGATGCTACCATCACCATGTTCAGTAGCAGGAACTGATCAGGTTGTTTCGCTCAGGTTTTTCCCTCCACTTAACTATTATGCACTGCTCTGTGTCGGTCCGTCAGATAAAATCCTGACATGTTCCACTAGAGTTTTTGGTCGGTTGTTGACACAATGTGGCAAAGATCAAGGGTATGAGTTTTCGCAAGGTTCTGTGTCTTCCTCTGTTGAAACCTTGGTGTGCAAAGAGGAAAAAAGAAAACACTTGAATGGACAAAGTAGCTGCAGCAGAGCCACATAGTCAGCAACCTGGCACTGAACTGAAAGGAACATTTTGAGGGGAAGCTGAGGAACACGGCTGCACTTGCACTCAAACAACCACACACACACACTGAGTGGTGGTTTGGAGACAGTGTGGGAGTGCATACGCCTCCGCTTCCCGAAATAACCCCCCAGATGAGGGGCAGGGAGGCAGGGCGAGGCTGGTACAGGGAGATATAAATGGATGTTAATTGTATGGCTCTCAGATTGCTCTCAAACCCAGCTGACGGACTTACAAGCAACCAGTCACAATCTAAGTTTTAAATCTTTCTCTGCCGCTCTCACACTCATCGCGGGTGACAGCTTTAAAGCCAATGGCCGCACACATCAGATTATAATAATGGATAATAATTTTACGGCTCTGGAATGAAGCTGAAATCCAGCCAGAACTCTCATGTAATATTTCGCTTTAATCCCTCCAAGAATAGAGTGCAGAAGGAGGCACAGGAACTATGACTTCCTAAAGCTTTTTCCATTACTTTGAGAAGACGATTGTGCAGACTTTCTCCTGTTAGGGACTCACATTAGTTCTGTTTGGATGAACCCAGTCAGAGGAAGCTGCATCACACAGCTTTACGCAAACACTGCTGGTTTCTCCTCTTCAAGTGTCAATTAAAGACCAAGAAAAAATAGGCTAATTTCGTCTCAAACCTCCCAGTAGGCTGGTAATGTTAGACAGGGGTAGAAAGACCAGCAACGTAGAGGGTTAGAAGAGGAGCAGAAGAGGCTCTAAATATAAATGGTAGATAACTGCACTCTTGAATTTTCCACCTTTGATGTGCAGAAAGAGAAAGCGAAGAGGAAAAAGCTCTCTGTTCTTTCCACAGAAGACTTGACAGTTTGCACACTACAAAAAAAGGCTCGGTTGTAAAATAAGAAATATTTTTGCATTAATAGGATATGAATATTTGTATTGTTTAAATGTATGTATTGTTAATAATAGCATTTAATAAATCTGGAGGGAAGACATAAACCGGGATTTCCAGGAAGAAACAGAACCTGAGTCCCAGCTGCTCAGTTTCTACTCAAACATCTCCATCTGCTGGTCACCTAGGGAACTACAACTTATATTTTGTCTCTCTTCACCCTGTTTACATTATGGACAGCGACCATAGCTGCGTTTCCATTAACCTTGAAATTGCGCAATTTTAAATAACAAAAATAAATTCGCTGAATGAAAACACGCCATTTTCGAAAAAAAAACAAAAAAAACCCTCCTTTTTCGAGAGAAAGGATGAGGTGGGTTTTTTCGGCCGTATCGAAATTGGTTTATTTCGCAAACTGCAATGGAAACACTTTTTTCACATCACACGAGTCACATGATCAACAACCGGATGTTGCCACTGGCACAAACCACGAAGAAGAAGACAACAGGAAGTGGTAGGAGGATCATGGCGCGGAATGTTTTTAATGAATTATCGCGTGAACAATCTTATTCAGGTGTGATTTTAATTTCATTTATTTAATGTAAACATCGCAATAGCGAAATTGTGTTTTTTCCACTTTAGCAGAAAATCGACAGAGATTTGCGCACCTTTGTAATAAAAGCGCAGCTACTTATGCTCACTTTCTGGTTTTGTTTATTTTATAGGAGACCCATTTTTTTCACAGTAGTTTGGCTGTCCTGAGAAAAAGTATTTGCACCCTTACAGATTTTCTGTTTTGTTACACTTAAAGCTGCAATATGTGACTTTGTACCGCTCCTGACTTAACACAACCAATCAGAGCCAGGAGGAAGGTCTTTGCGCTGTCAGGGAACTTCATTTACTTGCTGCTAAATGTGCTAATGGCGGAGAAACAACTTTCCCTTACAGGAAAATCGTTTATCCTTCGTCGTCGGTGGCTAAGCTAACTAGCCCGAGTATTCACAACGGTCTCTGCCAGCAGAGCCAATCAGACGGTGATTGACAGCGCTAAGACCCGCCTCCTGGCTCTGATTGGTTGTTTTTAGACAACACTGGGAGCACTGGGAAAAAGATAGAGGAGCTCAATTTTTTTCACAGATTGTCTGTGAAAAAAATTGTCACCATGTTCTGTTACAACATGGTGACAGTTTCAACAACTATGTAGGAAAATGTTTTGTTTTTTTTTTTTTTTTAATAAAAGTTACATACTGCAGCTTTAAATGAGAGCCAGTGGAGCTCACCTGTATGAATAATTGAATCAACAAACAAATGTAAATACAAAAAGCAGTTTTGAAGTTGTTCATTTAGGGGTTTTAATGGAAAACCACAATTCAAACACATCAAAACATGAATGCACTGGGATTAATCACACTTTTTTGGTTCAGCTTCACCACCCATCAAGGCCTGATTACCGTCTGAATCACAGAATCAATCATGTAAGAACTAAGAACAACATCTAAAGCACTGCAGGCCCCTCAGATACGGTCTGTGTTTATGTTTCATGCTTCCTGTTAGTTCCTAATAAAACAGGGGTGCCAAAAATGTGGCTCAGGGGGCAATATGTGGCCCCTGGAATGATTTTGGAAGGCCCTTGATCACGATTCAAGCATGACTTTTGAATTTGGTTTGACAATTCAACCAGTTAATGCAGATAAAACTGTTAGGGTGCAATTTCAATGGACACAGACAAGTTAAAATCTTAAAACAGGAAACTTTTAGGTGTAAGTTTTTTGCTTTAAATTTAATTTGATTGTAAACAGGATCACAAACACCCCGTGACTTCCATTAAAAGCAGATTTGGGAACAACCATTTATTTAACTTTAACTAAATAAGGATTGAGCCTTATCCAGTCCTCTAGATTTTCTTGTTTCTGAAAATCTAGACAAAGATAATCAACCTGAAAAATTAAAACATTATATGCTGTCTTTTTATTTCCTGTTTTTTCTAATGGGCAAAACTGTGTGACCCTATTTATGTTTGGGATCTACAGTGATTAATGATTCTTGCTTGTTTCATTAAAGTACTGTGTTTTTGATTTATTGTTAAGTGAGTGAAAAAAAAGAAAAATACTTTTGGCAATTTTTGTATGAAAAAAGGAAAATAAATAATAATTAAGATCTTGAGGCCTCCCTGGGTAGAGGAGAATGGGGTAGGTTGTCACAGTCACTAAATCTCGCCCCCCTGGAGCTGTTGCAAAATGTTTGTCTGTGAATTTCAAAAATAGTTGTCTCAGACTAGGTACATTTTCATTTTAGGAGTTTGACACTTGAAATTGAGGTAATAAGACCTCCTGTTTTTTTTTTACATCATAATTTACCTTTTTATTTATTTTTTTTTTATTTATTTTTTTTTTTTATTTGATTTTTTTTTTTTTTTTTTTTTTTTTTTTTTTTTTTTTTTTTTTTTTTTTTTTGACATAGTGCTTTTGAGGTGCAGCTCCTCCTTGGAGTTGCAGTTGCTAAGCTTCTGAACTTCTGCCTCATAAAGGCCCCCTCCCCTGCAACTTCCTCACTCAGCTCCTTCAAACTAGCCAGCAGCACTTAGCAAACACCTGGTGGAATTGCACATCTGCTGATCTCATTATACGAGCTACTTCTCTGTGAAATGCTGGTAAAAATGTTATTAAAGGGTTAGTAGAGGAGTGCTGTTGTGATGACTTCCTGAAGGCGGAGTTTCAGAAAGAGCGGGACTTTCTTAAAGAGATAGAGGTCCAATTTCAAAGCGTTAAATTACATAGTAAAATTTCTTTTAAGTTATATTTGGTATTAACAGCATTTTTGTAACAACGGAAGGTAACATACTTGATAGTGCTATAAAATGATTCTCTGTGCCTGGAGTACACATAATACTGCCCCTTTAAACAATGGATTTAGCATTGAAAAGTACAAAGGCAGATCAATAGTAAAAATATTTTTTTTCTTCATTAGACCATGTGCTTGCTTGCACAGCTGATGGCAAAAAAATCACTGATGGGGTTGGTTGTCACATGTAACAATAGAAAAACAAATGGCAGCTATCCAGCAGATAATGAAAAAAAAAAAAAAACATTTAGCTGAAAAGAAAACAGCAAGTAAATAAAATAAAAAAGATTTGGGTTGGCCATATTCTGTTCTGTTGTAGACAACTTGATTTTGTTTTTTATAGCCTATGAATTTAGTTGGATAGCTTATATGTTCTGTCATAACAAATGGGATGTTGCTTCTACAAAATGTTTTTTCAACTAAGACAAAATTAAACGTTGTAAATTGAAAGACTGTAGTAAACGTTTTTTTTTTTCTAGAAGCCTTCTTTTGAAATGAGTTCTTATTGAAATGTAATTGTGACTAACAATCCCGTAATGGGGTTGGTTGTCTCAAATGCGCAGGATTTGTGGTGTGTAACTTTTGAAAAAAAAAAAAAACTTATCTTGACAATTGAAATGGGACTGACTGAGCATCGTATTTTCTTTTTAATTTTGAAGAAAGCAAAAAGTCTGACCCCCACGACAAACTGGACACCACAGTCTTAAACGAAATACGGATGCGCGCCTACTCCACTCATTACGGGAAAGCGAAGAGACAAACAAGTCCCGGTTCGCAACAGTGACGTCAGCACGCCGCGGAGTGGCTGTGACGCGCAGCGATTGGGTGAGCCCGGAGCTAAAGTGTGTTACAGAGTGAAAAACCGAGACGCGGGTGAGAAGAACAACAGCTGCCGCCGCATGAAGCCAGCTAAAGTCACAGTCTCACTCCTCGGGCTCATGCTGTAGAGACTTCGGGTAAGGAAACCTGCCTCATGAAGCGTTTTTAAAAGCCGTAGTTAGCGGAGGCTGGCCGCAGCAGCTTCCGCCCTGTACGAAGTTTCTTTTGTCTTCCTCCGACAACAACAACAAAACAAGAGGGGCAGTGTTCAGACCGCTGAACACGGTTTGTTGGCTCCTTTAACAAACGTGTAACAGCAACTTCTCAATAACACGACTTATTAAAGCGTGCTGGGAGAGAAAAGTGTTTGTTTTTGTGCGGCTGTTTCTTGGAAATACCTTTGGACCAGTTTATGGGGGTCAGTGCAGCGAATCTGATAGGCAGCTGGGTGTGTTAACACAGGTGGTTGCTTCACAGAAACTACCACTGATGAGCCATTTTATACGTCCTGGATGCCCAGATAGTGATATCTGAGGCTGGAGCAGTATTACTGCCTCTTTACAAACGTTGCACTCCTTCCACAGGGATGCACTGGGAGTAAATGATGCTGAATCAGGCTGGTCTCTGACGAGTAGTTCACCCACACAGGTCAAAAACAGGACAGTATGAGTGTTAACGTGGTTCAGTTCAGCTCGGTTTATTTATTCAGCAGAAATTCACAGTGAAATGGAAATGAAAGTTCATTATCAGTTCAACAGAAATTCAAATTTCAGGTTGAAGTTAAATCCCAGTCTGTCCAGTTCATCCTAATTGTAATGTCCGACTCAGATCCAGTTGCATACAGTCCAATTCAGTCCTAATTATAAAACACCATGTTCAAATTCACTATTTAATGCCAAAAGTAAAAAGTTAAGTATTAAAAACAGTAAAAAGTGCTGAGCCAGGAGTACTTTCTATGTGAAAGATCTGTCACTGGTGTCGTTAAGGAATACAGCTTATCAAAAAAAAAAAAAAAAAAAAAACTATGGACCATTGGTACCTATAATGGTTAATAAAATAAAAGAGAATACACATAATTAATGGCGTAATGGTCTATCAGTGGGTTGGGAATACTTTCTATATGAAAGATCTATCACTGGCAGGAAATAACCACAGCTAATCAAAGAAACAGCAGACCATCGGTACATTCAGTGGGAAATAAGAGTGCTCATATTTAATAGCGCTTAGGAAGAAAACCCAGCTAAACTTAAAATCACTGTGCAAGGAGTACTTTCTGCAGCAAAGAAAATTGGCTCTGATAGCTCCACCTGTGCCTTCATCATGGAAAGAAGTCGCGAAACACAGATGTACTTTCTATGAGAAGGATGTAGGATGCATAGTCAGTGGGGAGGGGGGTTGTTTGTGTGTGTGTGTGTGTGTGTGTGTGGTTGGTTAGGGGTGGCTTTTCTCACTCCTTGTTCCTTGTTTGTTGCTGGTTGAAAATTAAAAAAAAAAAGGCAAACTAAATGGCAGTAACAGTTGCATAATAATGCATTAATGGAGATTGGAAAGTTGAATGAGGAAAAGTGGCCAATAATCCTGCATTTGATTTATTTCGAAAGTTGGCGTTTTGAGCTAGGAATGACGTCAAACCCAAGTTTCGAAGGTGCTAATAATTACAAGCCTAAAAAATGGTGGGATTTGATGGGGGTTTTTGGTGCTAACTACTATTGACAATGGGTACCGCTAACTAAAAAGTTAGTTGTGCTAACCATAAAGCACTAATCATAAACATTAGTTTGGTAAAGCGCTAGAGCAATACAGTTTTTAGCAAAAGCTAATGCTAAAGTGCTAACAGTTCAAATTATATCTTCCCAACCCTCGAGCACTGATTTAATTTCGACATGATTTACATGTTCTATAATGCCCTTAGATGTTGTATTTATGTTTATATCTTGTTCTCTACTGTCAGTGTTGTATTTTGTTGCTGTATGTTGTTTGAAGTAAAGTTATTGAGAGTAAACAGATCTGCTACATAAACAGACGACACCCCCTTCAAAATAAAAGCATAAATATAAACGCTGATCTACTTGAAGAAATCCTAACAGTTGTTAAATAAAACTTAAACACAGAATAGAAATATCCTTCATTGTTCCACGATGGGGGAAATTTCTGTGCAAAATTTCAACATGAATACTGTGTAGTTGTAAAAAATACTCCAGTCCAGACGAATGTGCAACTGAGTTGGTTAATTAAAAATGTACAAGATGCGCATGTCTGAGCATTAAAAATACAAACTATTTACAGTTCGTGACAAAACAAAAAACGATAGAGTTGTGCAGATACTAGCTTGGATATAAACACTGATTATGTTGGGAGCAGTGATGGTTATAGTCTAACAGCTGCTGGGAGGAAGGATCTCCTATAACACTCCTTAGTGCACCTAGGATCCAGTAGTCTGTCATTGAAGGAGCTCTCCAGCTCAGCAACAGCTTCATGCATGGGGGGAGGGAGGAGACATTGTCCATCAGTGATGTTATTTCAGCCAGAGTCCTTCTATCTCCCACCACCTGCATCCGGTCGAGGGGGCTTCCTAGCACAGAGCTGGCCTTCCTGGTGAGCTTATCTAAACGCCTCCTCTCAGCTGTAGATAAGCTGCTGCTCCAACATACAGTCCCATAGAAAAAGGCTGATGCCAGTTCAGAGACAAAGAAGGTCTTCAGCAGCGCCCCCTGCACTCCAAGAGACCTCAGCCTCAGCAGGTCGAGTCTGCTCTGACCCTTCCTGTAAAGCACATCAGTGTTACGAGTCCAGTCCAGTTCATTGTTCAGGTGAACACCCAGGTTCTTATAAGAGTCCACGATGTTGAACTTTATTCAACTGAAATTTTACAAAACAGCCAAGTAAATTAGTGTTTAGGTTTTATCCAGGGAAATAAATTTAGGGGAAACGAAGTGCGCTAAACATTTTTAAAGTTTGCGAAAGCGCTAAATGAAAAATTAGCTCCGCTGTTAGCACATTAGAGTGGGGGTGTCAAACTCATTTTCATTTTTGGGCCATATCAAGATCACGAATATCTTCGAAGGGCCAATTGTGGCAGAATGTATTGATAAAACTACCCATTAAACTGTTAAAATATTAATAAATACCTTTCTCTACATTTGATGAGTACTTCTTAAAATTAATTAATATTGAACATCTTGTTTACATTGATGTAATTTAGCAGTACAGAGAAAAAAACTACTTTGATTTGACTGATAAAATAATGTTTAGGCACAACTGTTATTTTGAAGGTTTAGCACCAAAATACACTAAAGACCTGTTGTCGTTGTATCAACCTTCCAGACCACTCAGGTCTTCTGGTTCTGCTCTACTCTGCATCCCCAGAACCAGAATCAAACATGGAGAAGCAGCTTTCAGCTTCTATGCTCCACTAATCTGGAACAAACCTCCAGAAAACTGCAAAACAGCCGAAATACTGAGTTCCCACAAGTTTAGAGCTGCCTTTGATTAATAGCAACTGGAACATTGAGCAACATATTTGATGTTTATTGATGTTTATTGATGGCACGTCAAAATGTTTGTTACTGGTTTTATACCCGATGACTGATCTGCACTTTGAACGGCCTTGTTGCTGAAATGTGCTATAAAAATAAACTTGACTTCTATTTATGAGGCCACATAAAAACCCACAGTGGGCCAGATTTGGCCTCCGGGCCTTGAGTTCGACACACGTGCATTAGCGGAAGTGTGCCAACCCCAGCTATTAAAAATACAAGCCAGTAATAATATATTTCTTTTTCATTTTTATGCATTTAAGCACTAAAGGAGCCTGTTCACAAGTAGATATTTTTGATCCATGTGTGTTCCTCTGGTTTAAAAACAGTCAAAAGTACCAATCATTAATTTGTACCTGCAACTTTCCTCTCATAGTCTAAGCGAAGTAGTCACACCAGATACTTTCAGATTCCCATCTTCAGGGGGGCTTCTTGTTGTTTTTTTTCCAAAAATCTGACTTCTCAGTTCAACACCAACACATAATAGAGTCTAACCAAGCTTACACTTTCACTTCTCGTTGTTTTAATTTTCTAAATTGGTCTTGTGCCTCCAGATGTTACGATGGCCACAAAATTTACGATTTCAGACAGCGACTCGGAGCCATCGGAAGACGTAGAGGAAGGAGGAAACGAGCAGCCAACTAAAGGAAAGGAGCGGCCGCTCGGTCAACGCCACGCCCTCACCCTTCCTGAGCTCAGACCTGCAAGTAAGCAAACAGACAGGATGTGAAATGTGTGTGTGTGTGTGGGGGGGGGGGGTTGAGGCTGTAAATTGGGTGAATGTTGGGGTAAATTATAGAGGGGAAAAAGGCCTTGCAGGATTAGTCCCGTCATGATACCAGTTTTTGCTGGACAATGAATTGTCCCAGAAGTTATTGTGATAAAGGATAATATTGTTGTTTTGAGGCCATTTTCAAGAATTAATTGATAATAGCATAACAATGCAAGTTCGCCCTCTCAAAGACCAGTAAACTTTAATTTTGTAAAGAACACTTGACATCATTATTCTTTAATTTTCCATTTTATTTCCAATCTTATTGTTTTATTAGTTGCCTTTATTTCATTATTTATTATTATTTTTTTTATTTTTAAATTAATCATTTTTTTTAATTAATTTGAATTAATTTAGTAAATTTTATCGTCATTTTTTCATTATGTATGTTTTAATTTTTCCCATATTCTGTATTTATTTATTTATTTTTTATTTTACATAATTTTTTTCCATATTCTATACTTATTTCGTAACTTTTTAAGATATTTTAAATATCCACAATAAAACACAACTAAAAACAATAAATAAAAACCACACACAACCAAAACCATAAATAAAGCAGATTATGTCTCTGGAAACAAAATTGCCTTTCAAAAAAATATTAATCACCAGAACAGAAATTATCGAGCTCATTTTAATTTATCCTGCGATTAACATAGTCCTGTCGCTTATTGCGACAGGACTATGCAGGATGTTTGCAGTTACATTTGCAGCCACAAGCTTTTGCATTAGTCTAAACCCAGTTTTTTATGCTTGAACTTTTTTTTTATTTTGAAGAAATCTTAAAAAAATAAGTCAAATACTTTGAAAAAATATATATTCTAGATATTTTTATGCAGTTTCACACCCAGCAGCTCTCAAATTACAGATCTATCGTATGAAGTTTAATCTTTAACGACTGATTGTCGTTTGTTGCATTCTCACTTTGTGCTATGCAAACAAAGAAAACATCTGATTGTTTTCTTTTGCAAATGCGGCAAAACCCGTTTTTCCGCCAAAACAAAAAGCTCCCAGCAGCTCAGGGACGCATGGATCTCGTATCTACAAGAGTTTGATCTGTTGTTGTTTTGTCTTCTGTGCTCATAGCTCTGTTGACATCGTTTAGCAGAGCCTGAGCATTAAAAAGGGACATTTGTGCTTTAACCTCTCGCTAGCAGGTCGGACCAGGCTGAACTCAGAGTCCGTTGCCTACACCATCTCCAGAGAGGAGGAGCTGCAGTCTCGGGGGGAAGAGGAGGTGGGCACCCCCACTGAGGGGTTTCCATTCAGGGGCCGATCTAATTCAGCTCCTCCATCCCTGTGGGCCGCCAAGAAGTATGGCCGGCAGCTTCGAAGGATGAGCGATGAGTTTGTCAACCTGCTTGATAAAGGGGTGAGGATGAGCTGCAGATCGTTTGTTGTGATCTCTTAACTTTGCTGTGCTTAAAGGCAAAACCTCGCCCTCAGACAAATTTTTTTAAACTTCCACAAAAGTGGGCGGAGCCAGGATACACTGAGGGGCGTGGCCTAATGTAGGGATCAGCGAGGGGGTGGTTAAGCAGGGCTGTGGTGAGGACGAAGGAAAAGCCAACTTTGCCATTTTTCAGACCTCTCTAGAAACTTTTTTTTTTTTTTTTTTTTTTTTTAAAGCAACAAATGACAAATGTAGTGACTTCTTTTTGTGTTGTTTAAAGTGTAGCAAAGCCACTAACCTTTTTTTTTATGCTGATAAACTGTCTAGATAGGTTTTTTAGGGTTCTATCTTTATGTTTCTGAGAGAATTTTGACATTTTCGTGTAAATTTGTTTCATTTGTTATTTTGCCTAAAACAGCCTCCGTGCTGGCGCCCTTCGGTCGAATGGTGCCTAATCAGTTGAATTTAGGCCGTTTGTTTAAAATGGTACCGCTTTACGTCACACAGCTCTGCGTTCGGGAATAAAACCATCTCACTCAGACAACGGCCTCGCCCTGTGGGGAGTCAGGAGTTGGAATAGCGAGCGTGGCCGCAGCGAGGACTGATCGATGGTGTTTCTCTGCTTTACAAATGTGTGATTTGCTTGCAATGTGGACGTGGAGTGGAATGAGTCTCCTCTGCTCTGAGTGTTGAGGACTGCAGGCTGGACTGCTGTCTCACACTGACTGCAGTGCTTAGGAAGCAGGAAGTGCTCACGGCAGCCCTCGCTGCTTACTCAGGACGCAGCAGGGCTGCTGCAGAACGTTGCCGCCATAAGTCTCTAAGAACATAGAAAAACGTCACTCGAAGTTCTGAAAAGTTGCTAAATACAGCGACAAAGTTGCTGAATTGGCAACAGTGCCTCTTTCTCCCTGACCACAGCCCCCACTCAACCCTTCCGCTCATCCCACTCATCGCATGAGCGAAGCTGTCATGGTGTGGAAACAATCATCTCATCTTGAATGCGAACAAAACTAAGGAGATGATTGTAGATTTCAGGAGAAACCGGGTCAGATCAAACCCGATTTCCATCCTGGGAGAAGAACTGGAGGTGGTTGAGGAATATAAATACCCAGGTGTTCATCTGGACAACAGACTGGACTGGAGGCTCAGCAGTGAAGCGTGTATAAGAAAGGACAGAGCAGACTGTATTTCTTGAGGAAGCTAAGATCCTTCAAGGTTTGCAGCAAGATGTTGCATGTCTCCTATAAGTCTGTTGTTTAGAGCATCATCTCCTCTGCCATCATCTGTTGGGGCAGCAACATCAGAACCAGGGACCTAAAAAGGCTCAACAACCTGATAAAGAAGGCTGGTTCTGTTCTGGGACGGCTGTGGAACCTCTGGAGATGATGATGCAAAGAAGGATTTTGCATAAAATCAAGAAAATTATGGACAACCCTGACCATCCTCTTCATGAGGCTGTCATTGGAAAACAGAGTCTCTTCAGTCAGAGGCTTCTTCAGTTTGGTTGTAAAACGGACTGCTACAGGAGAGCTTTCCTGCCCACAGCCATCACCATCTATAACAACTCCTTGACTAAACGAGTTACATCAACATTTAATTTCCCTTTGGGATAAATAAAGTGTTTTTGAATTGAAATGAATTTGATCAGTGCTCGCTGTTCCAACTCCTGACGTGTCGGAGTGAGATGGTTCTATACCTGAACGTGGAGCTGTTTAGTCACTCTTCAAATATGGTAATCGTTTTATGTTTCCGCTCTGCTTTTGAATCACCCAGGAAATGAGGAAGGTGAGCAGCGCCGGGTCGAACAGAGTGATACACCACTCCAGGAGCTGGTGGAACTACCTCTTCAGTCACCAGGAGACGGAGGGAGAGAACAGCCACCATGAAAACCACGCCCACCGCACTGAGTAGACCACGAGAGGGGAAAATCGGAGTTAAACAAGGTTTTTATGGTGGGGAGAAAAACCACTGAACAATATGACCTGTGACTGGAAAAAAGGTTTCCAGGTTTAAGGACTTGGTTAAATAGGACATTTATAAGTTTTGTTTTTATGTCTTTGCTATATACATTTGATTTTTTTAATTAAGTGTTAGCTGTAATTTAGTAACGTTAGGCTGTCCATTGCGTTATAGGAAAAGTAAGTCAAAATAGGGCAAAAGTGAGATGATATCAAAAAATATATATAGAGACTTGCAATTAGTGGATTGAAGGAGTTAGTATTTTGCATTGG
Organism: Anableps anableps; assembly: GCA_014839685.1. Lineage (NCBI taxonomy): Eukaryota > Metazoa > Chordata > Actinopteri > Cyprinodontiformes > Anablepidae > Anableps > Anableps anableps. Next base: position 21,441,562 of record CM026085.1, read on the forward strand.
AGTTTATTTTATCGCAGCTGAGGCTATAAATGCACCGATTTGGACGCTGTTTGGCTTTTTGTTTTGGTCCCTTTATGCATGGTAAACGGCTCAATTTGCTGCTCCTCTGCTTCATACTCCCAGTGTTGGACCTCGCTGCTGCCGGGTTGCTGGATATGGGGGAAAAAAATGCAGTTGCAATATTGTTGCTGAATATTATGATATTGATTGCAGTTAACCTACACATTCAGTTTTTTTCCTTTTCCGTCATCTTGTCCTCACCGCTCTCCCAGAGCTTTAGCCTCTTGGTCAGTAAAATGTAGATCGAGTGCAGGCATCAAGAACAGCGAAAAGTTCATCCAAATGATCAAATATATTATCCACAATCAAATCTGTCTGAATGGCTCTCATAATTTATCATTATAGGCTTTATAAATAGGGATGTCAGTTGGTGTTTGGTACATTGTGCAGCCTCACCAATTCATTACTCTTTCATTTGTTTCGTGCTTATGTGCTTACGCGTTACATATCAGTTAATTTCCATTCATAATATTATACTTTGATGAATTATAGATGAATGTCCTTGAAAATACTCAAATCTAACTCAAAGTTAATTGGGTTCCATTTTCCTATGGATTTGATATTACACCCCATTTCTGTCAGTGATGAATCATTACCTGATTTGAACCTTCAACTCTCATGAAACATGACCTCGATCAAACCAGAGTAGCCCTTTAGTCTGCTTCTCTTGGTCAGTATTATTCATTGTAGTCACGTAAACACATCTGCTCACAACAGAGTCAAGAAATTGTGTTTCAATCAACTGTTGTGAAAGATGGGACAAAGAAACCCAAAGATATGTACAAAAACTGCTTTTTCTGTGCTGGAAAAAGTCTGGGAGAAAAGACAGAAAACTGCAAACGTCCTAAGTGGTTTAAGGGCATATATCGTCATTTTTACAACTCTATTTTTTTTTTATTTTTTTTTTTTTATAACTGTATTCTTATGTCTGGACTGGTTCACAAACGCACAACACAAGGTTCACCAAAGATGAAAACAGCAATGGCAAAGTCTCTCGCTGTAATTTTAAGTGAATAAAGTCAAGATTTTTGTGGCGATTTATTCAGTTAGAAGGAAGAAATCAGGAAAAAAGTTGTTGTAGAGCAGTGGATTTGAGACTTGACAAACTGGCACCCAACCCATGGATTTAAAAGCTGTCTGTGGTCGACCAGTGGGAAATGGTCGCTTGTAAAAAAAAAAAAAAAAAAAAAAAAAGCCCTGTAATTTGGAGCACCAAAATACTGGCAAAACCAGAATACTTCATATTAGGGAGCCATACAGTGATTGTGTAAGTCTCATTTTGCTCCACATAAGTGCGTTTTACTCTTAAGGGTTTAACTACATGATGGTAATGTAGCTTGCTCTGAGGACATCTTCCGCCAAACCACTCAAACTCTTTTGTCCATCTACAGTTGGTTTTCCCATAAAAAATCACTTTAAGCTAATGCTTCACATGTGGTGGAAGAAAGGGAAGTTGAAATAATAAAATGTCATCTGCAGTCATATGCTCTCACCTTCATTTGGCTGAGACTCAGAGAACAACACAGTGCAGCTACAGTTAAATATCAGCAAAAAAGCAGTTTATCTTGGCAGACTTTATGCTCACAAACAACATCTGCAGTGACTTCAGTGGTCTGGCTGTGGGCTACCTGCTTGACCCGTGGCATGAGCTGTCGTGCAGCCGCAAATCCGTTCAATACGATGCGATTAAAAGTGTCTTTTTTTTTTTTTCTTTTTGGTCAAGAAAAATCCGTCCTGGTAGAAATTTCTAGACTTTGATTCCAGACATGTCCATGTATGGTAGCGCCTTCCTTGTTTTAGCGATCTTGATTCAAGAGTCTTGTTTTTTTTCTGAAAAGTGTTACTTACTAAACACAGTTGGAAAGACAGATGGTGATTTCTTCATGTTTCAAGACTTGAAGGTTTTCTTTTAAAAATATGATGATAAATGTCCTTTAAGGAGTTAAAACAAACCCCGTTTCTCCACAGTTTTGTGTTTGTCATGTTGATTAATGTAATTCAGGCATCTTCTCAAGGGGTTTTTATACGAACTTCTTGCTCCTTTGTTTGCAAGCCTTTTCTATGTTAAACAATCGTGCTTGATTATCAGAGAATCGCTTTATTAGAACAAATTTATCAAAAGAACAACAATCTTGTTAGTGGGACAATCTGTGACGATGCACAAACATTATAAAACTTCAGGGTTTAGATTGTAGCCGGTGATGTTAAGGCCTAAATATAAAAGCACAAAACAAGCCTATCTTTTTAAAGTCTCGGACAAGCAAAAAAAAAAACAAAAAACCACGAAAAAAAAAAAAGATTTTTAGCTGTAAATATCTTGTAAATATTTAATCAAATGACTTTGGTGGAGGTTTTAAATAAAATAAATTAACCAGAAGTTTATTTACGAGGTTTCCCAGCTGTTCAGTAAGCAATAGGCTTTGCACAATCCATGGCTGTTGTGGTAAATGTTACTGTTTAAACGAATCAACTGCTGTAAGCCTCAATGGATGGCAGGATGAGTTTTCAGCTTGTCTTCTTTAAAGACGAGATGCTTTTTGTATCCAAACTTTCCGCAGTTTGTTCAGAAAAGTCACTTTGTACTCTTGTTTTTATAAAAAAAATAAATAAATAAATAAATAAATAAATAAAAAAAATTGTTTAAATGTGGGTTGTTAAATTTCATCAGCATCGACGTGTGGGTAAAACTTCTTACTGGAATAACTTGTATTGTACTCTAATTTATGAGCAATCCTTGGCACATATTTAAACATTTTTGGATACCGTTATCGCTTCATACAAAATCAACATTTTATATACAGCTTGGTTTTAAAAAAAAACAAAAAAAAAAACAAAACAAAGCAAGGCTCGTCTAATATGTGATTATTAACAATGGTGATAAGTTCGTTCTGCTTGTGTCTTGTCGTCTTCCTCTCGGCTTGTAGGGTTGAGTTGTGAAGTGCTCGGGTTTGTCTGTAATAACATTTTATGCCTCTGGTTCGGTCTTTTATAGCTTTTTAAAAAATTTTTTTGCTTAGTATGCATTTTAATCTAAGAACTCCAGACAATCTGAACGGTGCCACCGAGACTGACTGACTGAACGAATGACTGTTTAAAAACGATTGATGACTACTGTTGGATCCCATTTCTTTTATTTTGATTTCATCACTTAGGAAAGCTTTACGTCTCAATAGGTGGAGATTTACTTGAACTCTGAGATGGACGCGGGACTAGATCTGAACTGAAGCTGAGCTGGGATTTAAGTGCTTAGTTATTAAATGTGCGGCCTTGAACGTTTTGTTACCCGTGAATCGACAGCACAGAGCCAGCCTTGAACTTTTTCCCCAATCAGAGCCTTAAACTACACTACTCGCTGTCCACATTTAACGCTCAAGAGATAGCACAGTAGATTTAAATGGATGCGAGTTCTCTGTCCTGACTGAGAAAAGCCATTTCAGATTTTGACAGAGCACATGCTTGGAGTAAAAAACCTGCACGGGCACCAGGAGTTTTGCATACGATGTTAGTATTACTTGAATCTAAAGATGTGTGTAAAGAATACTGAATTTTATCAGATTTGTTTTCTATTCTTTTTTTTAGTTTTTAATGACTTTTGTAAATGTATTTTCTCTACAGCTGTGAAAACTGATATATCCTGTCATGAATAAATGATTTTAAGACTCACTGAAGTCGTCTTTGTTTCTTTTGTTTAGTAAAAAGACGGTGTTTTGAAAACTTTAAAGACAAATTAAGTTTATTGGATCATTTTTGATGACTCAGAATTTCTTATGCGGCATTAGAAAGTATGTTTACTTTTAACTTCAAGTTCCAGATAAGTGCAGATTTTAAAAAAAAAAAAAAAAAAAGTGGCTCAAGCATTCATTTTTGTGTCCTTTTCTAGCAGTGTGGCACTCAAAATTGTTGTCTAAGTGCCAAAGAGAAGCCCAACAGATTTACCTTCACAAGTGGAGCATTACAGTTTTTGCTATACCGTAATTTCTGGACTATAAGATCCTACTTTTTTCACAGGTTTTGAAAGGTTGGGTTGGACTTCTGTGCGATGACGACTGCAGAGGCTAAAGAGCGAATTTGCCTTGAGACGAAAGTGACATTGAGTGACAACGAAAGAGAGACTGAGATGGTTCAATTCTGACACTGAAGAAAACAACTTTAGTGATTTTAATGCGCAGGAATAAAGAATGAAGACAGTGATCAATCACTTTTCTTGATAGGCTCCTGTTTTTGGGAGTTTTTTTTGTTGGTTTGTTTTAAGCAGCCATGTTCCAGTCACTGTTTGGAAAAATTATTTTCGGTATGTATTTGTGTACGTTACTGGTACAGATTTCATTAGAAGTTAAAACAATGTGTGTAAATATCTCGTTCCAACATGCCTACCTGCGGCTTATAGACAAGCGTAGCTTATATATGTACATAATTTTTTTCTTTTCAAAGTTAGTAGGTGTGGCATATATACAGGTGTGCTCAATAGTCCAGAAATTACGGTAATTCTCCACGTGTCAAGGAGGGTTCACACAAATGCAAGGTACACTTTTTAAATGTATAGCTAAAAAAAAAAGGATAATTTTCCTTCCACTTCATAGCTATGCACTACTTTGTGTTGGTCAGTCATATAAAATCAAATTAAAATACAGTGAAATACATGGCTGTAATTTGAAAAAGTTTGAGTATGAAAACTTTTGTAAAGAACTATAGTGCCAAAGATTTAATAATAAAAAATACATTTTAATATTTTAACTTTAATGTCCAAGATGAGATGAAAACTCAAAAATCACAAAATTTAAGGCCTCAGATATTTGTGTAAAAAATATTTGCATCCGCAAAAGCTTTGAAATTCCAACAGAAATACCCAGTGGTGCTTCAGTGGGTAGCAATAACAGCTGGGCTTTTGTTTGCAGCACACAACGATGTTTTCAACACATATTAGAAATTTTCATGTCAGAACAAAGTGAGACAGATGTGAAAAACCCATAAAAGTTGCTATTGTTTGACGTCAGGAAGTGATCTAATAGTTAAATGTGTAGGAACCCTGATGATACTTGGTTTAAACAGCAGTTGTCAAAAGGCAGAGAGTCAACTAAAAAAGCAAACATACAAAGAGTACTGACTGAAATGGTTCTTTACATGATGGCATCAGAGAAAATATAAACAGAACAACTTGATCAATGCTTTAAAAGCTTAATTTTATGTGCCACGTCTCTGTTTCTCTGGCTGCAGTTTCTGTCTGTTAAAGTTTTAAACAACACATCACGGAGGATCTCCTGTTTCCACCCACAGCTGCTGTTTCAGGCCACCTCTGATGGATCCCAGCAGAACCTGTGACCCCGGTCCAGAGCCGACAGCCTGTCCATATCCGTCTCACTCAGCGTGAAGTCGAACACCTCAGCGTTCCGCGGTATTCTCTCTGGATCTGAGGATTTGGGGAGCACCGGGACGCCCTGCTGCACCGCCCAGCGTAACAAAACCTGGTAGGCGGCAGAAAAAACCGTTCAAATTATTGTCCCTGAGAAAAAGATGTGTATTCGAGTAAGGAGAGGAAGTATGCGTGCCTGTGCAGGTGTGCGTTCGCAGCTCTTTGCCACCTCCAGGATCACGGGGTCAGTGAGCAGCTCTCCTTTTCCTAAAGAGGAGTATGCTTGAAAACAGACACCATACTCCTTACACAGGCTCCTCAGTTCAGGCTGGCACAGCCGGGGGTGGAACTCCACCTGGAGGAAAGCGCTCAGAAATTAACCTGACATAAGTGCTACAGTCATGGCAAAAAAAAAAAACCCCAAAAGTTTCCAGAACGACCTGTACCATCAAAGGAAAAAGTAAGTACACCCCTGCTGCGTTTACTGGACTTATGAGAAAAAGTAGCAGCCAGATCCTGCTGGCTACATGCACCTGATCGTTGATCAGCAGATGTGACGTGTGTGTGTGTGTGTGTGTGTGTGTGTGTGTGTGTGTGTGTAATAACACGAGGCCAGAGCAGAAAGACATCAACAATGAACTTAAAGCACCAGTTGTTTATGCCTTTCTCTAAAATTCAGATCTTGCAATGTTCAGGAGGATTGGAAAAAACAAACAAACAACAAAACAACCCAAAGTACCATTTCAGACCCGACATGCCTCAGTTGGCACGTTAAAAGGTAAAGTTTGTGAACGGACGGGTAAAAGAGTTACAGAAGATGGGCTTGTTGGAAAGGTTTTCCAGGCAAAACGTTTATTCTCTCTAAAAGGAAAATGTACTTAAAGGGGCAGTATTATGTGTTTTCCACATAGAATCATTTTATAGCACAAACAAGTAACTATGTTCCCTTCAGTTGTTACAAAAATGCTGTAAATGTCAAATATCACTTAAAAGAAATTTGACTTTGTAATTTAACGCCTTGAAATTGGGCCTCTGTCTCTTTAAGAAAGTCCTGCTCTTTCTGAAACTCTGCCTTCAGGAAGTCATCACAACAGCGCTCCTCTATTAACCCTTTAACAACGTTTTTATCAGCGTTTCACTGAGAATTAGCTCATATAATGAGCTCAGCAGATGCGCAGTTCCACCAGGTGTTCGCTAATTGTGGCTGCTATTTGCTATTTGATTTCTCAAACATGCATGAAAGAACCAAGGCAACACTCCAGGTATGTTTTTGATGAGGGAATAATGTTATAACATGATGTAAAGCTCAAAAAAGTTGATTTTACTTAATACTGCCCCTTTTAAAATACAGCTGGACAAAAAAAATCAATAACAATATATATCACGATATACAGGTTATCAATACCAACAGACAATACGGCCTATAGAATATTCACTGAACTCCAATCCAGAACTGCACAGCATTCTGGGGGATGTAGGCAGAGGAAAGGCTTTAGCCACTCAGCCTCTCATGGCTAGCTAAGCTAGGTTGGTAGCATCAACTAAATAAATTACTCTTTGGTTGCCTAGCAACAACCTGTTAAGTAACTTGCGCAGCAACAGTTTAAGGTTTCGTCACCGTCCCTCATAACTGCTTAAAAATAACCAGCGAGGAGTGAAAACTGTGGATAAAAAAGGAAAGGTCACGTCACCAGTTTGGTGGTATTTCATATATTTAAAACAAAAAACTAATCAATAATTATTGATATCGACTGACATGAAATACTTATATCGTGATACGTTTTTAAGCCATATCATCCAGCCCTAACTTAAAGAGTAACTAAACCCCAAAATCAACTTTTTTTAGTAGATAAATTGTATAAATTGATCCTTAAGGGTTCTATCTTTGTGTTTCTGTGGAAATTTTTGACATTTTTGTGTACATTTCTTTAATTCTGCAGTATTTTGCCTAAAACGTCTCAGTGCTGCCCTCTTTGGGTTAAACTGCAGTTGAATTTTCTTATTGATTACAGCGGTACAGCTTGGTTGACGTCTACGTCACTGCGTCTTGTGACGTAGACGTCACGGCGAGCAGTGATTGATGGTGTCTCTCAGCTTCGCATGTGGTTCATTTGCAATGTGGACACAGAGTGGACCGGGTCTCCTCTCTGCTCTGACTGCAGGCGGTTTGCTGCAGGACTGACTGCAGTGCTCAGGAAGTAGGAGAGCAGCACTCGCTGCTCGCTCAAGACAGTCACTGCAGAGCAATCGGTGCGTCACATCACCATAAAAGTCTCCAATAACAGAAAAAGTCACAAGATTTGTCGCTTTTTTGAAAAAAAAAAAAAAATCACTAAGTTGGCAACAGCAACAGTCTCTTGGCTCTGCCGACTTTGGTGAAATGCTTAAAAAAATTGTCTAGGGGTGGGATTATGCTTACATACACGTTAAGCTTGAGGTTGCATCTGAATGAACCATGAGACTTCTGCGACAATGTCCTTTAAACAGATAAGACCAAGGTAAGTAGTAACTGCCAAGCACGGTGGTGGAGGGGTGAGGGTTTGGGCTTGTTTTGGTGGTCTACCATGAACTCCTCTGCATGACAAAGTATTTAATAGTCAAATATAACAAAGTCTATCCAACAGCTAAAGCTTGGAGCAAACTGGGTTATCAACAGGACGTTAAGCCTTGAAAGGATTAAGGTGATGGAATGGCCTAGACAAAGTTCAGACCTCATTACTGGTGTAGTGAGACCTTAGGAGAGCTGGGCTGGACAATGTGAGAGACCGGCAGTCATACAGAAACTGACTGTGATTCTACAGGCTACTGAGTAATGGGTGTACTTACTTATTACCAGGACTGCATATGTCATGTGTTCTACCTGTAGGACTGCAGGAGGAACTTTACAGGTTTGCATCAGAGCTCTCATGTGTGCTGGTGTGTAGTTTGAGACTCCAATGGCCTTCAGCTTCCCCTGACCATGCAGCTCCTCCAGGCTGGCCCAACTCTGAGCTCGGTTACCTGGAACCAAGCATGACCTGCAGTTACATCGTCCCGTTACACAAGGGCTGCATCGATATTTCATCAGAGGTCAGCGCAGGGCTGGGCAATAAATCGATTTTATCGATCAATCAAATTTTTTTTTTTTTTTTTTTTTTTGAAAATTTAATTTTTGGAAAATTTGGATTTGTTTTTGACCAATGCACTTCTCATGTTTCCGTAGTTCAGAGTGATGTCAGCACCAGGCCTGTCACAATAACAAATACTGCTGGACGATTGTCCCAGAAATTATTGTGATTAACAATGATATTGTTATTTTGAGACCATTTTCAAGTATTAATTGACAATGGCAATTGGCATAATATTGCAAGCTCGCCCTGTCAAGGAATAAACTTTAATTTTGTAAAAAAAAAAAAAAAAAAAAAACATTTTCATTATTTTTCATTTTATGTCCAATCTTATAGTTTTATTAGTTACCGTTATTTCATCATGTTTTTAATTTTTAAAAAATTTATTTAGTAAATGTTTTATTGGTAATTTTTTTCACTATGTAGTTTTTAAAATTTTTTCCATATTCTGTATTTAAGATTTATTTAAGATATTTTAAATATTCAGAAAAAAACATGACAACCAAAAACAACTAAAATGGAAATAAAAACCTCATACAATCAAAACCATAAATAACATGGATTATGATGTCTCTGTGAACAAAATTGCCCTTAAAAAATATGTAATTTGGGATGTAATTTGGTACACATGCAGAGCAGGGATTTATTTACATTGAAAGAAAATGGTGGTGTCACGAGTGGAAACTGATGGGTTTGCATGAGGTTGGGTAATGGTATCATACCATTACCCAACATATGGGGTGTACTCTAATGAAACTATGCAGGAATTCTGCTTATAATAAATAGAGAGTACACCCTCTTTCAATTTTGGGTTGTAAAAATAGATTACCTCATCTTTAGCACGCTCTAAAGGCATTTATATCAAATGTTAAATGTTCAAAAACACACAACAGGTTTAACTGTGCCAAAATGAAGAAGTTGCGCTGTTAAAATATAAAATATTTTGAAGTTGGTGGTTGCAATGTGACAAAATTTGGGGAAGTCAAGGGGGAAGGAAAGCTACTGCCGGCTATACATAATAAAGGTGTTATTTTCACAAGGAAAACAATAGCATAATCTGCCCTGTACCTGGGTTGCGCTGGTCAGCCACTGGCAGTCCCTGAGTGCCAGGCCAGTGGATCAGATACAGATCGATGTACTCCAAGTTCAGCTGGGACAAACTGTGGAGGGCCCCCTCCATGGCCTTTTCACCCTGATCCTTAGGGCCCAGCTTACTGCAACAAGAATAGAGAAAAGAAATAATGTCTGCACAACATAGATCAGCTTAACTACAGAAGAAATATATATATATATATATATATATATATATATATATATATATATATATATATATATATATATATATATATATATATTTAACCACCTGGTTATGAACACATCCCCTCTCGTCAAACCATATTTGGGAAGAAGTTCTCTTAGAGCTTTGCCCAAGTCAGCTTCATTGTGGTAGACAGCTGCACTATCGAAGGCTCTGTATCCGGCAGCCAGGGCAGCATCCACAGCCCGATATACATCTTCAGGGCCACACAGCTTGTAGGTCCCAAGACCCAGTAGGGGCATCTGAAGCCCTGTGTTCAGGGCAACAGAAGGGGAAGAAGAGAAGGACATGGGAGATCTCTGATGCTGAAAATCCCGCTCTGTCAGTGATGAAGAAACATAAGATGCATGGCAATTATACACTGGAATAAAATGGTGCAAAAATGATTTTAACACTGTAAAAACTATAAGCTTTAGTAAAGTACAAGAGTTGAACTTAAAACTGTAAGCACCATTCAATAATCACAGCTAAATGATCATATATTAACGGCATCAGCGTAAAGTTGTTTTAAACCTCACAGTTTTAAATAATCTCCGCTGAACGAAGTTAAAATAAATTAATCCCCAAACTATTCACTTTCAACATAGTACTACAGAAAATGTCAACAAAACCGTAAAAACCTACCCTGCACCGAGCTAACAGCGTGCAAAAACTTCCTATCAGCTGGCAGTCACGTGACACACAATTTGGGCGGGGTTTTTTTTTGCCGTCACCTTGGTGACATCTTCCCTAACGCCTCTGATTGGATGAAGACGAAGCCAATCAGAGCAGTGCAAGTGACTTCGAGGCGGGAATGAAAAGCAGCTCAGCGAATAAAGAGACGAGAAAAGTGTTTGATTGACGGACAGCTTGTTAACCGTTGACGTCCTTCCGGCGCCGGGAGATTGAAGTCGCAGTAGAGAAAAACAATTTTGACGACGCCATTTTTCTGCTGCTATTACGGTAATTACAAGAGAGTCAGAATTAGAGTTTACTTACAACTCTCCATGATAACAAGTTGAACAGTGTTTTAAAAATGTTAAAAGTTTAGAAACTGTATAAATATTGTTTAATTTAATTTACGACAGGTTAGACATGGCGCTGCAGCCCTTCTCTTTCCCATCCCCAGAAACTCGCTTCTTTAAAGCTGGTAGTTTAATCTACAAGTTCAAGATCAGAGGAGGAAACAGCTTCAGGCAAGGCAGAGATATTTATGTCTTCATATTATTCTAGCATCCAGTGGCTTGAAAGAAAAAATACTGCATTTTATCAGTAGAGAAACAAACCAGACCCAAGTCATGTTTACTCCGAGCAATTTTGTCCACCAAAAAAGCTATTTTAAATATGCTAACAAAGTTATCAACACAGTTTTTTTTTGTTTTTTTTTCTAATTTCGTTTTATGAATGTCAACATTGACTTAAGTCCTCACCATACATAGGAAATATGCATGAATTTTCTGTTGCTTGGGTTTTGAGTGGGTTTTATTTTTATTTTATTTTTTTAAATGGTCAGAAACCCTAAATTTGATCATTTAATTTTTTTTCTTGGAAATTCCTTAAAAATGTATTTCTCCAGTCAGATATTTGCAAATTTGATTGTTTTTGAGCCTGGGAGTCTAAAAGAGTTGTGGCAATCCTGTTTAGCGCCAGCAAGATGTTTGTCACTGCAAGAGTTTGCACATTCAGTGAACTGTTTTGAAACTTTGTTTAGTTGTATGCAACGTTTGGATGGTGGGCTAAAAAGTATAAATGTAATCCTCACAAATTACTTACACAGTTAATTCACAGACTTTGGGTCCACTGGTTGAAATGTGTTTATATCAAACCATTCTTATAATTATTTTTTTTTTTTTTTAATATTTTTACAAATGCTTTCTAGATTTTATGTTTCATGCTTTTATGTTTTTATTTATATGATTATATTTTGTGTTTATATATTGAGTGTTTCTTGTGTTTTTATTGACCCGAGTCTGTAATTAAAGTTATTTGTATTTGTGCATTTTTTTTTTTTTTTTTTTTTTTAATATACTCAGTGAAGATGAGGTTTTAGAGGAAGAAAGCTTGGATCAAGAAATTGAGGTAATTCCTGAGGCTTTGTCATAGGCAGTTAAAAACAGGGTTTTTTTTGTTTTGTTTTGTTTTGTTTTATTTGTTTTTTTCGGTCTGTGTATGTCTTTTTTTTTTTTTTTTTTATACCCTGCCTCATCTTTTATGTTTCCAGGAAACTGTCAGAACGGTTCTTGGCAACTTGGACTGCCTCCAGCCCTTCTTCACTCCACATTTCATCGTTTTTCCTTGTATCCTTTCCCTTTAGTTTATTCACCCATCATTTCCTTAATGCATATCATCCCCCATTTAGCCAGTGTTTTTTTTTCTGTTAACATGAAATTGGCTCATCAGCAGTTACATGGACCAACCTTTGCATCAAATTTGTGATTTTTGTCTGCTGTTTGCGTTTACTTTAGAAAATTACCTGAAACTGTATGCAGGGTTCCTACACAGTCTCAAAAACTGGATTGAATTAAAGTATTTTCCAAAAACTTAAAGGGAAAATCAAATATGAAAAATGTTTTATTTCCAGACTTTGTTCCTTGTTAAATTGTCAACATGATAATTTTGAGAACTTCAAAACCTGAGTTCCCCCTACCAGTGTTGTTATGCTGTTTTTTAAACAAAAGGTGAGTACAGGAAGTGTTTTATTCATCCAACCATCTTTCCATTTAGGAACAAACCATCCATCTGTCCAAATTCTCATCTGTCAATCTGGCCATCCGTCCATTCATCCATGAAACGTTTTCTCAACTTTGCCCTCCAGACAAAAAGAGCTGGGGGAAAGTGTGCAAACACGATGCGAAGAAGCTGTCATTCTACCCCTTTGTTATGATCCTCTACCTGGAGAAGAACATGTTCAAAGGTGAGGATGGATGCAGCATCTGCTCGATAAGCATCGCATGGGTCTGCTTGAAGTTAGGTCATCTTCATTGATCTGCTAGTGGAGCTTTGGAGCAATTAAGACAAGAAGAATAAGTGAACAAGCTTTGAGGCCAGATGGATGTGATAAACAGCAATTCCTGTGCATTTCAGTAAAATCTCCTCTGATGGGAACTATTTATTTTGTTTCAGGGAAGCAAAAAGAAAAGGTAAGTTATTCTTTATTATTCCCTAAAAGCAAATTGAGTATCGCTGCCCGTTTTGTGTGATAGATCTGCCAAGTTTAAGAAATCAACTCTGTTTTTAGGCTTTGTGTAACACTAAAGCCATGTACCATAATGTAAGTAAGAGCTGCTAAATTAACATGTTGTGCTTTTTTAATTTTTTTTTTTTTTTTTTTGTTAAAGTCAAAGGTCATGGAGCTCATTCCCGCTGTTTCTGATGAGCCAAGGCCAAAGCGCAGTCGCAGGGACTCACCACTAGAGGAGGCCATTATTAAACAATTAATGAAGGACATGGAGGCTGAAAGCTGTAAATCAGCGACTGGGTGAGTACCTGACGATGAGTTGTAAATAAATGTGTCGTACAGCTTTAGAGTCACACAAGCTTGAGCTTGGATTAATATTTTGCAACTTAGTCTTTGTGAGGGTTGGTATGCTATTGATACAGTATTCTGTATGAGTTGTCTGTTTATAAATCAACCTCTCTTGGTATAACGCTGAAAGAGTTTCACATTCATTTTCGTAAAATACCTGTTTATCCAGCAATTTCTGTGTCAATAATACTTAAAGTCTCACTTATATCAATGCTATAATTTGCTTAGCAGTTCTGCAATCACCTCAAGCTTTGTGCTTTTGTACAGTTCTGGTCTTGCGAGTCCCTATAGCAGATTTTACTTTTAAAATCTGAGATTAGCTGTAATAATTTAGATTTATGACAAGACAAAAATCCAATCAGAGCATAACTTTTGTTTCCGAATATTGATGGATTTCCTTCTGCAAATTGTGTTGCGTGGGCACATCTGTAATCATTGGGTAACTTTGTGAATATGGCAGAAAAACCACTAGTTATGTTTTTATTTAGTGACTATTTGAATATTCAAAAATCACTTCCTTTCATGACAGCCAATGCAATCTTATGGTCTTTGATAAGACAAAAGGGTCTAGATAACATCTAATATTTAATTATATAAAACCCAATTACGCCCAATTTGAATCAAAATCAGTGCATTTCATTCCAACACAATTCAATCAAAGTCAGATTCAGATCAAATTGCACACATGCTAATTCAGTCACGCTTTATTTTCCAGCTCTTGTCTGAGGGAACGTAGTCAGTTGTGATGAGTCGCTGACTTTGCAGTAGGGGAGGGCGATAAATTGATTTTATTCACTAATCGAATTTTTTGTTTTTGAAGATTTAATTATAGGAAAATCTGGATTTAAAAAAAAAAAAAAAAAAAAAAAAAAATACCAATGCACTCCTTAAAGAAATTAAAAGAAAAGAAAGTGAGAAAAAAAATAGACTGAATTTTGTGTATAAAAAAAAAAAAAAAAAAAAAAAAAAAAAATATCTGAGATTTTATTTTTTAAGCCATATTGCCCAGCCCTACTTTGCAGCAATCCCTCCTCAAGTGGATATGAACTCCTCTCTTACAGCAGTAACCCTCCAGCTGAACCAGGCGCAGTGGGGGCAGCCATCTGCTGTGGCAAACTGGGGTTTTATAAAGCAGGATGGACACAAAGAACAGAAAAGAAATAAAGAAGCCCTGAGTCTAGAGTACTTTCTGTAGGGAAAAAAAGAGAACATACATAGGCAATTTTTAATCTTATAGCTCCACAATAAACACACAATTAAGAAACCCAAACTTCTCTTGTTTTTATTAATTTTTGGCACTTGTGAAGCACTTTGTGATTTTACATCTTGAAAGATGCTTTTTAAATAGTTACTTACTTTACAAACCCCCCACATTACAGATACTTTTGAGCTTGCAGCTGATATTGCTGTGATTACGAACTCAAAGAGGCGTAGATTGCAGTTCACAGCGTTCATATTTTTTCAGGACTGATCTGTGTCGCAGCCCTCACTCATGCTGTCCAAATTGGTTCAGTGCTTTGAATACAAGGAAAGCAGTGGCGAACAATCCTCAGAGTGTTTTTGTTTGCACCAGATTTGAACAGATTTCTCAGGTTAGATGGACAACAGAGGATGATACAATGAACTTCGCTGCTGCTGTCTTTCCTTTGTACAACATTATACTTGTTCCACAATCCCTGGATTACCACCTATAGCTGATAGGGGCTGTAGTTAGTGGCAGCAACAGCTCAGTCACTGGTTCTGCCCAGGAAACAGAAAGATTAACACAGAAGCTCTGGACCAGGAGAACTTTCTATGGGAAAGCAGAGCAAAAACACTAAAAGTTTGTGGTTGAAAACACAGCAAGTGGCTTAATCTAAAAAAGAGAAAAAGCTTAAGATGGAAGCACTTTGTCAGGTGTACTTTCTACAGGATGAAGTTGCCATTTTCAGCATATATGACACCTATCAATGAACAAAGCTGCAACGACACGGAGCCATTTTTTGCTCTTTAATAAAAAGGAAGTAACGCTGGACTCCCAGTTTGTGCAATGTTGGAGACTAAAAACTGAATAGACAAATTTAAACGTTGAGTGCATATCTGAGAGTGTATTACTTAAAAAAAGTTATCTATTTATTTTCCTGCTTTTTAATAACACCGAAACAACATGCTGGTTAACCTTATCATTAAACAGCATCTCGAAGGCACTGGTATACTCATTTATTGTGATAATCACAGTTTTACTCCCACACCAACACGCTTCAGCAGTTCTTGCAGATACGAACGAGACTAGAGGCGAGCGGGCGCCGCATCAATCACTCTGACAGTCCGGTCAGTAGGGCGTAAACAATTATTTCGATTGTGCATGCACATATAAAAAAGGTTTTTCCTGCCTTTAGTTTGTATTTCACTTATATAAACAGAATCCTCTCCTGTTTTAACTTGATGAGCACATGCTTGGATGCACAAACCGTGTAAACATCCTAAAAACAACAGGGCCTGGAGCGTCAGCAGCAGTTCTCTGGTAACCTTTGAGCTGTTCTCACAGATTAAAACCCAGAGGTTTGAGTTCAAACTGCAATAACAATATACCACTGTGGCATCTACAGCTGCCAGTGTTCTGTTGTCAATGGTTTCTTACAAGCTGCTTCATCCCTCACAGCATTGTCTTTGTGTCTGAATATGTGTTTACATGATGGCCTGCAGCGAGGATTTGTTTTTGTGTTTAACCTGCTGGAAGGATGGGATCTAAAAATAGGGATTTTCACTGAGCAGTTGCAAATATAAAATAGACAAAAAGTCAGCAGCTTTTACATGTTTTCTATTTAATTCAGTTGAATTTAGTCAGTTTAAACAGTGCCATTTCAAAATAAAGGTACTTTACAAGAAATGCAGGTGCAATTAAATCCCAGTTATACAGAAATACACAGTAAGTGATATTCATGCCAATACAACACAGTCTTGTATAGAGATTAGATCCAACGCTTTTGGGCATCTCCAGACCAAGATGGAGACATAAGGAAATATTAACAACAGAAATGTAAGCGCAGACTTGGGGCAGCTTTTCAAGAAAAGAACCCCATGCCCTGAGTCTGGATGTCATAGAATGAAATCAAACAAATTTGGTTTTAATCAACTGCGCTACATTTTTTTTTCCCTAAAACTTTCATTTGTGCTGCTTTTGTTTTGAAGTTTATTAATGAAAGTTTGAAGGTGAGACGTTCAACCGGGCCTCCCACACCACCCAAATCGAACAAAATTAGTGTTAAATGGTTGTTCTATGTTTGTGCAGGAACATTTTAGCGTAGCACAGTTGACTGACACCAAATATGTTTGACACATATACTTTAAGGACTTGTTAAGGATACTAGGAAGTGTACAATGAAGAATGATAAAAACATAACACTAAATAAAGGGAGTGTTGCCAGGGAAACGGAGTTGTGCAGTCGTCATGAAGCAGCATCAGCAGGTTGTAATGGAGCCAAAATGGACCAGTCGTTGACTCCTATGTGCTAGCAGGCTCTTCCACATGTATGCATTTCCTGTTTTTTGTTTGTTTATTTTTTTTATGTAGCAAGTTTTCTTCTAAATAACTTTTTTCTTTGTGAAATGTGGCAAAAATAAATTTAATGAAATAAAACATCCTGAATCATATTAGGCACTTAAAGGGGCAGTATTATGTATTTTCCAGCCACATACAATCATTTTATAGCACAATCAAGTAACTGTTACCTTCAGTTGTTATAAAAATGCTGTATATGTCAAATATGACTTAAAATTCATAATTCATAAATTCATAATTTAATGCCTTGAAATTGGGCTTCTGTCCTTTTTAAAAACTCCTGCTCTTTCTGAAACTCCACATTCAGGAAGTCATCACAACAGCGCTCCTCTATTAACCCTTTAACAACGTTTTTACCCGCGTTGCACATAAAAGTAGTTCATATAATGAGCTCAGCAGATGCGCAATTCCACCAGGTGTTTGCTCAAAGCTCAAAAAAGTAATGCTGCACCTTACTCTGCCCCTTTAACATTATCTGAACAGGAAAAAGTTAGTTGAAAATTCAAAGAAACTATTTTTTTATCTTGTAGAAACTCACATATTAAGAGTAGAAAAACACCTGTAGATTTACAGCCAGTAAAGTTAAAAAGTTGGTGTACTTTCCGCAATATTTTACAAATACTTACATTTTTTTATTTTATTTATTTATTTATTTTTTTATTTTTTATTTTTTTTAAATAAATAATATCATGCTGTGTTATGTAGTTCTGTGCACTCATGGTTAGTTTTCAGTAATTTGAATACCTGGCAATGACCAGATAATATATTTGTTAAAGAACTAGAATGGAATTCATTATTTGACTTATGCATATTTTCATGTAGAAAATCAAATGGAAAACAAAAACTAAGAAGAATGGAGTATAATCATTATCATAAAGATATTTATGCAAAAAATTACATCAGTTTATGAATATCAACAGCCAAAATGAACGACAAACCCATAGATCTCAATAAAAACTGAGAGCATAATCTTCACAATTACTGTTTCTTTGTTTTTCATCCTCTCAGTTGCTGTCCTGTTCTGCCTTTCTTCTGTGATCACCATATAAAAACATTGCTTTAATTATCCTTGATATAATTTCTCATACTGACAGTGAAACAAAGTAATTTATAAAGGTTAGTGTTGCGCCTGTCTTGCAGCATGGTGGAGTTGGAGCATCAGCACACAGTGAAGGATTTGGCGCCCACTGAAGAGGTGAAGTTTTCATTAAACTCAAATTAGTTATTTTAAGTTTTATACTTCCAAATATTCATCTGCCAGTTTCATTCTCATGTCCCCTTTTTATTTCCTCTTTAATCCGTGTGCACGTAAAAAATGGAAGCATCACCGTCTTCATTGCAGCCTCAGGCTAGCTGCACTGACAGATGGGATAACGAGGGCGATTATGGTTAATAATGGCATTACATCAGGTTGTATGAGTAAATGTGTGATTATGTGTACGTGAGCGTTTCTGCTGATTCTGCTTCAATTTGATTAGCAACCAAGTCCCCAAATTACCCTCCTGTCATGCCCTCAGTCTTTTTTCTCACCTGATCCTTTGTTCTTACACTCTGTCCACTTTGACTTCTTTCCCTCTTGCTTCACTTAGAGTTTGCTCTCAACGTTTGTTACAAGTGGAAAAATTTTTTCCGAACTGTCGGTGGTGGTACAAACCTTCAAGCTTTTAAAAGGATTCAGTTTGGACAGCATGTTCTGTACAAAGTGTGCCGTTCTCTCACAAACCAACTCATGAGACATGTGGTGAACATTTTCATGGAGCTTCTCATTTCTCAGGCCACCTGAAAATAAAAGTGAGTACAAGGAAATATTTGCATTTTCTGACTTTCGTCATACAAGATTTGGCGATATTGCAACATTACAATATTTCTCGTTGAGGTGACTGCTATCTCAGTTGCGGTCATCATGGCTTCATCTGATTAAGTTGTAATAGAAGATGCCCCAATTACTCTCAAATCATTTGTTTGGCAGCATTTTGAGTTTCCATTAGGAACTATTAAAGGCAACAGAGTGACAGACGAGACATGAACAATATGTAAGCACTACAAGTTGTTGAGACGCTGAAAGAGGCAGAAAGCGTTGCTATAACAACTGATGGCTGGACATCTCGGGGTATGTTGAGTGACATCGCAGTCACAGTGCATGCTATCAATAGCAACTGTTAAATGTTGTACGGCTGAGTAGAAGTCCTGTCCTAAGGTCTGAAGAGGGAAAAAAAACAGAAAAAGAAAAACATCAGTTTGTTGAGTTAGTGTCAGAATCTATAAACATGTGGAATAAAGGCCTTTTTGCAGCATAAATTTAATGTTTGAAGTTTTCTTGAAAGTAAAATTAAAGGTGACCTGTTATGCTTACTTGAACAGGTTGGGATAGGTCTTTGGGCTATTCAAAACAAGATTTCAGTCTGGTCAGTTCTGCCTATTTTGAGCTCCATTCAGAGCTGTTTTCAGGCCTCTTGTCACTTTAAATTCAAATAAGCTGCTGCTGGCCACGCCCCCCAACTCAATATTTACACTGGCACATGAAAATGGCTGCAGACAGATGTGCAATTATACAGCCTTTCATCTTTGACCCTGAATCAGACCCAAAAGCAGAAATAGAGCCTCCTGCACAACCAACAAGAATGCAGCAGCGGTTTCTGGATGGCAAGTCAACAACAAAACACTTGTCTTTTCCAGCAGCCATTGTATAACAAACACAGCGGTAAAACCAGCTGGCCAGTCGTGCTCGAGCTCTGCTTGGGTTGCTAGGTGAGGGGCTGGGCTTGGCGAGGGTTGCTAGGTAACGGCGCAGTGCCCGTGGATTGTGACTTAACAATCGGGAGGTTTTTGAATCGGCTCATTTTCCAGACACTAAAAACACATTAACTTATTCTCAAAAAACAGCTTTGTGGTGTTTTAACCGCTTGGACTGTTTTTAGAAGCAGTTGAGACTCAATTGGAAGTATAAAAACGTGCAAAATGTGAATTTCGGATAATAGGTCCGCTTTAA
This sequence comes from Anableps anableps, assembly GCA_014839685.1. Lineage (NCBI taxonomy): Eukaryota > Metazoa > Chordata > Actinopteri > Cyprinodontiformes > Anablepidae > Anableps > Anableps anableps. Next base: position 21,461,432 of record CM026085.1, read on the forward strand.
AATTTTGTCCCATCTTGTTTTTGTGAACTCAATATCATATCTTGTCTTGTGAGTTTTAGTGATTGTTGCACCCCTAGTAAAGAGTTATTCTTCTAAGTAAGCCCAGCCAGTTCCATCCAGTTGTCTTTGCAGTAATCCTTTATTCTTAACAAACTTAGAAGCTTCTAGTATTGAAAGATACTTTAAGTGAAATACAAATTACAAAGATGGTAAATATTTTCACATAAAAAAAATGGACCAACTAAATATTTCCAAAAAGTATTGGGCTGTGCACTGCTCTCCGCTTTATATCACGTTAATTCTTCTTTTGTTTATGTATAGTTGGTAGGGGCTTCTTCAACTACATAATGAGTTTGATTTCTTCTGCAGCCTCAAACGACACCGTGCACACCAGAGAAGCATAGGATACCTGAGAAACCAGGGATTCTCAAACGACTGGTCAGGTTGGTCAGACAGGACAATCAACAATAAATAAAGGGCAATAGACATCAGCACCTTATGACGAGCATCAAAAACTGTTATTTTTATATTCAACTGCCAACATGAGTGGCGTCTGGTAGGCTTGATAAAGCTGTCCATGGCTGTGGTCCAGTAATCTCCTCAGTATTCAGAGTGTGTTAAAGGATATATATCAATTGATGGGACACACCACAGCATTTCCAATCTGTTTTTCCCTTAAAGCTGCTGTATGTAACATTTATGAAAATGTGTTTTTTACATGTTTGTTAAAATTATCATTATGTCGTGACAGTATGATCTGAGACAGATAATCTGTGAAAAATCAAGCTCCTCTGCCTTCTCCCAGTGCTCCCAGTACTAACTGCAGAAATTACACCACTCAGTCAGAAACAACCAATCAGAGCCAGGAGGAGGGTCTTAGCGCTGTCAATCACCCTCATGTACATGTACACCCCCCCCCCCCCCCCCCCCCCCCCCCGCGCGATCTCTGCTGCGCTACAGCTGGTTCACCACAACATAGCCTGCCACTAATGCTAAGGCTAGTTAGCATGGCCACTGATGACGACAGATAAACAGTTTTCCTGGAACAGTAAGTTGTTTTTCCACCATTAGCGCATTTAGCAGCGCGTACACGAGGTTGACTGACAGAGCTAAGCCCTTCTTCCTGGTTCTGATTGGTTGTTTTAGGTCGGGAGCGGAGCATTTCTTTAGATGGCAATAGCAGCTCAGTGAGGAAGTGGAAGAACTCGATCTTTTCACAGATTATCTGTCTCATACCAAACTGCCACGACATGGTGACAGTTTTAATATGCAAAAAACATATTTTTGTAAAAGTTACATACTGCAGCTTTAATCCACAACCATGCAATGTATTAGGACAAAAACTAAAAAGACTTGGCTGTCCAGCACACTCAAAGCTATGAAGACGACGGTCATGTCAATGATCTTCGTTGACGTTCATGCCTAAAGCTGAAGCAAGAGCTGAGTTGTACTGTAGGTGTTCAAGAAAGAAGTTGTCAGAGATTACACAGTGTTGGGGAAATCCAGCTATTATCTGCACAGAGTTTTTAATATTCCTCTGACAAGACTGGTGAGACAGATGCCAGATTTCCTCAGGCACATTTAGGATTGATAAGCCCATGTATGGCGTAAGCTTGCAGATCAGGCCTAGAGGAATATACAGCAGCTGCAATATGAAATTTTCTTTTTGTGGCAGTATTGAGTGTTCAGTTTGTATTCTTCTCTTTCCTTCTCCTTTTTGCAGAACCGTCTTCCCTTTCGTCTTCAGTTCTCCTGAAAATTAAACTGAGGTGGCTTTTAGGGTGTATTTCTACACAGCACTTGACTCAGATTAGATTCATGCCAGAAGCTTGGCTATATTTAACTCTGGAAAACAAAATCACAACAATGAGTAATAGTTGCAGAATAGGCAAAGATTTATTTGAAGAAGTAGATAAAGTAGTGCATTGTTTTTCTTTTAATTTACCATTTCCAACAGTCTTTGTTTAATTTACAGATATTATTTACAAATGGTCATTTATGTTTAGATTCAAAATAATAAATACATTTTCTACATTCTTTTGGTCTCCTGTTTTGTATAATGGTTATTGAAACATGAAATGTCCTCAGTATTTGACCATTTTATATGATTTGTACTGATTTAATTTACCAAGTCAGCAGAGAGATGACTAAATAACTAAGTGACAAACTAATAATGCAGTTTATTTGATTTATGTTTTGTATCTTGTTATTCTTGGCCAGTGGTGTCCAAATGTTTGGCCATGTGGACCAGATTTACCAAATTTGAAGTACTTGCAGGCCCCTTTTTTCCAGGTAATACAAAAATAATTTTGTGATTTTTATATTTATAAATTTTTTTTTTTTTTATTTGCTCCACATTAAATTAACATACAATAGTTTAATTATGCAAACAATTTTTGTAAAAAAGGATTTGTAAATCATTGTAGCTGTGACACATACAAATGATGTCATAGATTTGCTTTTTATTTAAAGAAAAGCATAAGTTTTATATTTTTTATTTTAAAAAATATGTCTAAAATCATGATCTCTCTAGAATGGATAAGGGAGTGACTTTTTCTTTGAAACAAATTGTATTTTGCCAACATTAAATGTTGCTGGAGGTTTGTGGTCCCACTTCGTATTAACTTCAAATAAAAGCAAATTAAGAGGGGAAAAAAAACTGACAAATAAAAGACAAAAAAAACTTTGTTTTGGAGCCATAAACATTTTCCATTTTAAGAAGATTAAAAAAATTGCTGTAAAAACCTCCCCCTAAAAATTAAACTGTGTCTGTCTGCGTCAAATGCCTCTGCTGGAGGGCCAAATTCCTGCACAGCAAAAAACACAAAATCTTACCAAGTATTTCTGGTCTAGTTTCTGGTGCAGATATCTTGAATACACTTGAAATAAGACAAAACTAACTTACAAATAACTTTTCAGCAGATATAGGAGCTTGTTTTAAGTCAGTTATTCCTTTTAATATTGATGAAAAAGTTCTAGTTCTAAGTGAAATAATCTACCAGTGGAACAAGACATTTTAATATAGGAAAAATGTCTTGTTCCACTGGCAGATTATTTCATTTATAACTAGAACTTTTTCATCAATATTAAGTAATTGACTTAAAACAAGCTCCTATATCTGCTGAAAAGTTATTTGTGAGTTAGTTTTATTTATTTCAAACGTGTTCAAGATATTTGCATTAAAAACTGGACCAAAAATACTTGGTAAGATTTTGTGTTTTTGCAGTGTACCATCCTTGAATTGAGGTCAGGGGCCATGCAAAATCATTCTAAGGGCCACACTTCAGACACCGCTGCTCCAGGCTGTGTAAATGTTCAGTTTTTGCACATATGTCACTTTTTTTCCCAAGAAAAACTTCCTTACAGCACATGAACGGCAAATAGAATAAAAGTGAAACAAGAACATGATTACATTTTTAATAAAAAACTTGAGATGCATCCAAACCCAATTTTGTTGACTCCTTCAGGATGTCAGAGTTTAGTCAATAGTTGTGAAACACTAGTCCCAGAGGACTCATATCCTGCAACGCTTAGATGAGTCTCCTGAGTCAAATAATTCAGTCTGCATGCTGAGGAGGGACTGCAGCTATTTGATTCAGGTGTGTTGGACCAGGGACACACCTAAAAGTTGCAGGACACCGGCCCTCGAGGGCTGGAGTTTGACACCCCTCATCACCTTGCTTTCGATTATTTAAAAAATCTCAAATTTAGAACAAAAATATGGAAGATTTTCAGTTTGAGTAAACTGATTTCTAGAACTCAAAGCAAATGGACAGAAGTGAAAAGTTTCTGCTGAAGTAGTTTAGTTTTGTTTAACTCTAAACTATAATCTGCTTTTCACCCGGCGAATCGCTGGCATGCAGCGTTTTGTCTTGAAGGCATGAAATGTCAGTAGCGGGATTTGCGGCACATGTCGCAGCGACACGCCTTCGCCGTCAGGATCTCGATTTCGTCATAGTGCCGACCTCGTGGGCAGTCCAGGCGAACTTTGACCTGGAGAAAGTAGAATATCCTCATGATGTGAACAAAACTATGGTCCCCAAACCGTTCTTACATGACTGACTTTGGTACTACTTCAAATAAATGTTGTTAAATTCAAGCAAATGAAATGTGAAGGAGTGTTAATGACACCAAATATATCTTAAATATGCATTAATACGCACCATCTTAGCACCACTGCAGAAGCTAATATCTACAGTCATTATTTCTGGTTTCGGGGGGTACAACCAGTCAGCACCAGGGAAAGAGTGGCAATCCTGGATTGGCTGCTTTGCAAGCACCAATCAATAACGTGTCAAGTAGCATTGCATCTATTTATTTAAGCTTCCCAAGATGCATTTTCTTTAGAATATTTTAGTTGTGCTCTATGAAAAAAAATTATAATTTGGAGTTACTCTCCACAGAGAAATCCGATAACATTAGTGTGAAAAATTTGAGAGACAAATTTCAAGTGCAATAGGGGAAAAAGTTGTTTTTTTTATTTATTTTTTTTTTTTGTTTGTTTTTGTTTTTTTTTTTTTTTTTATTATTATGATTATTGCAAATTTTGGACTTAAAGCTGCAGTATGTAACTTTTATAGAAAATGCTTTTTTCATATGTTAAAACTGTCACCATGTTGTGTGTTGTGGTATGAGACAAATGATCTGTGAAAAGATGGAGCTCCTCCACCTCCTCCCTGAGCTACTATTGCCGTCTAAAGAAACGCACCGCTCCCGACCTAAAACAACCAATCAGAGCCAGGAGGAGGGGCTTAGCGCTGTCAATCACCCTCGTGTACGCGCTGCTAAATGTGCTAATGGTGGAGAAACAACTCACCGTTCCAGGAAAACTGTTTATCTGCCATCGTTGGTGGCCATGCTAACTAGCCTAGCCTCTGCAAGCTGCACCGCAGCAGAGAGCATGGGTTGGGGGGGATGAGCGGTGCGTACATGAGGGTGGTTGACAGCACTAAGACCCTCCTCCTGGCTCTGATTGGCTGTTTCTGAGTCCGTGGTGTGTTTCTGCAGTTAATACTGGGAGCTCTGGGAGAAGGCAGAGGAGCTTGATTTTTTTTTTTCACAGATTATCTGTCTAATATTATACAGTCACGACATAACGATCATTTGAGCAAATATGTAAAAAACATTTTTTTTATGAACTTTAATACGGCAGCTTTAACACGGCCGTGTTAGATTTGAGGTCAGAACTCTAGAAGCTTCTCGGGTCTTTTCAGATTTTTTTTTTTTTACTTCAAACTTGGAAATGTTTCAATTCTGAGTAAAACCTAAATTTATCCTTAAACCAATAACACAGAGCAATATTTAGGAGAGTTATTATTTTTTTGTTTGTTTCTCTGAGATAAGACAAGACCCTGAAAAGGTCCATGTCCTGTTGTGGTATAATTTTAAAACCTCTGTCTAGATGGTGGTACCTTGGAAACGTGGTATTTACTGAGGTGGGACTTGTTCTAGAAAGAACCGTTGAACTAGGCTGAAGAGGCAGGAAAATTGTCACCTTGGCGTCCTTGCTGATAGTGCAGCAGCGAGATGCAGAGGTGATGTTGTGCGTGAAGTTTGAGGCCACCAGTACCGAGTATCTGGACGGGAAAGCGCTGGACTCACAGTAGCCCACGCAGGCGTACACCAGATGGGTCCCTTTACAAGTGCCGCGACGGTCGCTGCGGATGGTCACGTTGATGGCTGGAAGAAATGAGGAACAACATGCGTAAGACTCCGCAAGGTTTGAGATTTTCCTTACTGGACTAATTCCAGAATGTTCTCATAAAATCTGGGTCTTTTATTTTTAAATGTGGTATTTATTGTGAAACTAGCAAGTGTACTTGTAGCTTGATGCGTACTCTGAGTTTTCTATGTTGTGTATATTTAAAGGGTCAGTATTATGTATTTTCCAGCCACACAGAATCATTTTATAGCTCAATCAAGTAACTCTGTTACCTTCCGTTGTTACAAAAATGCTGTAAATATTAAATATGGCTTAAAAAAATTTTGACTTCGTAATTTAACGCCTTGAAATTGGGCCTCTGTCTCTTTAAGAAGCTCCTGCTCTTCAGAAAGTCATCACATCACTCCTCTATTAACCCTTTAACAATGTTTTTACCAGCTTTTCACTGAGAAGTGGCACATATAAAGAGCTCAGCAGATGCACAGTTCCACCAGGTGTTTGCTAATTGCTGCTGGCTAGTCTGCAGGAGCTGAGCGGGGGAGTCACGGGGGAGGGGTGCTCTATGAGGCAGAAGCTTAGAAACTGCAGCTCCGAGGAGGAGCTGCGCCTTGAAGGCGGAGCTCGGTCCAGGCGTTTTGTACAGCTGAGTGGTTGCCACGGGAGATTAAAGGATTTCTCAAACATGTATGAAAGAATCAAGGCAACACTCCAGTTATGTTTTAGATGAGGGAATAACGTTATAACATGATGTAAAGCTCAAAAAAGTTGATTTTACACAATACAGCCCCTTTAACACAGCACATACGGAACATAATATTTCAGGATGCCAACCTGTAATCGTCTCTCTGCCCGGCTCTCTAACCATACAGCCAGACAGAGATTTTAAAAGGAGCAGCAAAAGCAAATGAGGTGGATTAGCAGTGTTCTGTAACAACTGATGGTGTCATCCAGGACAATAGTCTTCAGTCAGAGGATTCTTCAGATTTGTTGCTAGACTGACTGCTACCAGAGATCCTTCCTGCCCACGACATCACCATCCAGAACGACTCTTTGTTATTGTAACTCATATCAAGTATCTTCAATTATTTTCCCCTCGGGATAAATAATATACATTTGAATTTGAATTGCTGCACACTGGTGTTTCTGACAACTTGCATTCTGAGAAGACTAAACTAAGAATATTGTTTAGTGGATTGAGATCCAGACTGTTTGCTGGTTGTGTCATTGAGCTGTTGTTGTGGGTTTTATAGTTTCAAAGTTTTCTCTCCTGGATGTTTCACTTTTACCTACTTTCCCCTTTTTGTTTAGATTTTTAGAGCCATTTTTAGAGCCATTGACAGAGAACAACCAACACACCCAGTCTTGATTCACCCTCTGGAAGGAGTTTTCCATTGTTTCATCTGACTCCTGTGGTGTTGGGTTCCTGGTTTTTGTCAGTCAGTCAGATGTAACTGGTTTTTAGGATCTGCAAGCACTCTTTTAACTGGAGACTCAATTGGTCAAACAGACGTGTGCAGGTATTTGTTTCAGACATGCAAATCACAGGGTAATTCCTTAGTTTCTCCTCAACTCTGAATAATTACATTCCGTTTTCCTCTTGGTCTGAAAAAATAAATAGAATTTCAACTATTTTCTTGAATTTTTAGGCATTTTCCACAAAGCTAGAACATTTAAGTGTTTAGAGTATCTAAACTTTTTTTTTTTTTTTTTGCTACAATGTAAAACCACTAACTTTTGGTAGCAGCAGTTTAATATTTTCCTTGAACTGGGTTGCAGTGCAGTTGTTTTTGCACTTTTCACTGTGGCTGTGTTTCCTGTTAATCAGCCAGTTCAACAAGTAGTGAAGATTTGCAAACTCTTCCCTGAACTGTACGATTCATTTACATAATTAGACTTGTGCAGGTGTTTGTTTTCGACATGCAAATCTGGTAATGTCACAATTTCTTGCTCTTTTTTTGGAACTAAGCAAACGTTTTTTGTTGTTTTTTTTTTTTTGTTTGCCAGATGTTGTAGTGCGCCGTTATTTGCTACTTTTTCTGGATTGAAACTCACGATATAGGTGGCATCCTGGGGTTTGTCCCTCTTTGCTCCATCCAAGAGGAGAGAAGAGCAGCAGCAGTGACATCAGGGCCAGCAGGCAGATGTGTGAGATGCTCTGCGACATCTGGACGAATCAAACAGAACGGTAGGTTAAATGTTGCTGGAATCCTACAAACAGTCACAAAACGTCTTGTGGATAAAGTTCATTCTTCCGGCGTCTCTTTTAAACCAGTGAAGAGCTTTCTAAATTAATAAATTAAAGCATTTTTTGTTTTTCTGGACTGACAAAACCAAATTTTCTTATCCTCTTCTGCTCAATTTTCTCCTCAAATTAAACTCCCCCGCCTTCGTCTGAGGTGATTTTCCCTCCTGCATTACTGCCTAATGCGAATAATAACAGTCCTGTCTGTGTCTTTCCAGTCTGCCTCATCGAACAGTTACCTGCTGATACTTGCACATAGCCAGCTTCATCACATACAGCACCCTCCTCTCGCTGCAGTGAGCATTAATGCTACGATGACATTATTCTCTTCATAAACATCAGTCCAGATGTGATATTTACATGGAGTGTTTCACATGCTATGTAACACCCACCCCCCTCCTGACTCACACACTCTCACACGTGTGAAAACAAAGCTAAACTTTTCCTGGGAATTCGGTGATCCCGACCTCTGCCCTCTACTTTGCCAGCTTTTTCCAGATCTGTGAATCAGCGCCGTGGCGGCAGCAGAAAGACCCCCCCCCCCCCCCCCGCTGGGACTCAATGAGGACTGTAGGAACGACCGGACTGACAGGTCAGCACTGGGGTTGTGTATTTACGTGCGAGGCTTTGTGTCAGCTGATGGAGAAAGGGAAAAGCCCTGTTTTTTCCTCTTATGTGGGGTTTCCACTCCTGAAGGTTTGTTCTGTCTCGCTTTGGGAGGTGATGGCTTAGAGGGGTATCCGTCGGGGGGGAGGGGGCTCCAATAATAGAGAAAGTTACAATCATAAGTCTTTCTCTGTCAAAAGTAATTATCTATAAACGTTTTTATCAAGGCTTTAAAAATTTGCCGCGGAACATTCACACTGGAAATAATGATGAATTTTGCACAGAAAAACAGCAGGAAGTACTCTTCAAAAACCTTTGTGAATATAAATATCACTTTTAAAATCCTTAGTTTTTAAGGATGTTGACTTTTTGCAGAAGAAATTAAATGTTTTAACCAGTGTTTTAAGTGGAAAGGAATAAGAGTGGGTACTCTCCCTAATGCCATTCAAACATGGGACAAAAACATGGGTGATATTTCTACATAGATCTGTCTATTGATCTATAACTCAGTAGTTTTACTGTAGAGAAATTACAAAGAATAAAATAACAAACCCAGCAAATCAAATCCACATTAATCATATTCAAAGCATCTTGGAGCCACTTTTATTAACTTCCAGCCTCATGGCGTTAACATGAACAGTAATATTGAAAAAACACTATTTCCATTTTACTCTTTAAAATACTGAACTTTGGATATAACTTTATACTTTTTGTCTGATGACATAATTAAATAGAAATTAAATAAAATAAAATATTAAATCATACATGATCAGTTACTCAGTACTTTAGTTGCCATTTTACCAGATACTTTTTTATTCTTGAGTAATTTATTGGGAGTAAATTTTACTTTCATGTATGGCTGTGCGATATGGCTTAAAAATAAAATACTTTTTTTTTTTTTTTCCATAACTGATCTGATTTCCGATTTTCATCTTTTTTTTTTGTCTCACTCTCTTTTTCTAAAAAAGAATTACAAATGTCAAAAAATATTTTCAAAAGTGGCTTTTACTTCAGTTATCCTTTCTGTGAGCTGTACGACGGAGTATTAGGGCCAGGTTATGAAAATTGTGTTAAATTACAAGAATATAGCCATAATATGAGCAGAATAAAGACGCAATTTTACCAGAGAAACATCTTAAAGTTATAAGAAAAAAGTCGTTTTAATGAGGAAAAAAAGCTCCTAGAATAATCAAGTTCAGCTCAGTCCATGTGCTTTTCTTCGAAATGTATTCAGTTGTTTTAAAGTCCTGCTACTGATAGTAATTTGATGCTGATGTGTTAAAAAATTAAGTATGTTCAACCAAAGTATAACTTCACAAGATGGTCAACGTTCCTCATTTGAACTTTTTAGTATTTTTTTTTGAGTTGGAGTTCTCATAAAATTATTTCTTCATTCTTGTAATATTATGACTTTATTCTTGTCATTAAAAACAAAAATTGCAGTTTGGCCGTAATATTCCTTCGAGTTGACCTGAATTCAAAGTCCGACTAAATAGAAGCTGTAAAACACGGTTGTCAAACAAGGTGGCCGTCCTGGACTTGTTGACATCACCGAACTATGGAAACACAAGGAGCGCACTGGTGAAAAAAAAATCCTGTCTTTCCAAAAATGTAATCTTCAAAAACCAAAAAATATTTGGGTGATTACTTGATAAAATCAATTTATCACCCAGCCCTACTCATGCATTTTTTCCCAAATAAAAAAACAACAACTTTATGATACATGTTAATCAAACCAAAATTTATTTAAGGAATTAAAATACACTCCTCTGTTTTTGCCCATTTTCTTGTCTTCATGTTTTAAAATGACAATAAGTGACATTTGATGTATCTGTGTTTCAAAATAAAAGCCCATAACCTGCAGAACACTAATCTTAAATCAAATCAGTTTTGAGTGAGATGATTTAAACTTTGCTCTGTTAATATAAATATTTTCCAGCTGATGAAATCCTTAAGAATTAATTTTAGTATTTACAGTTAAATCATGTTTATTAACATGACTGACTTTTTAAGAAAAAAAAAATGCATTTTATGTCATGAAGAAGGATAACAAGATTTAAAGTCTTTTTCACTCATAACATGGATGATGTATTAAAGTTGATTCTTACCTGGACAGACGAGAGTTCTCGAGTGCAGGTGAGTTTTCTGACAGGTGTGGGAATGTCTGTCCTAAGCCCCATGCAGGGATATAAGTAACACAGGTAGAAGCGACGCCACTTATAGCTTTTGACACACCCTCGATTAGAAAGATGAGTGTGTGGGATTTCCCCCCTGCCGGCTTCTCTTTCTCCTTCTTTGCAGCTTATCCTCCTACCTGCTCAACCAAATTCTCCAGAAATATTTGAATCTTTAACCTCTTTCCTTATCGTTCACGTTACCTTCCTCACATCTCCTCCTGATCCACCGGTTTTAAGCCTTTTTTTTTTTAGGGACCACTTATTGCAGTGACACAGAGGAAAACTAAATAGGTTTTCCATCAGTGCAGAACACACACACACACACACACACACACACACACACACACACACACACACAGCTTTACCTTCCCACATGTTTCTAGATAGACTCACATGTGAAAACACACATATGTACAAAGAAAATCACATAAAAACTAACGTTTGTGCACTCAGGTGTCTGTTGACGAACACGGTGAATAGGTTCATAAGCAGCACAAACACACAGCAAGGCTGGGTTTTTCCTCTGCTGCAGCAGCAGGAAGGACAAAGTCGGGTCAGAAGATCCTGCGGGTTTGGATCAGCTGTGTGTCTCCGTGGGTTCAGCACATGCTGGGTATATTGTGGGGAAGTGTTGGCTCCGTGTCATCCTAGCAACAATACTTACCCAAATCCAGAGCCGTTTCAGAGATCTTTATAGATTTTGCAGTGCCACAAAAGACACAAGCTACCAAATTGGACCAACAATGACTGTAACTATTAAGTTGAGCCTAATAGACATAGACATAGAGAACATAGTATAGTTTCATAATGCATTATCAAAAGGTAAGTAGACGAGGCATAACCGAGGCAGCTGCTCAAATGAGGCATAATAAAGCTTTTAATAAACAAAGAAAAAGTCAGAGAACATGGGATGAAGAGCGTTAGAGAGTTAGTTAATTACTTATAATGTTATTCCTTCAGCAAAAACATACCTGGAATGTTGCCTTGATTCTTTCATGCATGTTTGAGAAATCATTTAATCTCCTGTGGCAACCATTCATCTGTGCAAAACGCCTGGGTGGATACAGCTCCACCTTCGGGGTGCAGCTCCTCCTCAGAGCTGCAGTTTCTAAGCTTCTGACCTTCCGCCTCACAGAGCACTCCTCCCCTGCAACTTCCCCACTCAGCCCCTTCAGACTATCCAGCAGCAATTTGTAAACACCTGGTGGAATTGCGCATTTGCTGAGCTCATTATATGAGCTACTTCTCAGTGAAACGCTGGTAAAAACGTTAAAGGGTTAATAGAGGAGTGATGTTGTGATGACTTCCTGAACCCGGAGTGTTGGAAAGAGCAGGACTTTTTTTAAAGAGACAGAGGCTCAAATTTGAAGTGTTAAATTACAAAATAAAATTTCTTTTAAGCATATTTGATATTTACAGCATTTTTGTGACAACCGAAGGTAACATAATTACTAGACTGTGCTATAAAATGGCACCATGTGCCTGGAAAACACATAATGCTGACCCTTTAAATACTGAGGCAGGGATGGAAAGTGACAAAGGAACCAGATAAACTAATGTGGAAGAGCTGAGACAAGCAGGGAGACAATCAAGTAAAGCACAGGTGGGCTAAATGAAGCTAATGAGCAGAGTCTGAGGGAAGAGAATAATAATTACAGAAAAACCTAAAACAAGACTGATGTAAGTGCTTTCTGACCGAAGACCTACTGTGGTCAATTAGGCAAAATCAGCACTAGAGTTAGCAAAACAAAACAACTATAAAACTGAAACCTTCCTGAAGCACACAAACCGTATATATATATATATATATATATATATATATATATATATATATATATATATATATATATATATATATATATAAAACGTGTGTTGTGTCATTGACATATGGTGGATATCAACATGATCTAATTTAGCACATTAGCTTCTACCAAATAACATGTTGGTATACAGAGTTAGCGGTGCTAATGTTTGTGATTAGTGCTTTAAGGTTAGCACCAGAGGTGATGACTTGAGATTGCAAATTGCAAATCAAGTATTATATACACTCAGATATTTTAAGTAAATTTTATCTCCATAGACTTCAATCATTAATATTATGACTTTAGACTTGAATTGAAAAAATGTTCAGAGACTTGTGACTTGACTTGGACGTTTACACCAATGACTTGGGACTTGAATTTGACTTGAACCTGTTTACTTGATATTGTACCCAAAATCTGAAGTTTAAAACATATATTGTTTAAAAAGTGTGTTTATTCTGGAAAATTATAGTTTAAAGGAAGACTATTCTTGCAGCTAATCTTAACTGTACAATATACAGGTGGAATTTTACTTTGTAAGTTCAGTTGCACGTTTCATCAGGATTTGAGATAAATACAGATTTTTAAAAGTACACATGATCTATTATTTTAACATATAATTGCAGCATTGTTGAAAAAAGACTCAAAAGGACTTGAAATTCCAAGTTTTAGACTTGGGACTTGACTTGACAGTTGCCTGTCTTGACTTGAGACTTGACTCAGGAATTGAGGGTAAAGCTTTGAGACTTGAGACTTGCAAAACAATGACTTGGTTCAGCTTCTGGTTAGCGCAACTAACTTTTTAGTTACACTACAAATCTTATAAAGTAATGTTATCCAGGGATTATCAAGGTCTTTTAGATACTACCGTAACCATCACCCTAATCTTTGGCTCTCTAAACTCTAGAGGGCCTCATAAATAGAAGTCAAGTTTATTTTTATAGCACATTTCAGCAACAAGGCCGTTCAAAGTGCAGATCAGTCATCGGGTATGAAACCAGTAACAAACATTTTGACGTGCCATCAATAAACATCAATAAACATCAAATATGTTGCTCAGTGTTCCAGTTGCTATTAATCAAAGGCAGCTCTAAACAGGTGGGAACTCAGCATTTCGGCTGTTTTGCAGTTTTCTGGAGGTTTGTTCCAGATTAGTGGAGCATAGAAGCTGAAAGCTGCTTCTCCATGTTTGGTTCTGGTTCTGGGGATGCAGAGTAGAGCAGAACCAGAAGACCTGAGTGGTCTGGAAGGCTGATACAACGACAACAGGTCTTTAGTGTATTTTGGTGCTAAACCTTCAAAATAACAGTTGTGCCTAAACATTATTTTATCAGTCAAATCAAAGTAGTTTTTTTCTCTGTACTGCTAAATTACATCAATGTAAACAAGATGTTCAATATTAATTAATTTTAAGAAGTACTCATCAAATGTAGAGAAAGATATTTTATATATTTTAACAGTTTAATGGGTCGTTTTTATCAATACATTCTGCCACAATCAGCCCTTCGAAGATATTCATGATCTTGATATGGCCCAAAATGAAAATGAGTTTGACACACCTGCTCTTTATGATTCAGGGCATGACTCTGGGCCGTTTAAAACAATATTATTTCTAGTCAGAAAAAAAACATATCATTAAAAGATTACTTTAAACCTAAATCTGCCAGGGCTGTGCTCGGTGCTTTTCATTCAAACATGCAAACATCCTGCAAAGAATCATCCTGCTGCCCCAAACATTTCCACTCTGATGGAAAGAGGAATGTGTGACGCCATCGTCTTTACGGCACACTCAAACACAAGGCCGTTGGCGTGCTGACGCTGAGCCGCACAGTCAGTCACAGATTCTTCGGTTTCCTCCGATTGCTTTCCCACCGGCGGAGAAAAGCCGAGACGATGGGTTTGAACGAGCCGCAGCACCTCATCAGCAGAGAGACGATACACAAACACACACACATATTTACTCCATAGTGACTCAGCGAGGTCACTGGTATTTCTGTCGCTCCCTGGTCTCTGCTGCTTTCTGTTGTCTTGGAAACCACAGCATCTCAAGGTTGTCCTTAATGTGTCCACTTCCTCTCCAAACTTGTCACTGTAATCTGTGAGTGTGGGTTACGTCATATCCGTCTGCTTGTATTTCAGTGTATGATGAGTGTATATCTGTTGCGTGTGTGTGTCATTTTGGGCACGCCGACAAAGTAAAGAGAGGATTAAGCAAAGTTTTCCTGTTTCTAAAATGACCGCCTTGTATAAAATCATGCATGCAACCATGTAGACAGGATATTTTTTTAATTTAATTTATGTGGTAGGGACAATGCACATTAATTAACATTCTGTAAATGCGCCAGAATTAGCCAAAAGGCTATTTTTCATCTGTTGTCCATGGACAATGCGCAATTTCTCTTGCTAAAAACAAACAAAAGCTATACAAACAAGGTTAAAATGACTAAACTACACAAATTTGTCAATAAATACAAAAAATACATAACAAGGAAACTACAACACAATTATCATAACAAGTATGAGAATTAATTAAAGCTAAATTAATCCTTCACATAGATGGCAAAACACAGGTGGTCACATGGGCATACATAAGTCTACAATTGTTTTTGCTTTTTCTGTGTTTCATGCATGCCTTGAAAGCTTGCTGCAACTCTACACAAATGAATGTGTGTGTGAAACTGTGCACACACTCATTAGCCACTTTATTAGGTATACTGTTCAATTACTCGTTAACACAAACGGCGAATCAGCCAATAAGATGGCAGCAGTTCAGTGCGATTAGGCATCAAGACGTGGAGAAGACATCTTACTGGAGTTCAACCAGAAGAAGAAATTTTAGGGTACCGTGGTTAATGGTACCAGATGAGCTGGCCTGGGTGTTTCAGAAACTGCTGATCTACTCGGAATTTAACACACAACCATCTGTCCGATCTTGTTAATGTCAGAAGAGAATGAGGAGACTGGTTTGAGACGGCCAAATACCATCTCTGGAGGCACAACACATCAAACCTTGAAGCAGATGGGCTACAGCAGCAGAAAACCACACTAGGTACCGCTTCTGTCAGCTAAGAACAGGAGAATGAGGCTACAATTCACACAGGCTCACCAGGCTTGGACAATAACATGTTAAAGATGTTGACTGGTTCGATGACCTCGAATTTAACTGCAACATCCACATGGTAGGGTCAGAATCTGACGTAAACATCATGAAGAATGGATTGATCCTGCCTTGTCTAAACAGTACACGCTGATAGTGATGGCGTTATGGTGTGGGAGGTATTTTCTTGGGACACTTTGGAGCCCTTTTATACCAATTGAGGATCGGATTGTTGCTGACCATCTCCATCCCTCTTCTGATGGCTCCTTACAGCAGGACATTTCACCTTTTCACAAAACTCAAATCAACCCAAACTGGTCTGTTGAACAGGGCAATGAGTTTGCGGTACTGCAGTGGTCTCCGCAGTCATCTCAGTCCACTGGAGAATCTTTGGGATGTGGTGAGACAGGAGATTTGCGCCACAGCTGTACAGCCAGCAAATCTGCAGCAACTGACCGGTTCTATCACGTCATCATGGACCAAAATCTCTGAGGAACGTTTCAGACATATTGCTGAATCTGTTCCAAGAAGAATTAAGGCCGTTTTGAAGATAAATGGGGGGTCCAACACAGTAATTGCAAGGTTGCACACAAGATTATTTGGGTTGATAGGAGAAAAGTGGAGTTTCTTGCTGGAGCAACTCAGCAAAGCTCAAGGTTCACTAGAATAGAGCTATATAAAGGGCTTTCTACATGGTCTTAAAACATTTTACATTTAATCATCTCAATTTTAAGCTTTAGATTTTAAAGCTTAAAAAGTTTTATATTCTAGATTTCTCATACTATGCATTTATATCTTTTATTAGATCTTTACGTCCAGGATTTGTACGTGTTTATTTATTTCTTCTGCCAGCTTTTTTGTTGCAATAAGCCAGTTTGTGCAGAAAATAGTTTACAGATTTCTTCTTGACCACCTACTTTTGTATTTAATGATATTGTTTAATGATATAAAGCACAAAATTACAGATTAAATACCTGATGGATGCAAAACAGAAATTATAGGTTATAACCAAAGCCTCTGAGCCTAATTAATGGTTAGATCGTGATAGAGAATACAAATATTACGCTTGAACTGTTGCTGAATGTAATTTGTTACAGAAAAACAAAATTTAAGTACAAACATATTGCTTTCAGTCTACAAATTCAACAATATAATTCTATTATTGTTGAATACAGTTTTTTATTTCTTTATAATTTTATCCAGCTTTTTGTATAAGTAGAGGTCTTGTTTATTGATAAAAAGGTATCTATCAGAAGGTCTGACACTCTGTGTCCTCCATGGAGCAGAAGGTGCAGTGGCATTGCAGAGCCATTGGATAGTGGTAGAGAGAGGAAATGTTGGGCAGGCATCCCGGCAGCCGTGCCGTCATATGTCGGATGCGACTGTAGGTGCAGACACGGTGGTGGCGGTGGATGTATGGGGGCTCGAGTATCGGTCTCTGCAGGGTTCACATACAGAAAACACATCAAAGGCATCTGCAAACTGATTGTTTACTTATTTTATAAAATGTTCTTGCTATAATTTCATGGTATATTGTGACATTTTACAACAACAAAGCCATCTCACAGCATTTTTTTAATAAATGCAACAGGTCCAATTCAGTTGTGTACAATGCAATGAAGGTTAGTCTATCAGTCTAATTTAGTCCAATAAAGTCAACCTATCAGGTCCAGATCAAAATCCAGTACCATGAGTCCAGTTTATTCCAGTTAAACACAACAGTAAGTTTCAGCAAGTCATCCAATTTCAAGTCGTAGAAAATTTCTCACAGGTCTAATCAAGTAAACAGAATACTTTATTTTTAATTTGATCAAATGCTTCATTAGCAATATTAATGAATTAAACATTTCCTTTTCAGAGAATTTTTTACTTGAGAACGTTGACATTTATTTTGTATTATTTTGTTGAAATAGAATATGGACACCCTTATTTTAGATCATATCTGGACATTTTAGGTTTTCGTTTATCCATCACTTAAATAATTTCTTTATTCTCTTTTATAAATATATTTACATAAATTTAGAAAGAAGATCCGATCGTTGTTTTTACCTCCCATGTGTAACAGCGCCCCCAGCAGGCCTCTGTGGTGATGTGCAGCCCCTTGCAGCCCGGCTTCTGGGCCACAAAGGAGAACTCGCGCACTGCGCAGCCTCGGAAATTCTGGAGCGGCGTTGTCATGGAGACGCACACCACGGCTGCCCCGGCAACGAGGAGGAGGAGGACGGAGTGGGAGAGAGTACGGAGCGACATGCTGGGTAAGTCGGAAACACATGAAAAACAGTTTAAGCTGACTAGCTTTGTCCAAATCAAGTGCTATAATTTATTCTCTGCTTTCATCTTATTGTGAGGCCTAGATGTCGTGCAGAAATTAATCTACATCTTTTTTAAAAAATCTTTATAAAATATGATTCCAATCATGTATGGTTTAAAATAAATCCCAAATTAAAAAAAAAGCTCTTTAAAAACATTATGTCGTCTAAGCACAGAGAAATGTTGAACTCCAGATAAAAGATAAAAACTTTACTCTGTTTTTACACAAGAAGGAAACTTTTATGACTCATAACGCCCTCTAGTGTTTATTTCAAAAACCTTTACTTTTTCTAAATTGCACTTTAAAATGTATTTAAATTGTAAATATGACATGAAGTTGAGATGGTGTCTGATGCTTGTGGCACACAATCAAAGGTTGTTTACTTACTAATGTTGTTTTATTTATTAATCACACCAAATGATCTGGCAATGAGTTATCTGAACTACTGCACTGTGGAGCAAAAAAAAAGAAGAAGAGACCATGAAGCCATGCTATTTATGTGCTATTCCAGCTAGTAATACAACTATGCCTTTTCCAGTTAATTGTTTTTCAACATAGTAGTAAAGAAACCTCACCTTTTAAGCCGAGAACTTGTCGAAGTTTCAGCTGCTTGTGTCTCTCAGTCTGGACTGTCGGTTAATGGAACCAATCTGTCCCTGTTGTTGTTCTTAGAAGGCCATTAGGGTGGACGGACACTCTGACATCATAGCAAATCCAGTGAAATACCATTAGATATCCCAAGTCAGAAATAATAGAGTTCCTGGAAAATACTCGTACTTGTCTATATTTTCTTAACCTCAGTCTGCATCCGTGTGTGTGTGTGTGTGTGTGTGTGTGTGTGTGTGTGTGTGTGTGTGTGTGTGTGTGTGTGTGTGTGTGTGCGCGCACATCTCTGACTCAGCGGGCTCTGAGTTAAGAAGTAGCAGGACTGAACCTGACCCTCCATAACCAATGCATGCACAAAATTTGTTATAACTGGGACTTTAAACTGTTTAAATCACAGAAATGCTGATTTTTACTGAGTACAAAAAAGGTTCTATAGGTTAGGTAGAAGTTGTTTTGAAACAATAATAAATGTTCAATATTGTATAAGAAATAGGTTCGGAGAAAACTACGTAATCCTTTCTGCTGTGGCAGAAATACATTTTTGCTTGAATGTTTTTCAGTGCATTTGTAGAAATCTTATTCTTGAGGTCAGACGTCCCATCTTTTCAGTTAGCTACTGTTTTGATACAGATTTCAAAGTCAGGCAACTGTAATTTTATTTGTTTGATTGTTTTTAAGAAATAAGGTTGTTAAGCAGTTGATATAAGGCAAGGGTCTGCAACCTTTGCATTCCAAAGAACCATTGTTGCCCTCAGTCTACCTAATTAAAACTTTAGAGCTGCAAATGTTCCATAACCCTGTGAAAAAAGACAACTTATAATGTTATATAAACATCTACTGCAGGTAATTTGTTGTCATTTTTAAAGAACCACCATTTTATTTCTATATTTAGGTTTCAAAGTAAATCAAAATCTTTGCATAAAAAGAATGGATGCATTTTCTTCTATGGGATGAAAAAGCACATAGTTTCAGTTGAATGACAAGTAAAATGGATCTAAATTAATTTTACTGGTACATTTGGTGTCATTCTGTTGGGGGAATTCAATAGAAAAACTGCTCAAACCTGCATTTGTTATTACATCTATATTCAAAAACATTAGTTGATTCTTTATGATTTTTAGCCACTGGATGTACAGCACCTTACACATTAACTGATACCTCTGGTAAAAAACCTTCAGGTGTAACTAACTGTGTGTTGCTCTGTGCTGTCCAGCATGTATCCCACCTTTTGCCCAGTGTTTGCTGGAGATAGGCACCAGCCCCCCACGACCCTGCCAGGATATGATGGATGTTTGGGTCCCCAGTGAATCAGACTTCAAATAAACTCAGTGGTGCTTTATGTCACCGTGCCTGCAGCAGTTCAGACTTGTGTCTCAGTTAGTATGACCTCATCTGACTGGCATTGCAGAATGTTAGAGAACAGCACCAAATCACACGACACCACTGTGGACAGTTGGCATCCGGTTAATGGAAGTGGAGTTCAGTGGAAAGATGTTTTAAAATCCCAGGGAGCTTCATAAAGCTGAGAGAAAGTTATTACTTTCAAGAAGGAGATACTCGAAGGGGTTTTTCCAGATTAGATTTGGTAGTTCTGTATGTGAGCAAACACTTTCCGTGTTACGAATTTCTAAATCTTCCAAACGTCAGACAAACTGCAAACATATATACATATATATTAGGGCTGAAACGATTAATTGAATTAGTCGTGATGAGAAGATTATTTAAATAATCACCAGCTAGAAATCGATTAATCATTAACTGAGCAATACAGACTCAAAAAAAGGCCATTTGCTGAAAGAACAACATACTCAGAGCAGTAATTAAGCCAAAATTGTACAAAAATATATACATTTTGCATTTAAGATATATTTTAATAACCTTTGTCTGCAAATATGTTCTACCCAAAGCTCCTCAGTTGGCATAGTTTTATCTTCACCTGGTTCAAATTCTGTAAAATCTCCTGTTAAATACCTGTTGCTATCATATAGATAATCCAAAGAATAATCAGTCACTGTATTGATGTTAAGTCAAGCAGAAAGGGCTGATCTTAGAAGTATTGCTAGGAAATAAAATGCTCATTTTCTTATTTAAAAAGGAATAATTATTTGTTTATTTGCATCTTTTAATGCATTTCTAATGTATATAAAAGTATTAAATGAAAAATCTGCAGAATGTGCCAATTCTTTTATCTGATTAATCATCAGAATAATCGATAGAATCATATATATATATATATATATATATATATATATATATATATATATATATATATATATATATATATATATATATATATTAGTTGAAATTGACATATTGAAATATCTACCTTGAAACTCTGTGGCTTAAATAACGTGGACTAAGAGTAAATCTAACTCAGGAGATCTGAATAAGGCGCTTTCAGTATTTTAGTTTAAAAAGCTGCCATGATAGCGTTGGTGCTTTTGGCTCTGGAAATAGAAAGAACTGGTGCCTACAGTTTGTTGGTAAAATCCTGAAAGAAATCAGAGCTAAAACTGAGCTCTTTAAACAGAAGTTAACAAAAGATTTTCCATAAACATATGAAGTTAAAAAAAAAAAAAAAACACCTTTTTTCTTTTCCGCTAAAGCACATAAACATGTTTTATAGCCTCTCTAAATTAAATTATTTGAAGAATGTTTCTCACAGCAGTGACAGATATAAAAGAGATGACACAAAAAACAACACAGACTCCCAGATTGTTTTCTCAAAGTGAAATTTCATTTTGTTTTTTTGTTTTTTAGCACATAGATGTTTTTTTTTCTCCAGTCTACATCCCCCTGTTATGTTATTACGTACAGTAGTAAGCTTCTCTACATTCAAACCCCCCACCCCCCACTGACATGTTGGTCCCCAAAATATACATCTTTTCCAACCTCTCTATCATCCTCTCTATTGTTTTTATCATCAACAAAACAAACACAGATCATTGGGCAGACAGTGCAAATCTAGAAGTTCTGTGAAATTGCTACGTAACGCAGTTGTAGTTTTTATTAACATTATATTCTCGTTCTGTTGCTCTGACTTATTGCCATGCTTTCATGTATAAACTCTTCCCTTCTCTCCATCTTTCTCCTCCTCCTTTTGTTTATTCGTTACTGCCTGTTATCATTCAGTCCCAAAACGTCACCCCTCTCATTTAAAGCAATTTTTTTTATATAATTTGGCCCAATAAACATGGCCAAAAAGTAGAAACATGACAGTCAGTGAAACCAACATGAGATGTCTGTCTGCTGGGTGATACCAGAGCACTCTG
This sequence comes from Anableps anableps, assembly GCA_014839685.1. Taxonomy (NCBI): domain Eukaryota; kingdom Metazoa; phylum Chordata; class Actinopteri; order Cyprinodontiformes; family Anablepidae; genus Anableps; species Anableps anableps. Next base: position 21,483,207 of record CM026085.1, read on the forward strand.
AAAACACTCCTCTCTCACTTTTTGTTTTGGACCAGGACTGGAATAAGGTGAATCTGTCAGTCAGAAACTTAGAAAATCTGAGAACAGTGAGAGCTGGGGTTCTGTTTATCTGGAGACAGAAACAAGCAAATGGTTTTTTGTTTTTTTGTTTTTTTTTCATAGTGCGCAAGCCAAAACAAATGAAAAAATCTTAAAAATGTAAAAAAAAAAAAAAAAAAAAAAAAAAAAAAAAAAAAAAAAAAAAAAAAAAAGTTTATGCCAGAAAAGTGAGGCTTTTGTTTTGGCTTACATCAGTTGTGGGTTTTTTAATAGTTGCTTTCCTGAATGTTTCCAGATTAGAGAAAAAGGATTTAACTATTTTATTACTACAGCAACAGGAATGATTAACATCTGACCTAAAACTGCTATGAAAGTTCTCCCAGACTCTGTTATAAGGTAATGATCGAATAGTACGTACTGAGCTCACCATTTCTTTTTATTTAAACACAATCTATAGAATATTTTCTAAGACATCCTGTGTACATTTTAATAATAATAATACATTTTCCTGCCTAATATTAAAAACTGTGTAGGAATCAAGATGGCAATATTTAGGTCAACATTTAATGAAATAGTCTTTGCTTTTACTCAGATAATTAAATTTCTGCTGCTTAAGTTTAGAGAGAGGAAGCCCAAAATAATGATTTTTTTTTTTTTTTTTTTTTTTTTTTTTATTATTTTTTTTTTTACTTGATATTTTTACCACAAGGGATAGTTCTGGTTTTATTTTGAAGCGGGGTTCTGTAGAGTTGAATAAGCTATCAACATCTTACCAGAGGGTTATTCTGTGAGGTAAGATCAACAAAGCTGGAGTTTCTTTGTGAAACCTGGAGTTGACAAAACCTGAAACTCAATTGAGAAACAACATTTACTATGATGGTGTGTCTTCACATTAAAAAAGGTGTTTCATGCATTATTTAACTTTTTTTTTTTTTTTTTTTTAATTCTCTGGTTCTATGTATGGAGAAGTTAAAAAATATTAAAATACCCTTGTAACTAGAAACTATACAGAAAATCATTAGTTGTCCAAATCAATAGATTACCTATCCGTTGTTTAGGTTGTGGATTTATTGCATCTAAATGGGGGTTTGGAAAAATGGCCATATCTCAGTTGTCCACTATGTGTTCAAGGCAAGTGCCTAAACTGCTCTGCATCAAATCCCCCCCCTCGCCAATTTTTACCCCCATTTCCTACCGAAGCATTGCCAGTTCGTCCTTTTCTACCCCCACTTCTTATCTGTAAAGAAACCATTTTGCAGCTTTTTATTTTACCCCTTGTTGTTTCAAATTCACCTCAAGCCACAGCCAGGGTGGCATATGTGTTTCAATGATGTCTGTTCATGAATGTTCAAAACATTTTAAAGGGGCAGTATTATGTGTTTTCCAGCCATATAGAATCATTTTATAGCTCAATCAAGTGACTATGTTACCTTTAGTTGTTACAAAAATGCTGTCAATATCAAATATGACTTAAAAGAAATTAGACTTCGTAATTTAACGCCTTTAAATTGGGCCTCTGTCTCTTTTAAAAACTCCTGCTCTTTCCAACACTCTGCCTTCAGGAGGTCAGCACAGCAGCGCTCCTCTATTAACCCTTTAACAATATTTTTACCAGCGCTGAGCTGAGAAGTAGTTTGTATAATGAGATCAGCAGATTCGCAGTTCCACCAGGTGTTTGCTAATTACTGCTGGCTAGTCTGAAGGAGCTGAGTGGAAAAGTCATGGGGGAGAGGGGCTCTGTGAGTCGGAAGCTTAGAAACTGCAGCTCCGAGGAAAAGCTGCACCTTGAAGATGGAGCTAAATCCATCCAGGCGTTTTGCACAGCTGAATGGTTGCCACGGGAGATTAAAAGATTTCTCAAACATGCATGAAAGAATCAAAGCAACACTCCAAATATGTTTTAGATGAGGGAACAATATAATAACATGATGTAAAGCTCAAAAAAGTCGATTTTACACAATGCTGCCCCTTTAAGTATAAGATTGGAAACCTCTTTGCTGCCATTTAGTGGTCAGAGCTATGCCAAATTAGGCCTAATTTAGCAAACTTGCATACAATTTCCCTACAATTATACCTATTCTATGTACAATATATTCTAACTACCAATCTCAGCTTAATTAAGAATCAGTTTGACAAAAAAAAAAAAACAAAAAAAAACTGATATACTAGGAAGTAAATTCAGGTAGCAGAAGGTTAAACCATCAGTTTATGTTTCAGTGCAGTATTTTTATGGTATTTTGAGATAAACTGTCATAAAAATGTTTGAATCTTACATAGAATTTCATTTAGTATAATACTAACTGAAAACCTTGTATTACACCCTGTTTCTATATATTTTGGTTCGGATCCCAATTTGGACCAATTGACCCATTTATTAGAGTCGCAAAAACACGTTACATTACAGCTGACTGTGAGCAGAACATGGAGAGTTTTTGTAAATTGTTGGATGTCAAAGCTGTTAGAAAAAACTGTTCGGAACAAAACGTTCTGTGGTAGACTTCAGCATCTTGTGATTTACAAAGTACGGTATGAAACAACCAAAACCGCAACGGTACAAACTGGTGATGAGGCTAAATGACCAGCACCGGCTGCAGGATGACGTTTGCAATGAACTGGAATGATATAAACAGGCTGAACTGAGCTTAATTTTGGATGCTGTTGATTAGATAAAAGGCAGCACCACCGTAGTGATATTAAACAGCTTTTCTGTGAATCCTTCTTCACCCAAGTGGGAGCTTTACTCCGAAAGCTGTAAATGAAATGAATTTCCCAACTTTGTTGATTCAGACTTGATCTGGTGTGTGTTTATAAGGGTTTCTGAATGTTTGTCACAAAGCAGCTGACAGGTAGCTCTGAATTTTTAGCATTTAAAAAAAGAAACAATCACTTACATCGTGCGGTACATTCGAGAATCAAACCCCTATCCCTTAAAAAAGAGAAGAGGAGAGAGAAAACGAAACAAAGAGATAACTGCTTCTCCTCATTCTCTATCACTCTTTCTACGCTCATCTTCTGCTCACCGATTCTCTGACTGAAAACACACACACGCTCACTCACACACTCACAACCTGAACATCACCTCCAAATAAGGTTACATTTCCTGATCAAATAGAAAATAAATAGCATCAGAATTGATTTTTTTTCCCCCACAAAATGAACAAGGTCATACAAAAAGACAACAAAATAAACAACGTAATTACAAAGCAAAATCATTTCTCATCAAACAAATTTACAAATAATGTACCTTAAGACAATGTGAATATCACGGACGCAGGAGATAAAACAAGAGTTTCTTTTATCCTGTCTGACTCCCTACAAACACACAGATTATCCTGAAAGAATGAAAATATTGCTAAAATAACTTTTTTCTGTTTTTCTCCCCTCTCTTCGTCCCACTACTCTATTTTAATGGTCAGACAAGAATGAACAATGATTTTGTTGATTCACAATGAAAAAAGTTGTCATCTCCATGGTCACCTTCTAGCAGCTTCAGGTCGGCCGGACTTACAGACGCTCCGGGTTCAGAAATCCAACTGGATTGTAGCGTTTTTCCTTTTAGTTTGAAGGTTGCATTTCATCCAGGAAGGGGGTGAAGAAGATAGCAGCTAGCTAACTTGCTTGTCACGGCACGATCTGTCCCGGAAGCACGATCCGTACCCTCAGCTCATTCTGCTAAAAGAAATACCTCCAGGGAGGGTGTTTTATTTCTTTTTTCTTTTAATATTTCATTGTAATCATAAAAATACTATACGAAGATGATATGAAGAGTAATAGATTAGTGTTTCCCATGAACACATGAGATATGGTGTTGAACAGTCCAATAGCACCTTTAGTTCATCTAATAAAAGAGGTGATTGAAAATAAAGATCTTTTTTTGTCCTTGATGAGTCCACCAGAGGGCGCATTGACGGCATAAATACCTTACAGTCATGTGAGTCCAATACGCAATTCTCTTCTGAATTATAATAGCCTAACTAAATTACGACAATTATTATTCATGAAGAGAATTATTATTATATTGTCTAGGAAGATAGGTCCTCTTATAGCAAGTAGTATTTTAATTAAGACCTATTATGCAAAATTCACATTTAGCACATCTTTGTTCTTCCATTTGGGTTCTAAAAACAGCCCAAACACTAAAAAAAACCACCCAGTTGTTTTTTTTGTTTGTTTTTTTTTTTTTTTTTTTTTTTTTTTTTTTTTTTAGCAATAAGTTAATGTTTTTTGGTGTTTGGAAAATGACCCATTTCAAAAACCATTTCGTTACCTAGCAACCCCACCCGAGCCCAGCCCCTCACCTCACTAATCAAGCAGAGCTCCAGCATGGTTGGTCATCTGGTTTTGTCACTGTATGCCCTGTACAATGGCTGCTGGAAAAAACAAGTGTTTTGTTGTTGACTTACTATTCAGAAACGACATTCATGTTGGTTGTGCAGGAGGCTCTACTTCTGATTTTCAAAGAAGAACGGTTGTATAATTGCACATCTGTTTTCGCGTGAGTGTAAACGTTGAGTTGGGGGCGTGGCCAGCAGTATCTTGTTTGGATTTAAAGTGACAAGAGGCCCTAAAACAGCCCATTCTGAAAGGAGTTCAAAATAGGCAGAACTGACCAGACTGAAATCTCATTATCTCAGAATGATTTTGTGCAAAAAATATAATAAACATGTTTGGTATAGCCCATAGACCTATCCTAACCTGTTCGAAGAAACATAATAGGTCACATTTAATATAAATAAGTATGTTACGCTTTGTAGATCTTCATTTTAAGAACAATACGGAAGTATTTATTTTAGCGCACGCGGAAATGAACCAACGGTACGGATTGTGCTTCTGGGACAGATCAAGCAGTGACAGTGAATACAAAAGCAGTGCTGTATTTAAAACGGAAGAGAACGCGAAGGGACTGCTATAACTTACCTTCTCTAAGGTTAATGTTGATGTTTTCCTGACTTGGTATGGTGTTAGCAAACATCCGCACACTCCAGACTAGAAAACTGATAAAACTCCAATTGAATGTACTTGCACTGATGGCTTATAAATAGTCATTTTTTTTGGGGGGGGGCTGCATCAGTTGACTATCTGCTGATGTCTTACTGACTTGGCATGGTGTTAAACATCCGCACATTCCAGAACAGCAAACTGATAAAACTCCAGTTGAAGCTGTCCTGTCATTCTGTCCATATGCATTTTGTTTAGCTTTGTTTTGCTGTGGAGTCAAGAAGCGTTTAAATGTCAGAGCTTGGAAATAAATTCAGGAGCAGTATCTCATTTAAACGAGAAAACTTGACCGTTAAAATGAGATTTAAATCTAATTAAAATCAAAATATCATCTTTTTTATATAAGAAATATATTAAAAGTAAAACAGCAACGCATCTTGTGAATTTTAGAAGTTTTCTGGAGGAAACAGGGTGAGAAGAACGAGAGTCATAGCAAGCCCCTTTATGCCTTTTTAACAAGTCGTGATCTGTTAGAGGAGCAGGAGACATTTTTACGTCTTGTTATAACGAGATGTAAATCTTGTCTCGTTATAACGAGACGTAAAAATCGTCTCGTAGCGAGAAACTTTCTCGTTACAACCAGATACCTCTCCTGAATTTATGTAGAAGCTCAGGCATTTGAACGCTTCGGTAGGGGAGGGACCGTAACAACTTAGCTTCTCTCAGGTCGCTGCTGATGTCTGTCCAACTTGTTGTGCTAACACCTACCGCTATGCTCCAGACCAAAAATCTGGTAAACCTCCTGCTTTATAGAGACGGTCACACTTGCTACTGATCAACTCAGCAAGTGTATTTTATCAGCATTATTTTGCTGCTACTTAAATTATAGAAAAGCAGCAATAATGTGCTTAGTTTTTCCCCATATATTCGTATGTATGTAGTAAAACTCTAAATATGGTCTATGATATCTGCGCCACGCCACAAATGTTAAACATTTCAAAGTAAAAGAAAAACGACTGCTGCCAATCCAGTTCATCCCCCCCACTTTAAGGTCTGTTAAAGGGGTATTCTGCTGAATTTCAGCACTCACATTATGGCCTCACACTGCGTAAAAATTAGGATTTCCAGTCGGCCTTCCCATTTTATGGTTTCTGCTACACTAGTGTTTCTCCCATAATACACTACAGAAATATCCAGACGTATGTATATCTATATATATTTATATATATATATATAAAAACATCATCATCAGTAGTAGTTAGAGTAGAGTAGTAGTAGTCGAGTAACAAGTAAGAAGAAGGAACAATATTGTACTTTATACCAGAGTCATCACCTTCATCATCAGCTGTAGCTGATGATTAACGGGGCTGTGGGCGGTCCTTCGGTGGCGCCCAGAAGAGTGGGAGGAGTCAGCGCCACACCTGGCTGTTTGTGTTGAGTAAATCTGTGTGTGTGCAGGTGTTTGTGTGAGATTCGTTTAGCGGCCATACTCTCCATAGCGCCTTCCTCTGATATTTACAGTAAATACCTACATGTTTGTCGGTTGCTTGTGTGCAGCGATCGCTTTGGGACATTTGTGTGAAATTGCTTCGTCTGTTTTCGTTCGTGCGTCGTGCAGTGCACGGGGGAATTGGCATCTTTCGGCTAAAAAGATAAAGATGAGGCCGCAGTACAGACTATGACTCTGTCGGTCGAATGTCGAGACAAGTTGGACACCAAAAGAGACACTTTTTGTCTCGTTTTGCAGCTTACTAAACCGGATATTAAATAGGATGACAGTCTGCACCTTTTTAGAGTTATGATCTGCAACTTGACGTGTGTACAGCTAAAAGTGAACCAGTTTCACACAACGCTGCCAGAAAGAAGGTACAGCTTTGCATCACAGAGATTGCACCTATGTACAAGAAGCTGCCACCTCCATGATACAAGATAAAAACATCTGATTTCAAACCTTCTGTCTCCCAACACTTTCACCACCAACCTCGAGCCCCACCACCCTTTCCCCAGTATCATCCTTCCCGTGTGCAGCGGCGCCTAGGTGGCGCTCTCCCCGGCTCCAGTGGAGGCCCCGCTGGGTTTGGGCTCGGGCTGGTCGGACTGGGCCGTCTGCTGGGACGAAGGGCTCAGGGGGTCTCCTCTCTCGCCCCTCTCCTGGAGGTTGCGCTGGTTTCTGACGGCCTCTGTTAGCATCTGCATGCGGCGCTCCTGGTACTCCTCCAGGCCTCGCCAGAGGTCTGCGCGCTCCCTCTCTCGCTTCATCTCCCTGGCCGGGCGGTGGAGGAAAATACCAACAAGGTTCACAGGGAAGAAGCGACCAAGGCAGGTTTCACTGAGATCACGTCCCACTTTTAACACGCAGCTTTGACAAAAAGGATTTTGTTTGAGAAAACTCATTGAAGATCTCTGAATGAGATTTACACACGTTGGTAAAGACTTTTAGAGCCGTTCCTAAAAACCTGCAGATTACCAGTCCTTCCTTCCTTCCTTCCTTCCTTCCTTCCTTCTCGCTCTTGGCACTTCAGTCTCTTTCTTCCTTGTTTCCTTTCTTCTTCCCCTCCTGTTTTCCTACCTGCCTTCTTTCTATCCTTCCTTCCTGTGTCCAGCCTCCATTTGCTTTTGTGTCTTTCCTTCCTCTCTTCCCTTCTGTCTTTGTCTCCTTCCTTTCTTTTTTCCTTTCTTTCCATCTGTGTCATACCACCCTTCTCTCTATTCTTCCTTTCTGTTTCCTACTTCTGTTCCTTTTTCATGTCCTTCCTCTCTTTCTTCCTTATGTCATTTTCCTTCAATCCTTGTCTCTGTCCTTTTTACTGTCCTTCATTGTGTCCTCCCTGCCTCTCTCTTTAGCCTACCTTCCTACCTTCTGTCCTTCCTTCCTTTCCTAATGTCTTTGTGCCCCTCATTCTTTCCTTCCACATGCGCTAAATTCCTCCCTCCCTTCCTTGTGTTCTTCCCTCCTTCTATCCTACTGCCATTTATCCCTCCCTCCGTTCCTTCCTTCCTTCCCTCCTTGTGTCCTACTGCTATTTATCCCTTCCTTCCTTCCCTGAGTCCTTCCTTCCTTGTGTCCTACTGCTATTTATCCCTTCCTTCCTTCCTTCCTTCCCTCCTTGTGCCCTACGGCCATTTATCTCTTCCTTCCTTCCTTCCTTCCTTCCCTCCTTGTGTCCTACGGCCATTTATCCCTTCCTTCCTTCCTTCCCTCCTTGTGTCCTACGGCCATTTTCCCCTTCCTTCCCTCCTTGTGTCTTACGGCCATTTATCCCTTCCTTCCTTCCTTCCCTCCTTGTGTCTTACGGCCATTTATCCCTTCCTTCCTTCCTTCCCTCCTTGTGTCTTACGGCCATTTATCCCTTCCTTCCTTCCTTCCTTCCTTGTGTCCTACGGCCATTTATCCCTTCCTTTCTTCCTTCCTTCCTTCCTTCCTTCCTTCCTTCCTTCCCTCCTTGTGTCCTACGGCCATTTATCCCTCTCTCAGTTTGAATCTAATAACTACCAGGATCAGGCTTTGGTGACCTGCTGACCTCAACCACACTAACTCCTGGACCGCCGTCTAGCTGAACCCGTAATGGAACCAGAACCGTCTCAAGCATGACTTCAGATGCCTCCCGTTTCTTTCTGCTGCCGTCCCTGAACGCAAAACGACGTGAGTCATACTCACTTCTGTTTCTCCACTTTGTAGGAGGCGGTGAGGTCATCAAACAGTTTGCTGTTCATCTCCATGAAGGTCTTCAGCACGTTGTAGATCAGAGACACGATGGTTCTAGAGGAGTACAGGAAGACTTTGAATCCGGCTGATTGAAAATACTTGAGCTTTAGACCAAAAACGTACAGTTTTGGAGCTGAAACTAACCAGATGCTGGTATAGATTGTACCTCTTCATCTATTCTTCCATTTAGAGCTGTGCATCTACAGCACCTCGCTAAGGTTTTAACACTCCTTGAAGTTTTCCTACGTTTTGGCACGTTAGAGCCTCAAACTTAAGTGTGTTTTATTGTGATTAGACGTGATAAACCAACACAAAGTGGCGCATGTTTGTCAAGTGGAAGGAAAATAATACATGGTTTTCAAAATATTTTACAAATAAAAATCAGAAAAATGTTGCCTGGATTTGATTTTTTTCCCCCCTTTACTCATATACCCTTAAATAAACCTGAACTGACAGCCTGTGTAAGGAGGGTATTAATCAGAGGAGCTTTAAAGATCCACAGGCTTTTGTGAAAGGAAGGCAAGAAAAAAGATTAATGTGGAAAGAAAGCCAAAAGAAGTCGTGTTTACAGCCATGTCGGGAATACAGCAAACATGGAGGACGGAGCTAAATACAGAACACAATACAGAAGAATAGTCTCTACTAATGTAAAGGCTAAATGGGGGTCCTTAAATAAACAAACAAACAGAACAATCGTGGAAGAAAAGCTGCTAAAAAATGGAAAAAGCTGAGGTTGCTAAAAATACTTGAGACTGGGGTGGAGGTTCAGCTTCCAGCAAGAAACCACTACCGTGCTTTAGATGCTATAGAATAATGTTACGGTGGTTTGGTTTGGTCACTGTCTCGACCTAAATCCAATGTAGAATCTGTTTTAAAAAAAAAAAAAAAAAAAAAAAAAAAAAATTAAGTAAGATTCCTGGAGGTAGGTACCAGCCCCCTCATAAGTTTCATTTTTTGTTTGCTTTTGCGAGCAGAAATAAATGGAAATGAGAGCCGCCTTATTGTACATTTGGTCTGTTTAAAACACTGAAAATGGGAGCACAGATAATAAGAGAGCAGCAAAAATGTAAACGAGTCAAACAGGTCTCTGAGACCAGAGGCAAAAGGCTATATGATGTAGTTAAAATGCTAAAAGAGAACTGACATCCCCTACTAACATTTAATAACTTTTGTATCAGACTTTGTCTCATAAAAACATGATGAATTAATGGAGTCAACTCATCTTTGAACAGTGAATTTCATTCTGAATTTTTATCCATTGAGCTATTATGACTAAATTCACTTTTATTCTGTGTGAACTGAACGTACACAACACAAAGGTTCCTTGTGAACTCATTTATCAACCTACACAGCATAGAATTTATATGCAGTGTAAGTTGATAAATCACCTCCTTTAATATATAAATTAGTAACATATTACGTTTAGCAGCCTCGGATCATTGTTAAAGTTTCAAATGTCTGATTTTGTTTTCATGGTATTTTCAGCTAATAACCAAAGAGTTAGTGGGTGTTTAACACATTGATCAACTTTTTATCTATTTTTACTAGAGTTATTCTTTACCTACAGAAGAGGAAAAAGGGAATTCTCAAAATTCTCAGAAAAAACAAAAAACAAAAAAAAAACAAACTTAAATTCTGAGTTTCAGTTAAAATTCTGTCTTTTCTCTGAATTCTGAGTTTTCTTCTCAGAATGTTGAAAAAAATTCTAAATTCTGGGGGGAAAAAAAATCAGAATTCTGAGATTAAAGTCTGAATTCTGATTGTTTTCTTAGAATTCTGAAAAAATTCAGAAAAAACAAATCAGAATTCTGAGGGAAAAAAAGTCTGAACTCAGAATTCTGAGATTAGAGTCAAAATTTTGACTTTTTTTCTCAGAATTTTGAAAAAAAAAAAATTCAGAATTCTGATATTTAAGTTAAAATTCTGACATTTTTCTCTGAATTCTGACTTTAATCTCAGAATTCTTGCTGAAAACAAATCTAAATTCTGAAAAAAAATGAGAATCTGAGACTAAAGTCTGAATTCAGATTTTTTTTCATTAGAATTCTGAAAAAAAAAAAAACTAAAAATCCAGAAGAAAAAAACTGAAATCTGAGAAAAGTCTGAACTCAGAATTCTCAGATTAGAGTCATAATTCTGACTTTTTTCTCAGAATTTTTAAAAAAGTTGATAATTTTTTCCCTAGTAGCCCTAATCCTCTTCCATATTCACCCCTCATGTCTGACAATAGATTTCGCCAAAATATGTTGATATGTTTCTTTTTGGCAGCAAACTATGAATAGAACTCCTTAAAAGCGCTCTCTCAAAAGAGATAAAGTTGCTTTGTGTGGCCCATACTGGTTCCAGTGCTCCTTGGAGACTCTGTAGAGGGTGGCGAACACCAGCGGCAGGATGACTTGACAGTTCTCCTCTATCAGACTGAGGATGTACTCATTGTTCCAGAAGTAAAGAGCGCGCTCCGCTACCTGAAACACACAGAAGAGCAGAGTTTTATCAGTCAAACCACCAAAGCATCCGTTTTATCAGCGGCTTGTTTTAGCTTCTATAGTAATTCTGTAATAATCTTTACAATTACTGTGAACCGTTTAATTTATTCCAGTTTTATTCTATGTGTGTGATATCTGCGCGTATTTTATTTTATTTCTCCGTTTTGGTGCTCGTTTATCACCTGAAAGTGAGGGCTGGAGATGCAGGCTGCTATCTGCTTAAAGAGAGGCTCCTGGATCCGGATGAACTGCGACGGCTCTATAACATCCAATATCTCCTCAATCTCCCCCAGGAACATCACCTAAAATCCCCCCAGCACACACAATACGTTTTTATTTTACAGCACAGAGAAGGAAGGGGAAGAAGTCACTGAAAAGAAACAAATAAAGCGAGGAGATAAATCAGCTGCACTCTTCTTTACCTCTTTCTGGGTGCAGGTTTTCGGCCAGTACTTGAGCAGCCCCCTGATGATCTGCAGAACAAAAACATGCAACGCAATGGTAAAAATTATAAATCCTCATCGTACGCATCCTACAATGTTGCTTAAAAAGTTATTGGTTTCGATTTATGTATCTTTAAAAGTTAAAAATTGAGCTTTCACAACATTAATTTTGCTTTATCTGAGGGCACAAACACAAGACATACATTATATTATCAATAACATTCCTGAAAGTAAGAAATGTGATCACATGACTAACTTTTAGGCATCACAACCAAATAATGAATAGAAAAGGCACTATAAGGCTAAAAGATCTTATGTACAGATGTGTAAGACATTTTCAATGGTTCCCTCTTACAAGTGGCATCGACCAGGGTTAAATACTTTATTATTTATTGAGTTGTAGTCTTACATATTCAGTCACTGTCGCATCTTTCTCCATAAACTGCACCACACAGTACGCCAGCTGTAATGACAGAAACACTCCGGTTTGAAATACGGAACAGATAATATGAGAGATCATAGATTGTTAATGAGAAATATACTTTTAAAAGGTAAGAAACAGTTGTTTTAGTGACGATCATGATGACAGATTTCAGTCTTTCTAAGTAAATAATGAAAAACGTATTGTGGAGTCCCACAAGGACTGGTGCTAGGCCCCAGATTTTTGTGGTTCATTAAGGTTGTTAAAACTTGTGGTGTTTGCAGATTGGTTGTGTAAAGATTGTGATCAGCTTTTCAGCTGTAAGCCCCCCTACAACTCGGGTTAACGCTGCCCTACAGTCTACAGGACCTCCACAAACATTGCTGGTTTTCTACAAATTAGAAAACCGGTGGCAATCTCTTAGTATCCATCCATCCATCCATCCATTATCCATCACGCTTATCCATGCAGGGTTGCGAGGGGGGCTGGTGCCTATCTCCAGCAGTCATTGGGTGAGAGGCGGGGTACACCCTGGACAGGTCGCCAGTCCATCTCAATCTATCTCTTAGTACTCACTGAAAAGTTTTCATTCTCTGCATTAAACCAGAATACTGGGGCTAACATCTGCTCTGGGATGTTTCCTCACAAGCTACAGAATTTCCCTATAATCGTGGTAGATTTCTGCACCTGGTAGGAAGTGCTTGTCACCAGCATAAGAGGATGCAGGTGAGGGTATTTCTGTTCAGAGTGGCCTAGTGTAGAGTAATTTTACAATCTATCAGACTTATTTAAGTGCAGGCAGAAGAAACAATGAACACAAACTCTTAAGTCTGTGTTTTCACTGATCACTGTAACTACTGAAAATTTTACAGTATCTAAGTTGCTGCTGCACTTTTTTCCTACCTGTTTCCCTTGGGTAAATGCAGTGCCACGGGTTCTCTTTGACATCATGACAAACACATTTGGCATTTGAACTTCAGACTGAAGAACTGACAACTTCTCTCGATCTCTGAGCAACCAGTCTACACGCGCAATTTGGAGGCATGGACGCTTCCCTCCAGCTGAGAGTCCTAGTCCATGTTCGTGAAACCTCTCCAAGATTCTGCAGAGATCATCCATCCACGTTCTGGCTGAATTTTACTGATGTGGCACGGTCTTAGTGCCATCTTTATGGTCTGGTGTAAAGAGGGAACTATTATCTGCATCAAAATTACTGAAACATTGGTGAAAATTTATTTTGAAATCTTGTATAAAATAAACATCACAAAGTCTTCGCCAACAGGAAGCACATAAAAGTTAAGTTTTCATATCACCAAAAGCCAAAAAAAATCAGGAACAAAACAGACCACCCTTGCAACCTATTAGCAGAAGGACTTGGTAAAGTGTATTCTCGATCAAATAATGCATAAAGTTTAAAAATTCAGATTGTAATCAGAGATTTTTTTCCTTGTGGGAATGGGGGAAACAAGCACACTGATCACTTAGACTTGATCAGCAACACTTTTCTGTAGATATTTTTCCCATTAGTTAAAATGTCTTGCTCCACTTGCAGATGATTTCACTTATAACTAGAACTTTTTCATCAATATTAAGGAATTATTGACTTAAAACAAGCTCCTATATCTGCTGAAAAGTTACTTGTACGTTAGTTTTGTCTTATTTCAAGTGTATTCAAGATATTTGCACTAGAAACTAGACCAGAAATACTTGGTAAGATTTTGTGTTTCTGCATTGCAGAGCTACAAGAGCTCAAGTATGTTGAGAACGGAGTCACTGGAGTTAACTTGAAGAGCTTTTGAAGAAAATGATTATACTCCAGAAGAAAGCATTTGTAATTTACCAAAATGTATTTTTAATTTCCATTTATATGTTTATTTTCTCTGGAAAAGATTTTGAAAAACATTCAAAAGCAAAAAAAAAAAAAAAAAGCATAGTTGAACTCGTTTAATGCTTCAATCTGCATTAAATTATTTCTGCAACTATCATTATTATGTTATTCACATGTGGTACTGTGCACTTTGTGTGTTTGGACATAGATATAATTCAGGAGGAAAACTGCAGTAAACTCTCCCTACAGCTGTCAAAGAGACAAGGCTCTTATCCCTGCAGATTAGGCGCCGCTGAAGATTGGAAAGACGGGTTTTCCGACCCTGTTTGAGTGAGTAGGACTACATCACCTCTCGTCTGCTCGCACATGCACAGAGGCCAGTCTCTGTTATTCAGAGTGTGTCACCATGTGTGTGTGTGCATGAGTGTGTTTTGCGGTTGCCCCCTCCACACAGGCCGGTTGCTGTGGTGAGTTGGCGCGTGTTTACTTCGGAACGAGTGATGTCACACACATAAAGTCCCTTTAGGTCAAATGTAAGACAGAGTTTAGACAGAGTTTAGACCTCCCTTCTCTTTCTTTCTTATTGTGTTGCAGGTTCAGTCGAACCTTTTTGTTTTTGTTCGTATGATTCGTTTGGGTTGTGATTACTGCAAACAGAGGTTGTGGTGTCGGGTTGAGATGATGTTGATCAAGGTGTTCTTCCATCTGCAGCATGTCATCGTTAGACAGGTACAGTTAAGGATGGAGGGGGGGGAGTATGAAAAAACTTGGGTGGAAATAGATAAATTGAGCTTAAGCACAAAGAGAAGCAGAAAGAAAAAACTGAAGGAAAATCCTGCTGCTGAGAGGTGAATCTATTACAAGCATTAGGGAGGCATTAGAGGAACTGGTTGGGGTAAATATGTTGGAGTCTGACGTCAGGTTGGGCTTTGTGGGGGCAGGAGTCATTGTTTGGCTACGGATTATGACCTTTCAGTCTTTACAGGTGTTAAAGTGAGGGTTTTACCCATATTAAAGCTGCCGCATGTAACTTTTTTTGAAAAATATGTTTTGTTTTACAAATTTGTTAAAATTATCCTTATGCTTTGACAGTATAAGAAAGATAATCTGTAAAAAGAAATAAAGCAAGCTCCTCTACCTTTTCCCAGTGCTCCCAGTGTGCAGAAATACACCACTCAGTCAAAAACAACCAATCAGAGCCAGGAGGAGGGTCTTAGCGCTGTCAATCACCCTCATGTACGCACCGCTTGCACCCTCCCCCTGCTCTCTGCTACGCTACAGCTGGTTCACCACAACATAGTCTGCTGCTAATGCTAATGCTAGTTAGCATGACCACCGATGACGGCGGATAAACAGTTTTCCTGGAACTGTAAGTTGTTTATCGACCATTAGCACATTTAGCAGCGCATACACGAGGGTGATTGACAGCGCTAAGCCCCTCCTCCTGGCTCTGATTGGTTGTTTTTGGTCGGGAGCGGTGCATTTCCTTAGACGACTATAGCAGCTCAGGCAGGAGGTGGAGGAGCTCCATCTTTTCACAAATTATCTGTCTCACACCAAACTGTCATGACATGGGGACAGTTTCAACAAATATGCTGAAAACATATTTTTGTAAATGTTACATACTGCAGCTTTAAGTGTGACCAAAAAAGGCAAAAATAGGAGAAGTCTATTGAGGGGCAAATTTTACATCACCGTATCCACGACATTCTGCACTTTAAATACTTTAAATACTTTATCTCATTCTGGCTCCAGTTAATAGTATTTTGTGGATTGTAACACTGTGTTCTCTTTGCATTGGAGGGTTATTAGTTGCTTTACTATCTCAGCAAACAACCATGTTGCAACTTCAGCTGTGTAACTGTTGCAAAGGAGAAAATATGTAAAGGTCTTCAAATATAGAAGTTTTTTTAGGAGTTTGTGTTGTTTTTGATTCAATTGTTCTGAGCTCCGACACGAGAGAGGCATATATATTTCACACGGTTCAAAAAACTGTAACTAGGGATGGGAATCGAGAACCGGTTCCTTGGAATCGTTAATCTGCTTGCTTAGCGATTCTTCATGTCGGTTCCAGTGACGTGACGTTTTTGCGTGATGACGTATTGTACACGCTCCGTATTTTGATTTAGAAAATATCCAAGATGGCGTCGCGGCAGAAGCGCTCCAAAGTATGATTACGTTTCACAAAAAAAGACGATACTAAGGCCGGTTGCTACATGTGCAGAGCTTTAATCACAATAAATGGATGAAATACCGCCAACATCCTCAAACAGCTGACCACACAGCAGGCAGCTGATTGGCACGAAGGTAAAGTGTTTGATACGTTGCTTAGCGACGGCGGCGACTCTCGAGGTGGGGAGCTTCCAGCACAGCGTCTCCTGGCATGAATGTCCCAGGTAACGTTAAACTCCAGGTTACTATATTAATGTTAGCGCCATGCTGTACGAATAATATCTATCTCATAATAACATTTACTGTCATGTTCAATAACATGAGGCTCGTTTGTCAGATTAAAAGCACCTTCTGAAAACAACCTCTAAGTCTTGAAAGATCCTTCCTGAAAAGACAAACATGCAGATTTGTCTGCACAAAAACTGTTGATGTGAAAAAAGATGCATTTCATGTTGAAATGTTCATTTGACAGAGGGATTCTTATTTTTTAAGCCAGCTTTAATTTTGTTTGAATCGAATACAACATGGTGCGTAGTTTGAATTAAAGAGTTTATTTTCTAGCTCAGTGAGAATCGATAAGAGAATCAATAAGGAATCGATAATGGAATCGATATCAATACATTCTTATTAATTCCCATCCCAAACTGTAAACTTATTTAGATTTTCTGCAGGATTGCCATAGTTTGACATTTACACCCAGAAGTGGGTCAGTCCTGCTCCTGTCTCCCCCCCTGACCCCATCAAAGCCAGTTGTTTGTGTGAGTGTGTTAATAATGCATGTGTGTGAACCACGGGGAGAGCAGGGGGGGAGGAATGTAGGGCACAGTGATGCTGAGACCCAGAATACCCAAACACAGGGACCCACAGACATGCCGGTGAAGAACAAACTGTACCCTCTGTATAAGCAAATAATGTGGGACACAAATAAAATGCACAAACAGACAGGCTACCATCTGTGTCATCAAGTATGACTGCCTAATCACAAACCCACACACACACAAATGCTCAGAGGTGAGCGCGTCTAGATCATCTGTGGTGCAATCCTGCCTCCTAGTGGAAAACCTGACACCTTGTAGGAGACTATGAGGTGGTGGAAATAAAAGCGGATTTTCTTTCTTCGCATTTTTCTCAGCATACGTTTATAGACTTAACAGGATTTTGCACATTGCTGTGTATAACTGCAACATTTTCTTGGGAGTTTTGTAAAGTGGCCCTTGGATGGCAGAAGGATTCACATTTTGTAAAATTACAACTACAAACCAGGGTATTTTATTGGGATTTTATGTGACAGACCAACACAAAGTAAAGCACAATTGTGAAAATAAAGTGATACGTGGTTTTAGAAAACTTTTACAAATGAAATTCTAACAGCCTTTGTTTTGTTTAGTTATGAGCATAAGACGAAATTTAAACAAATTTATTCACAGTTTAGAAACTAAAACCAGCAATATTTTTTATTTACACTCTCAAATCACTGCATTAAGACCAATCCTGTCTCCTAAGCTTTTAACTCAATTAAAACATAATTTTAGCATCATGTTCTGTTTAATTTTCCCTTAAATCATCAACTAAACCTTATCCTGGGGTAGAACCTTTCATAAGAAGAACCCAGGTGATATGTTTTACGTAAGGCTAATTGCAAATGCATAACGAGGTTCCACAAGGTTGAGTTCTTGGTCCATTGTCATTGTCTTTATGTATAAATAACCAAGAACAAACATTTTGCACTCAGATTTTCTCTAATGGGTTTTCTTCCAGGTTTGCCTTGTATTTTGCTCCATTTGTCTTCCTGTGATCAGTTTCCCTGTCCCTGTTAAAGAAAAGCACCCCCACAGTATGATGCTTTGGGATATCCAAATTTTATGTCACATGGGCCAAAATTGTTGAGTCAAAAGCACTTGTGGGCCAAGAAATAATAATAATAAAATAAAACTAAAATTGAGCAAATTAAGTAGTCTGATTTTTTTTTTTTTTTTTTTTTTTTTTTTTTTTTTGTAGGAAAGCGATGTTATTCATTGTAGATCCAAAACTTAAAAACGATTTTGCACGTTTGCTGTATTATAAAGAAAGGCATCTAATTTTCATATTCTTTTGGCCTCGGTTGAACAAATTTATTCCCAGTTATAAGAACAGGATTTGAGTCAGTTTTTCAAAACGGTTGCTATATTTACCCAAGTTTAATAAATTAAACAAAAGCAAAGTCAGGTCTTCAGTAAAAGTCTCTGCATAGACGTGGTCCTACTTACAAAAGTTTTGTTGTAAAAAGACGAATACTTTGTGTCAACATATTCCATGACAAGAAAATTATGTCAATAATAATTTTACCCTGATTCTAATTAAAAAGTTTAATAAACAAATTTGTATCATTCTTGAACTGCAGTTTGGGGCCACAAAAAAGTAGTCGAAGGGCCACAAATGACTCCCGGGCTGCACTTTGGACACCCCTGATGTGTTAAGGGCTCTGCACAGTCGAGTTGAACTGCCGAAATCAGTTCTCGTCATTGCAGCTGCATGACAAAAATTGCGTCATTTTGTTATCAACTTGGTGTCATCCGCCCCTTCTTGTCACAATCCCCCACCCCCCTGGCGAACTTTTGCCCCCCTCTCCATGCGAAACTGTTGTGTGATTGGTCTGAATTTCGTGGATGTGTCTATTTATGTGGGAAACAGCCCCATTTACTCAAACAGAAGCCAGTTTTTCCAACAACAGAGCAGTACGTACTGAAACATTAAAAAAAAATAATAATAATGTAAACACCACTCAGTTCTGGTCCGATGCAACAGGAGCACATCCCATCCAAGCTTTCCATTTTTATTTTTTGATAACATGGAAATTAAAACGAGATTCTCCAGCTCCTCCATCATTATCACTCATCCAAACTGGTGAACTGGTGTTATGGATGTTCATAGTCGATCCTCTCTGCCGTGATCGCTGTGTTTACTGCACTGTTGGAAACCACACACACGGCAAAGCACCATGACGTTACACTGCAGCGGGAGCAGTTTCATTGAAGCTCAGCTCGTCTCGTGACCCGTGAAGGGTCTGTGCGAAAACAAACATCCAGAAACCGCGTGACCCCGGGTCGACAGCTCAGCTTCGACTCGACCCTGCAGAGCCCTTTATCATGAGCCTCTTGGCTGCTTCGCTGATTGATGCTCTCTTTACCCGGCCTGTTAGTTAAAAATAAAGGCGTCAAACTCCGGTTCTTGAGGGCTGACGTCTTCCAACTTTCAGATGTGGCTCCACTTCAACACACCTGAATCCCATAATTAGGCCTGTAGACTGAGGAGGTAATTCGGCCATTTAATTTGGGTGTGTTGGACCAGGGACACGTTGAACAGGTGCAGGACACTGGCCCTCGAGGACTGGAGTGTCTGACAGCTGGTTTAGGTGGACGATCACGTCTTTTAGATGATAGATTGAACAGAGCTCTGTGAGGTGTTCAAAGCTTGGGGTGATGTTTTATAACCTAACAATGATTTAAACTTCTCCACAATTTTCTCCTTGACCTGTCTGCTATGTTCCTTGATGCTTTTTCTTCACTAATGTTCTCTAACAAACCCTGAAGCCTTCAAAGAACAGCTGGATATGTGGTGAGGTTTAACTAAAAACAGGTGAAGTCTATTTACTACTCAGGGGACGCTTGAAGGCTGTTCATTGGACTGGACTGGATTTGACTCAAAGTAAAGGGGGCTGAATACAAAAGTATACCACACTTTTCAGATTTTCATTATCATTTCCTTTTCTACAGTACAACACAATCCTGCACTGATTTGTGTTGGTCGGTCACATAAAATCCCAATAAAATGCTATCAGATTTGGTTTTTACCTTGAGAAGGTGTTCAAAAGTCTAAGCACCTTGAATTTCACTGAAACACCAACACAGTAAAGAAACTTGTGGATGATCTTTAGTCTTTATTTTGGGGGGTTTTCTCTCAGTGTAATGTCATCCACACATATTTTCAGCAGCTTCAACATCCTAAGGAAATGACTAGAAACCCAACCAGCCTTTTAGAAGTAATAATATATAAATTTTAGTCTATTTGAGCCGTGTTTGGTTTGGTGGTGCAGTTGGTAGCTCTGCTGCCTTGAGGCAAGTTGGTCCTGGGTTTGAATCAAGTCCCACCCTGGAGTCTTTCTGTTTGCATGAGTGGAGTTTCTCCAGGTGACTGTTAATCGTTCTCTCTAAATTGTCCTCAGCTATGAGTGTGTGTGCTTGGTTGTTTGTCCTGTGTGTCTCTCTGTTGCCCTGTGTTGGATTGGCGATCTGTCGAGAGTGTTCCCCACCTCTCAACCCAACGGCTGAAGGACATAAGCACCATCCTCCCAGCAATGCATGGGTGATGTAGCGGTTAATCACTGACCTGTGCATGGAAGATGGAGAGGGACTTTGCTGTATGTAGCGGGATGAGGACCCGCACCAGGAACTGCTTGTGTTCAGCTTTCAGGGGCAGCGCGAAGCCATTTATGATGCTAAAACACAATAAAAGGAGAGTTGTTATTTCTCTTGTGTGTGTGCTCCATTTTTTTCTCACATATTTGCCTCTCTCAAGGCAGAGAGTAAGAAATATTTGACTATTTCATCTTTCCTTGATGCTTATCAAAGAAAGAATGGGAGAACTGGAACAACATTGATTATACGAAGATGCATTTAGATTTCCAAATTTAACAGAAACGGTTCAGAAAGCTTTTTGTTTAGTTTAGTTATGAGCATGAGGCCAAGTTTAAACACAAATTTATTCACAGTTTAGAAACTAAAACCAGCAATATTTTTTATTTACACTCTCAAATCACTGCATTAAAACCAATCCTGTCTCCTAACTTTTAACTCAATGAAAACATCATTTTAGCATCATGCTCCATTTCATTTTCCCTCAAAGTATAGGCTGAACCTTATCCTGGGGTAGAACCTTTCATATCTAGAACCCAGGTGATATGTTTTACGTCAGGCTAATTGCAAATGCATAACGAGGTTCCACAAGGTTGAGTTTTTGGTCCATTATCATTGTCTTTATGTATAAATGACGAAGGACTGAACATTTTGCACTCAAATTTTCTCTTCTATACGCTGATGACATAATTTACTGCTGCGCTCTCACTCCTGCAAAGGCTTTTTTCAACCAATGCATTTTGGATGGTGTATATCATGTGGCACTGAGACCTATAACTACAGTTACCCCTGACAGATTTAATGCATGTTTCCGCTGGTTTTTTGACGATGTACCTTTGGTGATTAGCCCCAAGTCTTTGAGTTTGGAAGGCCTCCTTGCCATCACCCTAATCTGTAGCTTCCTCCACAGATTCTCTACCAGAATCTGGCTTGGCCACTCAAAGCCTTATGTTACTTCAGTCATACAAATCCATTCTGGGTAAATCTCTTCTTACCCATCCTCTCTTTTGATACAAAAACAAGGAAGTCACAAACTTTGTTCTCTGGATATTTTTGGAAATGGTGGTTTTAAGATTAAGACAGGGTATAATCTTCAGTTTGAGCTTTTTAATTGGTATGAATGAATTTAAAGCTCTGGTGACAACTCTCGAGTCTAGACTGTGTTTCCAGGTATTTTCTAAATGTTCTTTACTTCTCTGTTATTGAGCTGTGTTGCTGCCATCTTGGCCAGGGCTCCCTTCCAAAAACAAATTTGACAAACCTGGTCTGATAAAGAAAATGAATAAAGGAATTAATTTAAAAAGTAAGTTTTATAGTTACATCACGTTAACTGTTTATTTTTACTAGGGCTGAAGCAATTAATCGGATTAATAATGATTAATCGACTTGAATTAATCGTCAGCTAATTTAGTGATCGATTAATCATTAACTGACGTATACAGACTCTAAAACAAGCATTTTGCTAAAATAACAACACACTCAGAGCAGTACTTGAGCTAAAACTGTACCACGTATCCTTAAAAAGTCTTATAATTTATGTATCTAAAATTAAGGCCTTAAAATTTCTTAAATTCACACAAAAAAAATCAGTTGGCCTTAAATACATTAATTACAGGTCTTAAATTTTGTTGTGGCAGGACTATTTAATCTTCTATAGTCAATGTAGTTTTCTTTTTTCTTGTCGGACTTTAGTATAGTTCAGCTTTTTATTCTATTTTTCTCTTGCTTTATAGCCTTGTTACTTTTAGCCTTTGTGAAGCACTTTTGTCAACATTGTTGTTTTTAAATTTGCTATATACTACAAATAAATTTGACATTTACTGTTACACAAAACTTGGAGTCACGCGCAGACATCTTCACTGCTTTCTGACCAGAAGCAGATGAGGCTACCGCTAACTAGCTGCTAATATACCCTGGCTAGCTAGCTAGCTGACTGAGAAGCACTTTAGTTGGTTTTCTTAACTGTTGAACTGTCTAACTTTTTTTTTTTTTTTTTTTTTTTTTTTTTTTTTTTTTTTTTTTTTTTTCATTTTACTGTTGTGATCAAATCAGGCTTTTGTGCAGTTTTTAGTGAGGTAAATGAACTGAAAATGATCTGAATCAGCTTTTGTGACAATCCTCAGTTATGAGGATGAACCATGATGCTGTGATGCAGCATCTTTCAGTCCATTAGCTCTAAAAGGCTGTTGCATAGCTAATGGATTAGCGATGTAATCCACAGCAGTGACGATGGCAGTTTAGCCCATGTAAGGACTGCTAAAACATCGCCTAATTCTCCACCAACAACCCCAATCCAAACCTGAGCGTCTCTGTATTTATACGTCTGTTCCCCAGTAATGCGTAGTAGTTTCTGACTGAACTGAAAGTCTGAGCAGCACAGCAGGAGAGTGGGAACCAAACTTGGAAAATGTGACAGCCTCTGAGGCGTCTGTCTCTCTGTAAAGATGATTTATGTCTGTCTACCTGTCTGCTGGACTTCAGCATCTTTGTTTTATGGAGCACCGCATCCTGCTGCCCCTTTGATCTGAATGCTGCCGTTCTCTCATCTTTTTTTTCTGAATCTGTCTTCTTTTGTTTTGCATCCTCTCTCGCCCGTCGATTCCTCCCCCTAACTCTGTGTGGGAGGAGCTATAAATACCTCTGTTACCAACAACATGAATACAAGCCTCTCTCTCCAGTTCCTGCTCTTCTTCCCTCTCTTCTGACTCACTCCTCACTCACTCATCCTCCTCTCCAAGCATCCCTCTTCCCTCACCTTGGACTCATCCTCATCTTCCTCCTTCCCTTCTCTCCACAGTCACCTTCTGAATCCTCAGAAGTCACCACTCAATCTAAAGGTCAGTTTCTTGATCACTGAATCATCAGCTACAAGGGTGGGTATGATTTGTATTTAAAAAACAGGCTCTTGTGTTTTTTATTTTGAAGAAAAATGTCAAAGCTTTAAACCTTCTAAATAATGAATATTATTTAAAAAAAAAAAAACAAACAGTTTCTGATAAAAGGACAGATCTGGTTTCCTAAATCTAATTTCACATCACATTTTTTGCTTTTGCAGAATAAAAAAAATGTATTTTCAAAATGTGAAATGAGTATGAATATTATTAACCTACTTGCTGGTTTTCCTCTTGGATTTACAGAGGTGGCATAAATATCAAAAGCTGTCTAAAGACAAGATTTTTTGGTTAACATCACAGTTTAAATTGATACTACCCAACATCAAAATAAAAACAAGCAAAAAAAAACCCAACACTGTTAAACCTAAATTTTTATTTTAGGGATTTGTTGAGTAATCATAAGTAGCGGCTCACCTATCTGCTGCAGACACAAGTCCAAGCAGTCTAACTGGACTGTTCAGCTGGAGAGTCGAGCTAACAAGTTCAGGTTTAAGTTTGAGATTTAACTGGAAGCAAAGGTTCAGGATTTTCCAAGGGAGGTCCTGTTGACGGGTTATACAGTTGTCTCCTAGTATTCGCGTGAAAAGCTGAAATCTGTAAATACTTGAGACTCCCTCTAAAAACACTTATAACTGCCCATTTTAACAGTTCGAACATAAAATATGCCTGAATATCCATTTAAACGCACTGTGGAGACCGTCTTAGCATTGCTGCAGAAGCTAACATCCATGGTCTTCGTTATCTCTGCTCCGGGGGGGGGGTTACAGCCAATCAGCACCAAGGAAAATGAATGGCGCTCCTGGATTGGCTGCTTCTCAAACGCCACCCAATAGCATGTCAAGTAGCATTGCACTTACGTATTTCAGCTTCCCAGGTTGCTTCGAATATTTTAGATGTGCTGTATGAAAACAGGGCAAATTTTTCCACGTTTAATTTGGAATCACATTCCACAGAAAAATCTGTGAAATCCAATTTAAGCAATTAACATACTTACTTGCAGTCAATAATTCTTACATTGTATTGATTTTGTAAAAATTAAGATCAGTTTGTCTCCGAGGCTCAAACAAACAGCTACTCTGAGCAGGGCCTGTTGCAAAGTGAACTTCTGTTGTCTTAAACAACATGAGTTTAAAAAATCTCAGCAATTCATGCTGACACTATTTCATGACCCTTTTAATGCCTATAATGTTGGCAGAGAACAGCTTATTACTGAGAAGCCATCATTTTTCTGGGAAACAGAAGGAGTTGGAGGTGGTTCCAGATGTTCCTGAGTGAAACACTAACGTACTGTTTTGGTTTAAGTGAAGCTGCATTACTTTTAATTTTAACGAGGAATGTTCTATTCCATATTCTTTGTTTTATTATTATATGTTATTATATCTTAGACATTTTGCAAATCTCCCATCTGTTTTTCTTGACATCAGCAGAGATTCTGTCTCATTATCCTGCTCCAACATGAGATTTCCTGATGTGCTAAGCTAATGTTAGCTTGTTCACTCTGTTTTGATATGACTTGTTAATAATTTAGCTGCTAACATATTTCAGTGCGATTCCAGTTAATTGTGAGTGAAACCAACTTACAGAAAAAGTCATTCTCAGCTTCACAAATTAGTTCTTTTGCGTTGAACGTCATAAAATTTCATGAGCAGCGTTTCAGCTGCTTTCTGCTCAGTTCTCCTCACATCAATAGCACCAAAGAGCAAGTCGGTTGACAGAAACCGTAGAAACAGGCTCTCTTTCACCGTAAACATCACTGAAGAATGAAAACACTGAGATTGTTAGAAATCAGGACCCCAATCTGACCCCTTCCCTACTTTTTTAACTCCATTACTTTTTTTTTAGACCCTCAGTATGTCTGGAATTGTTTACGTCATATGTTTTTATGTAGATAACCATTTGACTCAAACGTTACGATGGTTTAAAGGCTCGTAAATTAGCCATTGCAAAACCCGCAGCAAAGTTTTTAACAACAGAGTTTTTTGGGATGGTAGAAGTTTGCTTTGGAACAAGCAAAGCTTGGACTAATCATTAGTCTCAGTCTCGGGGATCAGCTGATCGAGATTTATCCAAAATGGAAGTCAAGATATTAAATGTTTGTGTTTTAACAGCAGCTTACTTGAAAAATCCCGAACTACCTCTTTAACTAATGGCCACGTTTCTCCAAATGGCTCAAATCACAGACAGAAGTGGAGTCTCTGATCAGAGCCAGAACCATTTCTGACATGCTGAAAACCTCAACCCCAACATGTAGCCCTTCATATTCTGCAGACAGATCGAAGGCAGAAAGCAAACTAGACAGCAACACCTTGATTCTATTATTGCTTCAGCTTCCTCCCTCTTTTTGTTCATCTACATCTAATTGATTTGTGTGTGAGGAAATGCGGCTTGTTTATCAGTTTGGCTTCATCTCTGTCTTGCTCATTTTGTCTCCTTAGAGACAAAATTTAAGATATTACACAACCATATGACTCACATTTTGTTGTGGATGTCTCTCACTTCCTGCCCCTTTTTAAATTAATTTCCCAGTCAGTCAGTGAACTAACAAAAGATCATTTTTTTTAGCTGCCACAGTGGTTATTCTCTGCAGCAATCAGCTCTCTCATGAACACAAGCATCTGGTCATGCATCGATGATGCGTTTCCTGTTTTAGCGCATGTTTGGGTGTTTCTGCTCATACTAACCTGCCGAGGATTTCCAGCAGCTCTGCCACTCCGTTGAAGTGTTCAGTTTCATAAATGAACCTGAGGAGGATGAATAATTACATTCATTTAAGCTTCACTGAGTAATTTAATGTTAAAACATCACAGAATCAGTCAGAGGTGTATTTTTAGATGTTTTAGGAAGATTTTTGGTCTGGGCACAGCGATTTAACTGTCAGGAGAAAACATAATGTCCAAACTCAGTCAGTGGTAAGTCAGCAGTTTCAACAGTTTTCTTTGAATTAAACACGGAGCCGATCTCAGCCTTTGTTTTTCTATTCTTAGAAACATCATGTTCAAGTTGAAGAAAGCAGAAAAACTAAAAGTAGCCCTCAGATTTTTCCTTTCCGAAGTGACTCTACTGTATGAAGTTTATGTTGTTTGGAGTTAATCCACGAAAAAGACGAAGCTAAAGGAGAGCAGCTTTTCTCTCAGAACATTCGCCTGCTCATGAATCAGAAAGAGATTAGTGCTGAACAAGAGTTATAACAAGGGATCTGCTGCCTTCACTGCAAAAACACTCAATCTTACCAAGTATTTCTGGTCTAGT
Organism: Anableps anableps; assembly: GCA_014839685.1. NCBI lineage: Eukaryota > Metazoa > Chordata > Actinopteri > Cyprinodontiformes > Anablepidae > Anableps > Anableps anableps. Next base: position 21,509,774 of record CM026085.1, read on the forward strand.
CTGGTGCAAATATCTTGAACACACTTGAAAAAAGACAAAACTAACTTACAAGTAACTTTTCAGCAGATAAGTGAAATAATATGCCAGTGGAACAAGACATTTTAACTAATGGGAAAAATATGTTGTTCCACTAGTAGATTATTTCACTTATAACTAGAACTTTTTCATCAATATTAAGGAATTACTGACTTAAAACAAGCTCCCATATCTCCTGAAAAGTTACTTGTAAGTTAGTTTTGTGTTATTTCAGGTGTATTAAGATATTTGCACTGCAAACTAGACCAGAAATACTTGGTAACACTTAGGGTTTTTGCAGTGTTTTCATCAAAAACCCAATAATTTTAACACAAAGTGACACCTAGAAAGTGGACGGACGAGGCTGGTCTCCTTCCTGCTGATGGTTTGCTGTGGAGTATTGGATGCACTGGAGTTTGAATCCTGTGCTTCAGCTCGGCTGATTGCAGGCCGTACCTGAGGAAGATGTTGTTGATCTGTTTGCGGATGTACGCTCGGAGGCCCAGTAATTTTCCATAGACACGGTGCAGGATGGTCTTCAGGTACTCCCTCTCCCTGGGGTCCTCGCTGTCGAACAGCTCCAGGAGCTGCAAACACACGTAACGTAATTACAGCCACAAAATATGCAGCTCTGCAACTTCAGGGAGCTGCAATAATTCCCCGCACTTATTTCCAGCTTTTCAGCCACTTCAGGAGTTTTCTTACACAACCGGCAAAGCTGTGACTGCATTCAAAGGCTTAAAGAGTTGAAATACAGCAGCTCAGAGGTCTTAAAGGACATTTTTAAGTGTTTATTTATCTTGGATTTACAGGGCTTTACGAAAGTATTTACACCCTTTGAATTTTTCAAACTTTGACACGTTAGAAACTTGAGATTATCGGTGGCAGAACATTGCACAGTAGTGAAAAGCTGTGAAGTGGAGGGAAAATGGTGCTTTTAAAACTTTTAAATAAAATCTGTGAGAATGGTTTTGTGCATTTGTATTCAGTTCCTATAATTAATGAAGTCCTTTGTAAAAACCCACCTTTCTCTACAATTGCAGCGACACGTCCTCCTGGGTATTCAGCTCCAGTTTTTCACGTCTCGAGAATGATTTTTTTTTTTTTTTTTTACCCATTCCTCTTCGCATAACAGCTCAAACTCCATCAGATTGAATGGAGAGCATCTGCGATCGTACATTTTCAGGTTTTGCCACAGATTCCCAGCTGGTTCTGGGTCGTCGTCCTGCCGGAAGCTGAACTTTCACCCCAGTCCTGAGACTTTTGCAGCCGGTAACAGCTTTTCTTCCAGGACTGTCGTGTATTTAAGCTCCAGCCGTCTTCCCATCAACTCTGGATCGCTTCCTTGCCCCCTGCTTAAGAAAAGCATCACCACAGCATGATGCTGCCACCACCATGTGTCACTGTGGGGATGGTGTGTTCAGGGTGATGTGCAGGGTCAGTTTTCTGCCACACGATGTTTTGCATGTAGGCAGAAAAATGTTATTTTAATCTCATCTGATCAGAACCTTTCTCCACATGTTTCCAGTTCCTCTAAATGGGTCCTGAACAACTGCAAACTGGACTTCTTATGACTTTCTTTCACCAGTCACCTTCTTGTTACTACCTTTGTACAAAGAACAGGTTTGTTGAGTTTACGAGTAATAGTTGTCCTGTTGACAGATTCTCCCACCCGAGCTGTGGACCTCTGCAGCTCCAAGGGGCCGCTGCTAAAGGCAGATGGTTCCACTGGATTATATTTAGGGGTATCAGAGTAAACAGGGGGCTGAATACATATGCATGCCACCCTCTGATACCAACTGCATTTTTATACTCCTTTACGTTTATTTTCAAGGGGGGTATGATGTGTTTTCCAGGCACATGGGGCCATTTTATTGCACAATCAAGAAACTATGTTCTCTTCAGTTGTTATAAAAATGCTGAATATATTCAAAGAAATTTGACTTCGCATCATAGCCGTATCTGATGCCTTGAAATTGGGCCTCTGTCTCTTTAAGAAGCTCCTGCTCTTTCCGAAACTTCACCTTCAGCACGTCATCACAACAGTACTCCTCCATTATGCCGTTTACAACCAAGGAGTTCCAAGGAGCGTTGGACTGAGAAGCTGTTCCTATGATTAGCTCAGCAGATGTGCTGTTCCAGCAGGTGTTTGCTAATTGCTGCTGCCGCTAGTCTGGAGGAGCTGAGTGGGGGAGGGGTGCTCTGTGAGGCGGAAGCTCGGCTGGGGACTGCAGCTCCAAGGAGGAGCTTTGTGGAAATCGCGCTTTGAGAGAGTAAGCGTTTCGGCACCCCTGAACGGCTGCTACTGGAGATTAAAGGATTCCTCAAACATGCATCAAAGCAACTCCAGGTGTGTTTTTGATGAGGGAATAACATGATAACGTGATGTAAAGCTAAAAATAAGTTGATTTTGCATAACGCTGCCCTTTTAAACATTTACTGTGACTGGAAATGCTTTACATCATACATTTCTTAATAAATAAACCGTCTCATTGTTGCAATGGCTTAAAGCAGGGTGTCCAAACTTTTTGTCACGTGGGTCAAAATCACTGAGTGAAAAGTACTCACGGGCCAAGAAAATAGAAAAAAATAAATAAAATGAAGTCATTTTTTGTTTGTTTTTGTAAGAAAGGATGTTATTGGTTGTAGATCCTAAATGTAACAAGGATTTTGCACGTTTGCTGTTTTAAAGGAAAGGCATCTACTTTTCAAATTCTTTTGGGCTCGCCTGAACAAATTTATTCTCAGCTACAAGATCAGGATTTGTGTCACTTTCTTTCAAAATGCTTGCTATATTTAGCCAAGTTTAATAAATTAAGTGAAAGCTGATTTAGGTGCAGGAAAGTCGGCATTTCAGTAAAAGTCCCTGGATAGACGTGGTTTTAAAAAGACGAACGCTTTGTGTCACTCTTAACATTTTCCAGTGTAAGAAAATTATGTTGGTAATAATTTTACCCTGATTAAAAACAACAAAAAATCTCCCTCTGCATCAACCACATGTGCTGAGCCACAAACGGCCCCCAGGCTGCAGTTTGGACACCCCTGGCTTAAAGGTTCATAAAATAGCCTGAGCGTGATCTCCAGTGATGCTTTTCGGGATGGAAGAAGTTTGCTTTGGAACGGGCAAAGCTTTGGCGAAGCAGTCGTTTCAGGATTTTATGTGATGAACCAAAATCCCCTTCCTGGTTGTAACACGACGCCGGGGACACGAATAGTTTTGCAAGGCACTGAAAAAGGATCCTGTGGGGGGGTGGGGGGTATTACCTGCAGGACAAACTTCTGGTCGATGTAGCGCTTGGCCATGGACGGCTGGAAGTCCGGACTCTCCAGGAATCGCAGGAAGAACTCGTACACCAGCTGAGGAGCAAAAAATTATGACTGAGTTTTTCATAATCTAGAAATACATTTTAGAGATATTGATATGACAGAGAGTCCAGTCTTTAGAAACACTTCCTCACTTTAACGCCTTGTTTCACAAGAAGTTAACAGATTATGAAGGACTTAAAGACTCATCCCAAAAAGTTCACTCATTTATATGTAAGGAGAGAGGGAATAAGATCTGAAATATAATCCTACATTTTAAATTATTAATTATTATTACAATATCTAGGGGCTAATTTTTGATGCTCTGCTGCTAATTTTACTTTTCAACACTAAAGTTTGTGGAAATAAACTCAAAAAAGCAAAACATTTTGCAGATGAATTTGTTTCCACCACCGCGTACAGCCGAGGCTGCGTTGTACCTGCAGATGTGGCCACGACGCTTCAAGGGTCGGCTCGTCTTCCTCGGGGTCGAACTCTGGATTCTCGCTGGGAGGAAGCGTTCGGAAGATGTTTACTGAGATCTGGAGAAAATGGAAAGGTGGAGGGGGGAGAGAAAGCAGGAATGAGGAAATTTGTCTTTAGTTTGGAGTTATTTTGAGAGAATTTGAACAAACTAAAACATTTGGATGTGATTTAAAGACCTTGATCTAGTCTATATCAGAATTAAACATCCGAATTAGATAAATAAATATTTTATCCACAGTATATCACAAATATAGCAATATCAGTGTACATACATGTTGCCCTAATTTTCTCTAAAGTAATTTTTACAAATATACTTTCATAAATTTTTATTTAAATAGAGCATCTTTAAAAATGTGCCTGAAATTAAACATATATTTGTTAAAAAGCTACATTTCTGACATTAAAGGCAGAATAGAGTAGAATATGTTATTGCCATTATACATTGCGTTTATTGAAATTAAAGTGCAACTCAATGAGCCATGCAGAATGTTAGCCTGAAGAGATGGTGAAAATTTGATAATTAATGAAAATCCTTTTTAAAAAGGGACTAACTTTAACGCAACTGTGCAACATTTAACATGAAGATCCAAAAGGCAACGTATAAATGAGCTTTTAAGATGTTTAATGTCTCAAAACATAGGAAGAACTCCAAAACAGAGCTCTCAGATTTAAAAGAATGTCAGCTTTCTTCCTGCAGCACGTTTAAAAATGACAAAAGCAGACCCATAATTTAGCCAAGCAAAGATAAATACAGAATAAAAGAAATTAAAACTATTTAGGGTCTCTTCTTGTTCAGATCCCAACACAGCGTTTTAGACGTGGCTCAGGTCTGGAGTTTAGCCCTTTACAGCTTGATTCTTTGCCTTTTCAGCCATCCTGGTGGAGATCTATCTGCTTGAGGATGACTAGATTTTAGCTGCTGGACAGATGGACTCGTATGAAGCTCTGTGCCACTGTGCCTTGCAAAAGCATTCCCAGGTAAGACCCTGTTTGTTTCCATGTTTTACGGCTCAAACCATCAACTCCCTACCACTGTGGAGATGTTTTGTTGCGTTTCTGCCAAAGGTGGTGCTGTGGATCATGGTCAAACATTCCTACTACGATCTTATCAGTCAAAATGCCAGTCAAAATACCTGGTGGAACTGCACATCTGCTGAGCTCATTATATGAGCTACTTCTCAGTGAAACGCTGGTAAAAGTGTTGTTAAAGGGTTAACAGAGGAGCACTGTTGTGATGACTTCCTGAAAGCGGAGTTTCAGAAAAAGCAGAACTTTCTTAAAGACAGAGGCCCAATTTCAAGGTGTTAAATTATGATGTCAAATTTCTTTTAAGTCATGTTTGATAAATACAGCATTTTTGTAACAACTGAAGGTAACACAGTTACTTGATTGTGCTATAAAATGATTGTATGTGGCTGGAAAACACATAATACTGCCCCTTAAACACCTGAATGTTCCAAAACCCCTGCTGTGGTAGAGGTGGATGATCTGTTTTTCACCTGCCAATGACCAGCTTATCAATCAAATTTGATCATTGGGACCTAATTGCTTCTTGCAAAAGAGGTGCAAGAAACAAATATTTTTATATTACGCCTTGATTAGGAGAAATATAGAGTTCAAACAGTATTAGCTTGGTTTTAACAATGACTGTGTGCAAATCAAAGTATTTATCCGCTGGATAATTGCAGGATGACATTTATTAAATCAGATCATTCAGCCACATGTTGAAGTGCTCCACATTTTAGCTTTAGTAGTGCTCCGGACTGAACAGATGCATTGAATGGGCAGCAGGGCACATGCTCTGTCAGAGGAAGAAGCTGTTGCACTGCAGGTAAAGATAAAAATCTATCTTCAGCCCAGTTTTCAGTTTCCAAGCAACTCCAGCCAGTGTTGGTCATCTCTAATGCTGATACCAGCCTGTGTTCGAGGAAGAACTGATAAGTCATGCAACGACTGTTCACTAAGTCATCATTTATTCAGCAAATGCATCTGCACCGGCCAGCTGTAACTGCTCATCTGAAGGCACTGTGTAAATCTCAGTTTGGTTTGAAAGAGACAAAGTTTTTTACTCACGTTATTTTCTCTTTACGCCATCAAACTGGTTCTCTGAGTATTTAATATAATACTCTGTAGATTTTGTCCCCCCCTTTGCATGATCTGATCGGTAATCTGATTGTTGTTTCTTTCAGAGCATCATATAATCTATTTTTTTAACCTTGAGACTTCATTAGTTTAATAATAATAATAATATCTTCTGAACGGTAGAAGCATATTTGTAGGTTTGGACCACAGAGGTTAGTCTGTGTTTTGTTGCACTGCACCAAATTCTAAGGTGCTGCCCATCCCTGTAACTTTTCCAAAAGAGCAATTTCCTTTTTGTTATTGCTATTATCGAGACTTTTCTTAAGCAGAAAGCTGCACATTGGATCGTTCCTCCACTTTCCTTCCACCCCAGTTTCACACCTCTGGGTAGAGCTGCTGAATGCCATAAGCTATATATGTGCTGCAGGCTTTTCTTGCTCCTCTGGGATCTCTGCTGTCCACTCTCTGCAGCACGCTCCACTTTATCTCTCCCTTCCCTCTTATTGTCATTATATGAGCAGACTTTTGCTTTCCTCTTTCTTACCTTCTGCTCTCCTCTCCATTCTTACTCTCATCAGTTCATCCAGATGCTCCTTTTTTTGTTGCCATGCAGGTTAGATTAGCACGTGGGAGTCTTTCTAAATTAGTTCTCTTTCCAGTTTTGACCTATTTCCACATCAGCTTGACCATTTAATATTCAGACACTGCTGCAGATTTTAGTTTTAGGATTCGAGTCTTTCCTTACTATAACTGAAATTTGGGATTTTGACTTCTTAATAACATCTATTTGTTACAACAATTAAACTAACATGAATAAATCGAATGTATCTCTTGTTTCGGCCCCCAAATAATCACAAGAACAATAAACTCAATCAACCTTTTTTTTTAATTTAACAACGCATGAATGTTCAGTCACTCAATCTCTGTGAGCTAATTTAAATTGAAATTTTGGTCGAAATCGCTTTGTATTTATTATTAGTTAAAACAATTATTTATTATCTTATTTAATATTTGTAATTTATCTTCTAGTATAGCTTATTTTTTAAAGGTTTTTTTAAAATGTATTTCCTGTTTAGATTTTTTTCCAGAGATTGTTAAAGGGCACTACTTTGCTTATTTTATTTATGTTTATTTTCTATGTAAAATCCTGCATTTGAACAAACACTTCAGATTCAACATATCTTAAAAAATATATATGTTTCAAGGCAATTCACTGTTGTTGAAGTGCAATAAATGCATTGTTTTCCACACTGGTAAATAATGGTTTATATAGCTTGTATAAAACTTGGTAGCTATCTTTTTTCCGTCTATCGTAAGTAAGGGTAAATTAATCGGCAGTCGACAAATAAGCTAGCTAGCTAGCTTATTTGCGTCTAGTGTAGTATGCCATGTGAGAAGCACAGAGCAGCTGCCAAGAGCCACAAAAACACCACAGAAACGTCACAGTTTTGTCCCTTGAAGAGAAAAATATATACATGCATTTCTCTACTACATTTCTGCCATGATATAAGTCTTAAATTTTATTCATATGGTCTTAAAATGGTCTTAAAACATCTTAAATTTGAGTTGGTGAAACCTGCAGAAACCCCGTTAAACTCAAAGCTCTGTTTTAACATCTGTGTCCCTGACATTAAGGCTCTGTAAAACTGCCTCCATTGGGACCAGAAGGACCAGTCGTCCATTTTGGACTCGGAACAATTTGCTTGGGTTCTCCCAGTCGGCGCTCTGAATTGTTCTGGGGACAAAGAAACACTCCTGGACCTTTCACCTCTGCAACCCAGCCTCGGATAAGTGGATGAAACTGGATGAATGGTTGGAGTTTCTGGGTGCACTTGTCTCTGTCTCTTGGAGCTTCATTCCGCTATTTTGGACTCTGGGCCTCCTAAATCAAGAAATGTCTTGCCGTGAGATGTAATTTTACAAATTGACAAGTGGCTGACATTTATATCTTAACTCTATTACAAGGTTTAGATAATTTTCTAGGCTCAAAAGGGGGTAAAGGAAGCCGTCATCCCAACTCAGATGGCACAATTCAATCATTTTAACCTTTGACCTTAGTACTTGTCTTACCATCTTTATAGCCTCCGGGTAGAGAGGCTCGATGAGGACTCCTCTACTAGTGGCCACGCTCTCCACCAGCTCGTTGAGCGCCGCACGTTTGATCTCCTTCCCTTTCAGGTCGGCCACGCAGTCCAGGAAATCAAACAGCACGCAGCACTGCTGCAGCTTCTTACAGAACAGGTCGTGTAGCTCTGCCACCGGGGCGTCTGTGAGAGCGATAGGTGGGCGGAGAGACAGACGGAGGGAAACGATAAAAGCCAGAAAAGGTTATGAAAGTCAGCTAAATCCATTCCCAACAGGAGCTTTATGTGTGTTTGAAAATAAACTGTTTGACAAAGCGGGAGCGTGAGAAAAAGAGCTCCAGCACATGCATTGTGCAAGTTTCTTCTTCTCTCTCAGGTAATGAGGGAAGCAGAGCAAAAATATTACTCTACAAACACATTTGAATGTGCCCACACAGACAAGGGATGGCATTCAAGCACAAACACACCTTCCTCCAGATTTCTGTGCCGGATCTGAGTCCTAACATCTGTCACAAACATTCAAAACACCTGGTTCATTGCGCTGAACCAACCTGCTGGCTGCAAGCACAATAAAACCATCAAGAACTCTGGATTTCACACAGACAGTGGATACCAAGGGATTACATATCACACACAATGAAATCTGAGTTGATTCCAGGAGCCTGGGAGTGTGAAAGTTTGCAGCTCAGCTTGTTAAGCATCACACAAAATCAAATAACCGCACACAGAGTTACAGACAATATTACAGGACATGACAACAACAAACAGGACTGATTTGCTCTTTATTACCCACACAACTACTGCATAAGATGTAAACTTGGACTCAAAATCGCTAACCAGCAGCAAGACTAAGCCTGTGCAGAGCTTCAAATTCAAAAAGCACCTGCACAGAATACCATTAACCCTGATGTACCAAGATTAAACCCTTATACAGAGACTAACATCGAGATGCTTCAGTGTACTAACACTGCTTTCCTTCCTAACTCTGCCAAAGCCATCGTGGAAGCTACTAAGCTGCAGCAGGAGTTATTCTCGAGATGCTTTAGTTCAAACGCCTTTCTTTGAAAAAGGGTATAAGCCAATGTCTAGGAAGTTATGAAGGACGATAGTTCACTAAAGCAGATGAACAAAGGTTTATAGAGAAACAAAACGCAGCTAAGCAGTACAAGTAAACCTCTAGAGGCCGACGTAGAGTTGAAGTTCTTGCTTCTCGAATGGAGCCGGAGACAAAGAGGCCAAAAGAATAAAAGATTTGTTTTCTTCAAAGGCTTGTGAAGTGTATTTAAAATTCAGATATCATATTTATGAGTTAGAAAATTAAAAAAAAAACTATAAGCTATAAAATGATTGTATGTGGCTGGAAAATACATAATACTGCCCCTTTAATAACACCTGCATCCACACAGGACCCTTTTCACAAATGTTTTTATCCTCATGGACACACAGAAAACGTCCCAAAACTCTATTTTGACTCCCCCAAACCTGTAAGTGGCGCAAAACATGGGATATGACACATACTCCACATGAGGTTAGCCGTAAACCTAACAAGAAAGCAAGAATGGCAAACAACAAAGCGCGAGTTGTTCTATATCATCCGCCATTGTTGTTTTTATGTCCACATGAATACACGAAGGCAAAGTTTCCAAAAAGAAAGCGTTAGCGACCCTAAAACGCAGTTTCCATATGGACACGGGGCACAAACGGTTGAAACCTTTCTTGCTTTAGAAAAAATGTTTCTGTGTGGACGGAGCCTTATAAAAGCAATTGCTGCAGTTCATCAATCTTGGAAGAGTTTTACGGTTATTTCCAAACAACGTGAAGTTCATTATTCTACAATGAGGAAAAGTACTCTGAGGTGAAAAACTTTTAACAGAGTTACCGATCTAACGTAGCATATTCTGAAAAAACAAACAAAACAAAACATTAACATGCTGTTAAGCACGGTTGTGGAGGTGTGATGATCTGGGCTTGTTTTCCATCAGTTTTACTTTCACTGAATCAAACATGAACCATCTCTGTAGGGAAAAACATAAGAGCATCTCTCTGAAAGTTGAAGCTAAACCCAAACGATCCCAAAAACTGCAACGAAAACAATCAATGTGTTGCAATGGCCTAGTCAAAGTCTGCAGACCTAAGCGAACTGAAGCGATGATGTGAAGAAAAAGTGAGCAAAACACCTCCAGAATGAAGTTAGAATCTGATAAAGTCATACAGAAAACATTATGGGACGTATAGTTTGCCCCACAAGTCCAAATGGGAGGCCTCTTCCTCTTCTTCTGACTGTGCTGCTTCTAACCTTTTATCCAAAACACTCATTTGTCCCTGCATCAGTCAGATTGTTAAATAAAGTAAGCACATAGTGTTTTGTCATGCTTCCAATGCTCTGGTCTGATTTGTTGGTTCGTTTACTTGCAGGAATGTGCAATATGTGTTTTTATTGAGCAGCTTTTATTGAGCAATATGTGGGGGGGGGTTATTATTGTGGTGTTCACATGATTTTTATTGTCTGTCGTGTATTTAATTGTGGAAGCAGCTTTGTTTAGCGTACGATGTCCAGGACAAATTTCCCCGTGGGGACAATAAAGTGTACATCCGTCCATCTATCTGCATCAACTGTGTCTCTTCTTCTGTTATCAACACAGTGCTTTTTGTTTGGCTGGTTTTTTTGTTTGACACTCCGTGAGTTGCTGAGATGTACCAAGCGGTCCAATTTGTTCTTGAGCTGCAGCCAGTTTTGAGTGACTGGACACCAGCATGACGGCAAAGTTCGCACTGTTTCCCAACAAACTCAAAGGATGAATATTTCTTATCTCTCCGTTTGCATGCCTTTAGGTTAGATTGAGAACTTTATTGTTTGTTGGTTACTCTCCACTTCTCCATTACAGTCTTAATCTTTCTTCTTCCTTCCTCGACAGACTGTGAAGGTGAAATCTAATCCACTCTTATTAGAGAGTGATTGTATGAAGATGTGCTGCGTTGGGACTGAAAGAAAAAAAGAAGAAAGTCATGTGAAAGAAAGAAAGGAGTGAAAACTGTGCATGTCTGTTGAGAGGTAAGAGGCAGTGAAAACAGATGAAAGGGGATAAAGAGACTTGTGGGTCATATGAGAACAAATGTGAGGGAAAAGGTGAAGGACAAGAACATTAAAGAGTCCAAAAAGAGAGAAGTGTGAAGAGATTCTTGAAGACGCATATTGATGTAAAGATAAAACAGAGTTAATAAGGCAGCTTAAAATGCTGCTTTAACTGAATCCATTCCTTTTTTAACAGCTTAATGCAGGTTTGACAATGTTTGCTGTTGGAAGCACAAATGAGCAAGCCTCATGTTTTCTGACAATGCAAACTTCAATCGAGTTGTTACTCCAATAACTGCAAAACTGGGCGCTCACTGTCAATTTGAAAACACCGTTTTTAAGCAGTACAGTTTTATTTTTCTTGTTTTTAGTTTGATTAAAGTGAATGACCACACTCAGCAAAGGTAAAACACCGACGTCTGATTCCAAACCTGTGTTAAACCGAGAGAGTAGGCGAACAAAAATTAACTCCAGTTCAGAAAACAAATGACTTGATAAGGTAATCTTGAAAATTATTCTTTCCTTGCACCTTTTTCTCATGTTTTTTTTTTTTGTTTAAAACACATCGGCGAGATATATCAAGTACTCGTTCAATACAAACACATTGAAAATCATTGTGTCGTGTTAACTAAAATCGATTTAGTTTCTCATATTATTCAGTTTTCTGCATATATAACCTATAAATGGTGACGCAAAGACAAATTCATGAATTTAAATAGATCCCTGTTTATTTTAAAGTTGGAAACCAGCAAAACATTTCAAAAAGTTGGAATAAGGGCAAAGCAAGTCTGGAAAACTTGTGGCATAAAAGGACGAACTCGCAAAAGTTTTCACTACAGCTGCCAACATGTCAGTGAAATAACTCAAAGATGGAGCGCAGCTCAAGAGTTTGTTGTTTTAAAACCATCAATACCACATTGTAAAGCTAGAATATCTAGAGAAATAGACACAAGCAACAGGGTAAAAAAAAAAATCTATTTTAAATTTACAATGTCTTCAACAATTACTGGCAAGTTTTGTAAAAAGACTTTCAAATGAGTTGTTGCTCTGGAGACTCGGCAAGAACCTAAGGTGGATGAAAATAGTGAGGATGAAAATCATAGGAAGGATGACTCTGAAAGCTTTGTGCACATAAAACAATTACTGCACATGGGGGAAAAATGACAAGAAGAAGGAAAACAAAGGAAGGATCTACTAATGAAATACTGTGGATAACATCAACCTGAACCGACTGACATCACAATGTTACCAGCTCTAAACTGAAGCCACTGCTAAGGAGTTTTAGTCTTGTCACAGCTGTGTGTCATAACATTTCAAGCTATGTGACAAGTAATTCAAAACACTACCTCAACATTGTGGAAAATAATGCCAAACACACTCAGACTTCCAGAGGAGACCCAATATATTGTTTTTTGGGGTTTTTTTTCTTATAAGGACCACAGTGGGCTGCAGTTGATAGTAATGACCTTCTGTCAAATACTTGCTGCAAGCAGAACCATACCCAGCCAGACGGTCAAATGAACAGTATTATTTTTATTTTTAACTTCCTTGATTTTACACCTGATTGATTCTATGCCAGGAAACACCTAACACTTTCTATTTTGCGATACTGTCAGTCTACTCAATAAATTGAAATATGTGCTCTGATGAGGCTCGTTTGTGATTAAAAGTACCTTTTGAAAATAACAACCTTAATATAGGTATTTTTATTATTTTTCATTAAGCCTGCATTTCTGTATTAAAACTGTTTTTTATTGGTCTGATGTAATATTCTAATCTGTCATGTTTTCATTAGCTGTAGGCGGAAAATCATCAGTTACCAAAAATAAAGGCTTTAAAGCATCAATCTGTGTGTAATTAAGTTATGTAATCTATTTTACTGAATTAAGTCTGTGAAATATATGATTTTTTTTAGTAATATTCTAATATATTGAACGAGCCTGTACATGCTCCGCATGTAAGGGTCATTGTGATGGCTAACTAACTGTAAATAACCACTAAAATTAAGGAAGTAACTGTTAAACAAGCATGTATAACTGTTACAAAAACAGCGTTAACATGAAAGGCTATGACAATTTTGAGACTGGACATCTTTTTAACATCGTAGAAGTTGTCATTTTGACTAAAATGCTGTTAGCTAACAGCTAATACTTATCAGCGAGCTGTTAACTAACAGTTAACATTCCTTACGATTAACTGTTAGCTAACCTGCTGTTAGCTAATAGCTAACTGCTAATTAACAGCTAACAAGCTTCTTAACTAATTAAAGTTAACTAGATTTGATCAGATGGAACACAATTCAGTTTGATCAAAGTAAAGATATTAAGATCTGTGGTGTTTCATTTCTACTCAGAGGCTGGATTTATTTATTTATTGTAATTGTTCCAAGCTGGAAAAAATCGTTGGAACCATGACTTGCAAATCCAGGACTCAAAAACTGAACTGAATTATTCTGCATTAAACAGAAATTACTTAAAACATATTTTTGAGATTTTTAAAAATCTTTTTGTAGTGATGAAATCACAAAACAAAGAATTGTGAATGTTTGTTAGACATTAGCAGGTCATAGAGCAGACAAGAGGTACAGTTTTAAATGTTTTTTTTTTTTACACACACATATATATATATATATATATATATATATATATATATATTTTTTTTTTTTTTTTTTAATTAATTCATTATTTAATCAGTTTAAAATAATTCAATAAAAAAACTCATCAAGATTTTTTCAAGTTTTCCAGCTTGTGTTTAGCGCCCTCACGGTTGCTAGGCGACAGGACAGCCTCTGAGGTAAGAGCAGGAGTAAATCTGAAGGCTAAAGCGTCCAGTTTCATCGCCGCTCACTTTGTAGGCTGCGTCCTACGAAGGATGCAGCCCCTGAATTCGGACACACCCATAGGCTAATTGAAGCCGAACTAAAATATTCCACGCTGAAGACAGCTTTGTGTACATTTCAGTGTATTTGTGAAAATGCAAAATAGAGATTCTTAGATTTTTTTTTATTTTTTATTTTTTTAATTCAACATTAGAGTTGAAATCCAATCATGCCCTTTAAACAGATGCCTTCTTCAAAAAAAAAAAAAATCTGAACCATCCCTTCAGCAGCCACCATGAGAAATGTTCCTCTGGCAATGAGTCACACGCTGCCTGTGTTTGTAGAACAGCAAAGCTGTGCAAAAATAAAGTAATAGCGCTTTGCTATTTACATAAACAAAGGAAGTATTTGTTGCTTGTATTTTTTTTGTACAAAATATTATTTCCAGTTTTGCCCACAGTTTCCCTTGAAACCATCCCTGTGTTTGTTTTAGATCTTTTTTTTTTTTTTTTTTTTTTGAGTGACAACACTTTTTGGATGATTATTTAAACAGTGTTTGGCTGCAGAGGTTAACACCTTTTCTATTTAAAAAAGCCTTGTTGATAATTATACAACATCTACAGACGTAAAAAGGTGAGGTAGCAATGATGAGACCACAGGATGTGACAGAGAAAAATGGTGAGAATGGAGAGGAGGGTTTGGTAAAAGGATCAGTGATACATAAGAATCAGCAGCTCAAACACACACACACAGCTGCATAAATCTAAATATAGTCCTGCTGGAGAGAAAGAGAGAGAGGATAGGCGAGGATGGAGAATCTAGGGAGGAAAAAGGAGGAAGAAGAGGGGAGTGGTATAGGGTTAAAGAATGACATCATCCTCTTCCTCCTCCTCCCTCATCTTTCCATCCCTGGGTACCTCCCTTGGTTCTCTTCCTCCATCTTTCCCTTCCTCTTCTCCATCTCTCTGAGGCTTTTTTTTTCTTAAATGAGCCGCTCTTGTCTTTAAATAACAGTTATTCTGTTTGGGGCTGAGTGTGTGACACAGAGAGAGAGTCGAAGAGAAAGGAGGACAGCTTCTGTTTCAGCTAAGCCGCCTCTGCACCTCTGTCAATGCACAGATAGAGTGACGCAAACAGGATGGAGAAGGAAAGGAAAGGGGGGAAAGAGGCAGATAAAGAAGAGGTGGTTATAAATAGGAGAAGGGAACAGCAGCTATTAGCATTGAGATGCCATGCAGTGTAAAAGTCAGGGCGGTATAAATATCACCTTAAGGGGTTTACGTGACGCACTTCGAGTCCATCTTTAAATAATCTAATCCCTCCCCGATAACAGGAGTAATGTCCACACCACCCTCCTGCTCATGGGATGCTTACCAGCACAGAGGCCTGAAGAATACAATCATATTTACCTGCAAAGAAACCGTCTTGCTGCTTTAATTTAGGGTAATAATAGGTAGCGAGTCCAGTTGAGTTAGCATCTACGATGCTAATAGGTCTACATGGACAAGCTGTAATCTGCCAGAAGTGGGAAATATGAGTTTTATTGTCGTTTTTGTGTTTATTGAGGAGGATAAGATCTTTCATTCCTTCCAGTTTTACTTCTCTTTCTGTCAGAAGCAGATTTCAGTACATTACTGTCAAACTTAAAGCTGCACTATGTAACTTTTATGAAAATGTTTTTTTTTTTGTTTGTTTGTTTTTATTTACTGTTTAAATAAATATTTACTGTTTTTTTTTAAGGGAAAAAAATGTTTTTTTTTTACATATTTGTTAAAATTATCATTATGTCATGATGGTATAATATAAGACAGATAATCCGTGAAAAAACCAATCACTGCAGAAATTCACCACACAGTCAAAAAACAACCAATCAGAGGCAGGAGGAGGGTCTTAGCGCTGTCAATCACCCTCATGTATGCAATGCTCACACCCTCCCCCTGCTCTCTGCTACACTACAGCTGGTTCACCACAACATAGCCTGCCACTAATGCTAATGCTAGTTAGCATGGCCACTAATGACAGCGGATAAACAGTTTTCCCAGAACGGTAAGTTGTTTCTTCACCATTAGCACATTTTGCAGTGCGTACATGAGGGTGATTGACAGCGCTAAGCCCCTCCTCCTGCCTCTGATTGGTTGTTTTTGGTCAGGAGCGGTGCATTTCTTTAGATGACAACAGTAGCTCAGGGAGGAGGTGGAGGAGCACTATCTTTTCACAGATTATCTGTCTCATAACATCCTGTCACAACATGGCGACAGTTTTAATATGCAAAAAACATATTTCTGTGAAAGTTACATACTGCAGCTTTAAGAAACAGTAGGCGACAACCCTCCAAACACTCACTGTTCATGAACATCTCATTCAGGTCTGCCAGTCAGAGTTGGATAAGTTCATTCTGAACGAGAACTAAGTCAAATCAACTCTGCGTCCCCAGAACCAGAACCAAACATAGAGAATCAGCTTTTAGTTTTTACACTCCACTAATCTGGAACAAACTTCCAGAAAACTTCAAAATGGCCGAAACACCGAGTTCCTTTAAATCAAGGCTAAAATTCATAATTGGTTACTGTATTATGTTTTTATGATGTAAAGCATTTTGAACTGGCTTGTTGCGGAAATGTGCTATACTAATGAACTTGACATTTTCTGAGTTTCTTTCCTTGTTTTACTTTATTTCCTCAGTTTGTTCGTTTCATTTGTCAGCTGACATCATCTCCATGCAACGTATATTTGCATAATTCCTTTCAAGTGGCAATTTAGCACATTTAAACAATTAATCAGTAGCGGCCTCCACTCCACTGTTACGCCCTGACCAACAGAAGACAGCGCTGGGCCTTAAAACATGCTTTTCTTGAAAATACGGTATTTTAATGTGTTCTAGCAAATTCTGTGAATCAGCATATTGACCCACTCATACTGCTGCGTTCGGCGGCGAGCAATGTGTGCCACAGCAGATTGTCCTCAAAAATATAAACACTTCTGGCGGGCAGTTCCTGTAATCAGCTATGAAACTGTATCTGTGTCTGCTAAAAACAAGCCCCTGTATCAACCCTGCAAAAACAGCCCAAATAACCACGTTCTGTGGAGAGGTTTATTGTTAATGTTAAACAAAAGCTGCCCTCAGTTTTCAGTTTGCAGATTTCTTCTGTTTACTGTTTCAGCATCAGAGAAAAGTTACCTTAGTAAATAAAAAAAGCAGCTTTCAAATGATGGTTTAATTTATTGAGGGATAAAATCTATCGAAACCAACCTGGTTGTATGTAAATTATAAATTAACTGTGATTACACACATTTCTTTGGACAGCTGAGGTAAATTACATTAGCCACCCCCAGTCCTGATTACCGTCTGACCTGTAGCATCAAGACATCACTGAACCTGTGTGACAACATGAAGTAGGCAGAAAGATCAGCACATCATGCACTGAACAGATGAGTAGCAAAGTCACTGGCATCCCTGTCTGGAAACGGTGAGAAAGACATTTCAGAGGCTTTGGGACTCCACAGAATCACTGTGAGAGCGATTTTCCAGATATAAAGAACGCATGGAGCAGTGGTGAGCCTTCCTAGGCGTGGCCGACCTACCAAAATCACTCCAAGAGGGCATCAGCGACACATCTAGGAGGTTAGAAAGAAGCCAGGACACCGTCCACAGCACTGCAGGCCCAACTTTCCTCAGTTTTAAGGTCCAAGATCAAGATTCAGCGACAAGAAAGAGAAACTGGACAAAAGTGGTCTCCATGGGAAACATCCAAGGCAAAAACAAAAACGCTTCTGAAAGGGCCGTCTCATATTTCCCAAGAACCATCTCGATGATCCAAATAACTTAGCGGGAGATGTGTGTCCTGCTACATGGTGTAAAACTAACACAGCATTTCAGGAAAACAGAAACACGTCGAGTCAAACATGGCGGTGGTAGCGTGACGATAAGCTCAGGCTCACTTCGGTAGCACAGCAGGACAATGATCCACACAGCTTTACATCTTCATCCTTTAAAAACTCATTTCTGTACTCACTTAAAGTTTATTTGACAAATCAAAACATTTAACTATGACAGAAACAAAAACATTAAAGAAACCGGAGAGGTGGAAAATGCTTTTTCACAGCGCTGTATAGAGACTTTCAAAGCATCCTTGAACAATAGTTCTCCAGGCTTCCTTTCATTTCTCTCCTGTCTTTAGATTTTGGTGGATTTTCAATCATTTTAGTGTTACATTTGTTTATTAACCTACTTAACTCTGACCTTTGAATCGTTCAGACATAAAAAAGCTCCTAAACTTAAACAATATTATATAACAGACAGCCTAAAAAAAATCAAATATAAATTGACTGTTGAGGCTCTTCGTTACAAAGACACATTTTGTTCCCATTTCTTTTGTTAAACACATAAAAAAATCCCAGAGATAAGCATATGACAACAGAAAATACATAAAAAGAGTTAAGAAGACAAACTCAGAAAGCTTGACCTGCACCAAGCACACTGGAACCAAAAATATAACCCAAAACTTTTGCACAGCACTGAATAAAGCACAACAAACCTCAAGCAATGACAGTTTTCAAATCCAGCACAATAATCTCTTTGTTGACACAAAGGAAGTCAACAGATTGCATCAAAAGGAATGGGTTAATCAATGACAGTGGACCGCTGGTGTTCACAGGTTTAGGGAGCACAGCTGCCCACGAAAAGCTAAAATCCATAAATACTTGAGACCCTCTCTAAAGACCCTTATAACTACATATTTTAATAGTTTAAACACGAAATGTACCTTAATATGCATTAATACACACAGTGGAAACATCTTAGCTCTACCTCCAACGCTAATATCCACAGTCTTCCTCATTTCCGCGCTTGGGGGGTTCAGCCAATCACTGCCAAGGAAACTGAATGGCGCTCCTGGATTGGCTGCTTTGCAAACACCAGCCAATAGCACGTGACTTCCCGACCTGCATTTTCTTTGAATATTTTAGACACGGTGTAGGGAAAAATCAATGAATAGGCAGGTTTTCAGCAAATAATTTGGAGTGACGTTACAGAGAAAATCCACTGATACTGGGTGGGGGTTCACTGTAAAGCCAGTACGAATCATAGCCTAACCCTTGACCCCCATGACCCCGGTCACGGCCACATTCAAGCACATGCTTCTCATTCATTTTACTTTTTTGCGTGGACATGATGCCATCTTTATCAGGAATGTTTTAAGAAAGAAAAACACAAAGATCAGTTTGCAGAAAAATATACATTTTCATGTGTAAAAAAATGTATGAATGCACATCCTGCAGTTTAATATGCGTTTTCCTTTTCAAGAATAATAGTTGACTCACATGAACTGAGCTGGACTCATAAGGCCCAAAAAAAGGCCAATTCATACATCGACTTCATTCCTGTGCGTTTCTTCTTCTATTATATAAATACAGACAGACTACTGTGTACTCATGTGCTTGAATTTGAATGAAATTTGGAGATTAAAAAAAATGCTGAGGTCTTCCATATAATTTAATTAAGATGTATATTATCATGAAAAACTTTGAGTTACACTTTATCCTCATTTGTTTTAGTTGTTATCCCTGTTTGGATTCATTTATTCCTATAAAATATGACAGATTACAGCCTCTGATCAGACAAAAGTCCCACTATTGGATATTATTTATTGGAGTCACATAATCACATTTCCTTGCAGTGCAGTCGCTGAAATCAGCAGCACTTTCTACAAAAAGGATGCTTAGTATGCCCTTTCAAATGCCTTTTTTTAATTACTTTCAGGTTATGAAGGTAATAAAAATCTTCTGTAGAAACAATATTTGTGCGTAAGATGTAAGCAGACATGGCCGATAGTTAGTAAACAAATATGGGCCGAGGCTCTCCCAGCTGGAGACGTCTGCAGCATCTGATTAGCAGCTTTCTGCCTTGCTGCTGCCGTCGCTCTCAGATAAGAAAATCTGATAAGACAGAGAGAAAATAAATCACATCTCCCTGTCTTTGGCTGAGGCACAGCTGCAATTTTCTGAGGTCGATGTGTTTCTAAACAGAAAGCTGAATTAGACTTTTTTGTGCGTGTGCTTTCAGGATCTCTCATCATTTCTGCATGTCTCATGTTTGATTCTCTCTGCTTCACTCAGCTTCCAGGTGAATGTTTAGGAAAGAAAACCCACAAATGTCAAGTTTGTGATGGTTCTGGCAGATTGAGCATTGTAGCATTCCTTCAACAATCAGCTCTTCCTTCAGCGATGCAGCGATGATCACAGTTCTTGCATTGTTTGGCATTTTATTGCATCCTCTGCCACGCAATTTCCTTTGCGTTTTTTTTTTATTTCCTCCTACTGTCTGCCCTCCTCCCTCCCTGTTCCTCCTTCACCTACCAGCTTCATGTTAAGTCATTTCCTCATCCACTCCACTTTCTTCTCTTCCACTCTTTCTCTTAATCGATCTGAGAGCAAAAACTACTCCACGCCTTCTGTAACCCTAAACCGGACCCATCCAACTGGGCCTAAAACACACACCAAGAGTCGTTCACTCGCCCACATCCAGGCTGTGTGAGACGGTGGCCGCTTCACAGTAAACCCTGCGTTTAAAACACAGCCGTCTATACATCGATTACTATGATACGTATAAACACACTGGAGGCTCCAATAAAGAGGATATTGTGTGGTGTTACGTCATAGTGAGTAGACGTTTCTTCTCTGGCTAGATGGATGGATAGATTTAATAAAAAATAACCATATTTAAAGCGAATGGCCAGGGTTTTCTGTGGAAAATTTAAGAGTCCATTTAGATCTAGGGTGTTCAAAGTGGGGCCCCCGAGCCCTACTTTGAACACCCTACAACCCCTTATGGTCCCTGGACAGATTTTGTGCGCCCCGCCGACCACAATTCAAGAATAAATTAAATAAATAAGGACAAAACTAAGACTTTTTCATTAAAATCTATGTACAAAGCTGTCAGATGCAACACAAAGTGATCATCTTTTCCAAGCTTTCTGGTTTCCTTCCTGTTCTTATAGTAACTAGCAGCACATCTACTCATTGACTTATACTCTAAAGTTCACCTTGATGCACCCAATTCTGCTTTTATTGCTGTATTAAAACCTGACTAAATACAGCAAGTGTTTTCAAATGAAGACTGACCTAAATCCTGTTTTTATTGCTGAGAATAAACAATATATTTTTCTAGTTTTCTTCAATCGAGCCCAGAATAATAATCAAACTGGATGCCTTTCATTTAACATGGGAAACAAGCAGAAACCATTTGAAGTTTTGGATACAATATCCTGCTACTACAAAAAAAATTGAATTATTTCTTTTGTTTAATTAAAATAGTTAGTGGTTAATTTATTGTTGAGCAGGTAAACTAAAATCGCAACATTTTTTGTGATTTTAGTCTTTAAAAATATCTTTTTTGGCTGCGAGGACGTTTGAGCTGATGATTTTGGCCCACTTGACAAAAAGTTTGAACACCCCTGATTTAGATACAGTCTGTCATTTTTTAGCTCGTTTTTTTCTGTTAGTGTTGCATGAAAAAATAAAAAGCTAAAACAGGGGAGATCTCCCATACTTTTTCACGACATTGAATATCCACACTAATTCTTCACTGCTTTTCTAAATCACTGCAAGCCTGAAGTGTTTTCACTAGTCTCCCTAAAAACAAGCAGGTGGTTCTTCAGGCTCGTGTGTGTGATCCTTTCCAGCCAGTCTTGCACTGCTTTGGTGTGGGGTGCTTTAGACAGCATCTCTGACCGCTCGTTTCCTGCTCGCAGTTAGCAAAAAGCAGTTCGAGCACATGTGCACAACCTTTCCTGAGCGCCGTTTACGGATCACTAACTTGTTCGTCATCTAAACGCAGAACTGAACAATCAAATGTGGTCAAAACTGGGACCTACTGGGTTTGTTTTTTCTTTGCTTTGGTTTCAAACACAACTCTTCGCATTTAAACACCCGTCTTTGACGTCTTTCCGAATCCATATATCACAAGGAAACAACATTCCTTTCTTCTCCTTTGGTTTCAATGTGGATATCTGGCGGCATGCTTTCCTTTTAATCCCCTCATTGTTAGCTGTGAAAATGGCCCAGTTCTGAGGTTGTTATGAAACACAAGCAGTGGTGTATTTTTGTACAATGCAGACAGCAGTGGGAGCATTTGAAATGCACTTCCTACCAGAAGCAGAGGGCTTGCAAAAGCACACTTTGACCTGCTAAACCGCATTTAAACGATTACGCTAAAACCAGCCAAATGTATAAAACAAAACTCTTCCAACTCTCCTGAATTCTTATGTTAAACAGGATCTGAGCGCAAAAAATTTGCATTTATGTAACACATTAACTCAAAGCATGCAACAATAATTAATTCTTCCTGCCATGCCGCTCAGCTTTCACTCTCCATCTGTTACAAAGTCTGATCCATTTACTGTGTCTGTAGTGCCTCTCTGATATCTGCAGGCTGTTTCCAGGCTTTTAGAGATACTTAACCAGTGGCACAAAGCAGCAGAATGGGTTTTGTGCAGGTGCAGAAGGTTTAACACCCTCTAAGGTAACACAACATGCTTTAGGGCCTGACGGAGTTATTTGAAGCCACTCAGCAGGCCTTTTAAAAGTCACTGCTGCTGGCAGCCGATGATGGAAATGTCAAGGACAGAGACTGTTCGGCGTTGCTGTTTACCTGTTGGGGCATTTCTTTTGAACAGTAAAGTGAGCATGAAAAATAACTTGGGCAATGAATAGATAGGAATAATGCTCAGATCTGAAGCGTTTCTAAACTGCAGCTCAGCCTGCTGCTGCTAATCTGCTGCTTTCACATCGGTGTCGGACAATAATAAGGAAGCCGGTATAAATTTTTGATGAGAGGAAATCCAACGCCGCAGCTGGGTGTAAGCAACAGCTGTGGCGAAGCTGGACTATAAATTCATATTTTCCTCATCTGCTGCTGTTCTCAGGAAAAAATGTGATTTTGTTCTTTCAGTGGGATTGTTAAACTGGCGCCTCTGGTGACACAGGAATGGTTTTCATATGATTGTCTTGTGACTTCTAAATACAGATACATGTTCTCAGACGGACTGCTTTCTGAAATAAAAGGGAGAGAGGCACATTACTGGTGGGCTTTTTCATGCAACCAGTAAGCAATGTGATCTATGCCAGGGGTGTCCAAAGTGCAGCAAGGGGGCCATTTGCAGCCCTCTGAAGGAATTTGGGTGGCCCCCTGACCTCAACTCTTGAACTGAGCAAATATGGGCTGGAAGCATAGTTAGTTGATGCAAATGTACACTTTTTCATCTTTTACGACATTTTTTTTTTTTTTTTTTTACAGATAAATAACATTTCATATAAAAAAATATTAGGTGCAAAGAATAGATTCCCATTTATTACCAAAGTTTTTGCGTTTGTCTTAATTTTGAAGTAACTCAAACCTCAAAAGCAAATCTTGCAGCCTAAATAAGAAATAAAATCAACCCAAAAAATGCAGAAACTGTGGGCCTGTCTTATACTCGTGCAATCTTGCAAGACCTTTTTTATGTTTTGTATCTACAATGATTTACTGATCCGTTTTCTATAAAATTCCAACTATTTTGGTAAAATTGTCATTTTTTTAGTTTATTATTGAGCAAATATAAAAAAGACACAAGAAGTTTGCAATAAAATGTTATTAAAAATATAAAATTTTTGTGGCCCCCATGTGCTTTCAGCGTAAAAAAGTTTGGACACCACTGATCGATGCTTTCAGCTGCAGTGAGAAATATGTTTACAGGTGGATATAAAGTTTACACACTGCTGTTGAAAGGGCAGGTTTTTGTGATGTGAAGAAATGAGAACAAGAATCAGAACTTTTCCCACCTTTAACATGTAGTGTGCAAAATGTGAAACTAACTTTGAGTGCAGTAGCAAAATAAAAAAAAACTTCCACAGTTTTTTTTTTGGTGAATAGCTAAAATCAAAAAATAGCTGAGACTCCCTCTGAAAACGATAACCTAAAAAGATCATAAAACAACGAGTAGAATGTAGTAAAACCTTAACAAGAAAGAACTTAATCATTTAATAGCACACCATTCTCAAACTGATTTAAAACCCAGTGGAAAAGTGGGTGAAAGTGATTATTAGTGAATGCTGGGACAAGCTGAGTCTCAGCTTTGTGTGTTTTATCTCTCGGTTTGTGATGAGGTAGCCGCTAGCAGCAACGATGCTCCCCAAGGTCCCAAGGCAGACCAAAACGTTTCCCACGATTACATTTTATAAAAAGCATACAAAACAAACATCCAGTAAAGCCAATAAATGCTTGACTGCAACGCAGCGAGTTCCCTTTTACTCAGTGTTCGATCCTCGGCCAGCTCTGAATTTGATTACTGAAGTAATAAATCGTGAAACCCCAAAAGGTCCCAACATCCAAACTAATCATCTGCCTGCAGCAACACGCCTCTGCCTTCACTGATGTACTAACATGTTTACACATAGCATTAACGCCTTTACAATGAGTTTGCTTTCCTTGTTGACGAGGTATTTCAGTTATGAGGCAGCTGTATAGATTATTTTTAACTCTGTATAAGTTTTAAGTCAAATCTGAACATCCATCTGTCCGTCTAGATCAGGGGTCTGCAACCTGTGGCTCTTTGGAGTTTGGAAACTTCCACAGTGGGTCTTAATAACTTTGGTAAAAAAAAATAATAAAGAACCAATTAATGTATTTTTAAAAAGATAAAATAAATGCAAGTTTTACCAGTTTTTCAGATTTTTTTTGATTGGATAACTGCACTAAATATCCACAAAATAATGACTCCAAAACAACCAGTAATATTTTAAAAGAAAAATGTCCATGCCACCATGGACATTTTGTGGTTTTTCACAATTACAATCAAATTTATAGGCCAACATTGTGCACCCAAATAAGGATTTTGACTTCACTTTCAAGTGCTCACAACATACAGACATTAGGTATAAATATATAAACTTTAGAGGCATTAAAGGATTTTTTTATAGTATTTTCCACAAATGTCAACATCCCTTAGAAGGAAAAGTATCCACCCATTTTATTGCAAAAATGTTGCGTCTTTCTTTGTTTTAACACCTAAAAATAGAAATAAGCTGATGGTTTTTTAAAGGCAAGAACACATTTTCTATAGCAGATATTTATCAGAAATTACAAGCAGTCTTTTTTCAAAAGATTATGTAATATTTGTGGCCCCAAACATGTTTTAATTAGCTGGATTTTTTTGATTACAAAGGTTGCAGACCCCTAGTTTATATCCTCTTGTCCTTTCAGGTTCATAGAGGAGGGGGGGCTGGTGCCTTTATCCAGCGGTCATTGGGCGAGAGGAACACCCTGGACAGGTCGCCAGAGACACACAGAACAACCAACCATGCACACACACTCATACATAAAGATTCAGACTATTTAACCTAACAGTCATGTTTTTAAACTGAGGGAATAAGTTGGAGTACCCAGAGAGAACTCACGCGTGCACGGGGAGAACATGCAAACTCCAAGCAGAAAGACGCCAGACCAGGAGATGAACCGAGGCCCTTCTTGCTGCAAGGCCACAGGGCTGCCAACTCCTCCAGCCCCGAATCGCAAGTTTCATCATATCTTCCTCCTGATTAGTGCAGATTATCATCTCTTATCAGTTAAGAGATGATAATCTGCTGCTGATGTTCCACATCTACTGCCGCGTCTCAAATCTCAAAATAATCCAAGGTGAGCGAAGAGGATGAAAATCTACACATGAACTGCAGAGGGACTAGAAACCATCTACTTCCAGGTCAGCTCCAGGCCTGTTCCGATAATAAACTTTGCTGGACGATAAATTGTCCCACAAATTATTGCGATAAATGATAATATTGTTGTCTTGAAGGCATTATAATAATAATAATAATGCAAGTTAAAGTAAAGAACACTTGACATTATCACTATTATTTATTTTCCATTTTGTTGCCTTTGTTTCATTATTTATTTATTCTCATCTTTTTGTATTTATTTAGTGATTATTTTTTTTTTAAATTTACCGTCACTTTTTTCATTATTTATTTTTTCCCCATTCTGTATCTATTGAGTAATTATTTTAAAGATGTTTTAAATATCCAAAATAAAACACGACAACCAAAAACCATAAATAAAACAGAAATAAAGACCACAAACAAACGAAGCCATAAATAAAACGGATTATGAAGTCTCTGCAAACAAAATCGGCCTTCAAAAAATATTGATCATCAGAACTGAAATTATTGAGCTCATTTTAATTTATCATGCGATTAATTGATTCGTTGTTTAATGCGACCGGCCTGGTCAGAAGCAAGAAAACTTGCTCCCCCCTGTCGACTGTGTTGAATAACCACATCCTTTCTGCTTGGTTTAGACCATGCATGTGTTCGTTAACACAATGCCAGGTTATAAAGACATCTAATCTAAACATTTAATCTAGGAAGAGTTATAAGGCTGTTTCCAAACAAACTGAAGTCACATTTTGAAATATTATTCACAAGCAGAAACCATTTCAGACCAAGCAAATTCAGAACAAGGTCAGACCATGCAATGCTCAGAGAAACTGTAAAAAAACAAAAAAAAAAAAACAAGAGTTTTACCTCAAACTGCAGGAGAAAACCAAAACAAATCATACCAGAAAAATCCCCAAAACAGTCCCATAACAGCGATCAAGCTCAGGGGTAGAACTGTGTCGTCAACAGGATCAGGAACCCAAACACAGCAGCAAACCCACAACTGAATGGCTGAAAACGAATGGCCCAGTCAAAGTCCAACACCTCAATCAGTTTGAAATGCTGCTGCAGGCCCTTGAGCTGTCTATAAATAAATAGAATAGAATAGAATAGAAATGTCCTTTATTGTCCCACAATGGGGAAATTTCTGTGCAACAGCAGCAAAGTGACAGGCAATAACAGCAGCTGTTATGAAAATGCTGTATATGTCAAACATGGCTTAAAAGAAATTTGATTTTGCAATTTGACCCCTTGAAATTGGGCCTCTGTCTCTTTAAGAAGCTCACGCTCTTTACAGCACTCCCCCTTCAGCACGTCATCACAACAGTGTTCATCCATGATGCCGTTTACAATCATTCTTAGTAGCGATGGACTGAAAAGTAGTTCCTATGACGAGCTCAGCAGCTGCGCAGTTCCACCAGGTGTTTGTTAACTGCTGCTGCCGCTAGTCTGGAGGAGCAGAGTGGGGGAGGGGTGCTCTGTGAGGCGGAAGCTCACCTCCGAGGAGGAGCTTTGTGGAAATAGGCGGTGCTTTTTTGGACCAAGTGTTTAGGGCCCCCCCCCCCCCCAAACGGCTGCCATGGGAGAGTAAAGGATTTCTCAAATGCATGAAAGAATCAAAGCAACACTGCAGGTAAGTTTTTGACAAGGAAATAACATTATAACATGATGTAAAGCTCAAAAAAGTCTATTTTACATAACGCTGCCCCGTTTAAAACTTCAGAAGGGGTGGGACAAGAGTCCTCATAAATCCATAAAGAAGAAAACTACAACTGCTAAACGCTGTTCTCCGTGGAAAGGACTTAATTTTCCCAGTGTTTGTACTGATGGTCTTGGAATCGTTCTTTCTCTCGTGTCTCTGGATCAGATTTAGGACGACAGATCAGAAATCCCCCGAGCTCCTTCAGGGTTCAGGAGTTTGTGAGCAAGCCTCTGTTGGCCTCCTGAATGCATAATGGCTACAAATATGACCTTAAGTCTGGTTTAGCCCGACAGAGACCAGCCAAAACCCATGACCAGGAAGCTAAACGGGAGTCAGTGGCCCCCCGGGGGGAGCACATCGCCCTGGTTAGACAGCTGAAGGGCAAGGAGCAGAGAAAATGAACTGACAAATATATCACCTGTTCTAAACTCTGACAGGTTTTTATTGCTTCGCTGTTATGTAAAATCAACGTCCTTTAAGGTCTGGTGCTGATGTCAGATTTGTTTAATCTACAGTAAGCAGTGAGATCCAGTTGGCTACTTTCCAGAACAAATAACCCAGAACACCTTTACTTTAATGGACTCCACCTCTCAGTTTGTTCACCTCTCTGCACACAGAGCTGAGGCAGCATTTTGTTTCATTGCCTTTTACTCTGTGCAGGATTGCGCTAAAACAGAAGAAACCTTTACATTTTGCTGCGTATCATCAGACCATCAGCCCCTGCTGGAGGACTGAGCTCTCAGCGTCTAATTACTTGACAACATGATTAAATTGTAAGGAGCAGGAAAGCAGTTTCATCTCCATGTCAAGGCTCGGTAAATGTGTGAAGGCTGATTTTTTTAAATGTCAGAACTCGTCTTGTTCTCTCAGTCCTGCGTCTCCAATGTGACGCAATACTCATCTCATTTGGGGTCCTGCTGTACTCGTTTTAAAGCTTCATTTACTGCACACAACCAGAGGCAATAAAGTGACATTTCTGAAAAATATGAACCAAAGTTTTCTGTAGGGAATAAGGTAGGGCTCAGCTTTAGGTTAATTCATTGGATAATTTGAAGCTTACAACAACATTCGGGCTTCTTTCTGTGGATAAATAGTAAGAAAACTGTCTTTTTTACTGCATCAGTGTTTTAGTGATAGAAATGATGAAAAGACACAGCATCAGTTCTGTATTTCAAGCAACAGGTTCCCCAACAATTTCCAAAACAAAATTACTAAGTTTTCCAGACTCACATTCCCAGATTCCTCTTTCAGTTCATGAGCTCAGGCTGGAGGCAATGAAAAACGATGGACGGATGGATGGAAGCAGAAACTGACGGATGGATGGATGGATGGACGGACGGATGGATGGAAGCAGAAACTGACAGTTGGATGGACGGACAGATGGATGGGCAGGTGCATGGATCGATGGACGGATGGACAGATGGATTGATGGATGGATGGATGGGCCGATGGATGGATGGACGGACAGATTGGCAGACAGATGGATGAATGGATGGATGGATGGATGGATGGAAGCAGAAACTGACAGTTGGATGGACGGACAGATAAATGGATGGATGGATGATAATCCCCATATATCTCAAGCTGACAGTGGAATAAAATCGGCCTGTTTTCCGTTTTCACCTCTGACACGTGGAAAATTCTCATTTACTTCAGGTTGAGTTGTCTGAATCTGAGGACTCTGGGACGTGTGTGGCGTGTGACATGTGTGGCGTGTGACATGTGTGGCTGATCTGTAAGTCCATGAAGAGGCGCTTTTAACCAGTGGCAGAACATGAATCCACCGTAACACGAATTACTGGACGTGGTATCCCTCGGCCATCACCTATTGATTAGCTGGCTGCTTCGATCATCCCTGCGGCTCCTTTTATCGGCCAGTTCAGCCTTCCAGATCGGATCTGTGTTCAGTGGAGACTCACAGAGATAGTATCTATCTTCAAGATCACATTATCTGTCTATTATCCATACCCAAGGGGGGCTGCAGCCTATCCCAGCTGTCTAAGGGGAGGAGGCGCAGCACACCCAGACCACATCAGCCTCATATCACAGGATTTACACACAGTCATTTGAACTCACACTATTTTCTTCAACAAGTTCACCAAAGCATCCACTGATATTTCTAAAAATCATCACCCTCCAATCAATGTGCTGCTTTGTCCTTATCCTTTATCCTCACTGCAGAGGATTAATATCAAGCAATGATGTTGGCATTGCAGAAATTATTACATGTCTGGAGATTCACAAGGAATGTCATCTCAACACGCTTCGCAAGTAAAACAGGAACAAATCACTAACTATTATACAGAAATACACAATAAAGCGCAAATTAAACCAATGCAAACCAACCTTATGGACAGATTAGATGGTTGGAAGTGAAGTCATAATAACTGTCTGCAACATGAACACGAAAGCTGAACCCTCTCTTGCAGCTCAAAGTGCAGTATTCTCATTGAAACATTAGCACATGCTCCCACCATGAGCTGAAAAACTGCTCGCGTTTGGGGCAGTGGTGGGCACACTTCCGCTAATCCACTAGTGCGCAGACATTGGAGCTAGTTTTATCATTTAGCGCGTTAGAGTTTTTGCTAACTTTGAAAACGTTTAGCACACTTTGCTTCCCATAAATTATTTTTTCCAGATAAATTCTAAAGCGCTAAACGGGTCTGTGTGCATCCATAACAAGTCCTAAATTCATGTATCTAAAATTATGGCCTTAAAATGTCTTAAATTCATTTTTAAAAAGTAAGTTGGCCCTAGATATTTTAATCACAGGTCTTAAATTTTGTTGTGGAAGGACTATTTAATCTTGTTTATTCTATGTATTTTTTTTTTTCATGGGACTTTTCTGTCAGGCAAAAGTTTTAGTCACACACAGACATGTTCATTGCGTTTGGTGCCTCACTGCTAACTTTCCCTTGCTAGCTAGCAAGCAAGCTAGTATGTATGTGTATATTTAGCTTGCTTGCTATTTTATATCTATCATGGAGTGCAAATTTATCGCAAGTTGGCTGAACTTTGGAGATATACGTGTTAAATTTCCATTCATAATGGTCTAAAAGGCTTAGATTTGAGTTGGTGAAGCCTGCAGAAACCCTGGCTAATTTACTTGGCTGTTTTATAAACTTTCAGTTGAATAAAGTTCGACATCTCTGTTGAAGTTTTGGTTATCGACTGCTGAGAATACAAAAATTCACAAATACTTAAGACCCCTCTACAAACATTTATAACTGCCTTTTTTAATAGTTGAATCACCAAATATACCTCAATATGCATTAATAAAAACAGTCAAAACTGTCTTAGCACTACCGCAGAAGCTAACATCTACACTCTTCCTTGTCTCCACTCTTAGGGTTATGGCCAATCAGTGCCAAGCAAAATAAATGCCACTTCTGGATTGGCTGCTTTGCAAACACCAGCCAATAGCATTTCAATTAGCACTGCTTCTTAGTATTTCAGTTTCCCAAGCTGCATTTTTTTCTGAATATTTTAGATATGCTGTAGGAAAAAATAGGCAGGGGACCACTGTATATTGAAATATGCTCAACTTTCTGTTTAATATTGACCCCCTCCCCCATCTTCACTGAAATGTTGTTAGTGGTGCTGATGTTTTGAACAGGAGGATGGCCCCCAAATCAAGTTCTGCTTCAGGCCCCATAAGACCTTGCACCAGCCCTGGGCTGCAGTACTCGATGCAGTTGCCCCCAGTTCAATTCCCGCCCCAGGGCATTTGCTGCGTGTCTTCTTCCTGTCCAGCTACCGTTCAATAACGGCCACTAATTCCACAAAAACCTAGAATAAATTAGATCTAATGGACTATGAACAGAAATGCGGAATTTATGACGCCTGTTGATGGCTGTGAAGTGGGCGTTTATCGCTACACATTTCTAATCAGCATTTAACCAAGCCCTTATGAGGTTTATATATATAAATGTATGCACACAAGTCTGCATTTCGAGTTTGACTATGTGTAGATTAGTGAATATCCTCTATAACTTAACACTTGTACTTGTAAAATTAATTAAAAATGTATGTTAAAATCATAATTCAATCCCGAAAGAGAGTAGTTCAATTAAAGGGGCAGTATTATGTGTTTTCCAGCCACATAGAATCATTTTGTGCACAATCAAGGAACTATGTTACCTTCAGTTGTTATAAAAATGCTGTAAATATTAAATATGACTTAAAAGAAATTAAACTTCATAATTTAACGCCTTGAAATTGGGCCTCTGTTTCTTTAAAAACTCCTGCTCTTTCTGAAATTCCGCCTTCAGGAAGTCATCACAACAGAGCTCATCTAATAACACTTTAACAACGTTTTTATCAGTGTTGCACTGAGAAGTAGCTCGTATAGTGAGTTTAGCAGATGCGCAGTTCCACCAGGTGTTTGCTAATTGCTGCTGGGTAGTCTGAAGGAGCAGAGTGGGGAAGTCATGGGGGAGGGGCGCTGTGTGTGGTGGAAACTCGGAAGCGTAGAAACTGCAGCTCCGAGGAAGAGCTGTATTCATCCAGGCGTTTGGCACAGCTGAATGGTTGCCACAGGAAATTAAAGGATTCCTCAAACATGCATGAAAGAATGAAGGCAACATTCAAGGTATATTTTTGATGAGGGAATGACATTATAACATGATGTAAAGATCAAAAAAGTCGATTTTACATAATACTGCTCCTTTAAATCAGAAGAAGAAAAAATGAATGACGTTTTTGCAGACAAGAAGGTGTGCAAACCTCAGATTGAAGCTGTAATAAGTGACAGTGACACATCTTAAGTGTTAAATGTCAAATCATTTTGTCACTCGTCTGTTCATTAGTTTATAGAAAAGAAACAGCGGTAACTACTTATCCTCCTGCACATTTGATGCTGTTTCTGCTGCTAACAGGAGGCTCAAATCAGCAGAAGGAATAAGATGTGCATGAAGGAAGAGCGTGAAGAGTACGTTCACATTTGGCCCACATGCTGCCCGCGAGAGACTTTCCCACAGCAGACACTCCTCCTGCACCCGCTGCTGCTGCAGGATCTCACCATGAGCTTCTCCTGGGGGTCCAGAAACAGCGCAGCAGCCATGTAATAACCAGAACTCCTACCTGCTGTTTGATGGCTGCAGCACATGCATGTATGCAAAGTCAGAGCTGAACTAAAAGGTGCAATAAAAACCATCCCATCGCTGCGCTGCACTCTACCCCTCCCTGACAGGAAGTTAAAGCCAGGGGAAATGAAGTGTAAAAACACATAAGAGAGGACAGACACAGGGGCATGTGCACCTCAGAGCATCTCTGAAAGCAGAATCGTTAATGGGAAGAGATTACCGGCTACACAGAAGGAGCTGCGGGTTTATAAAGCACATATATCTGCCTCTGTGTTGCAAAAAGAAAAAAACACAGGGCACATGAGGGGCAACCTTTTGCCTTCAGGTAGATTGAAAGCTTCCTCTGTGGGACCAGAACTATGGCAACAACAGACCTGATGCATGTCCTGCTCTTCATGTCGAGATCTTCCTGCAGTTTAGCACAAGGGTTACTCATGTTTAGGGCTGAAACGATTAATCAGAGAAATCGTGATGAACTGATTATTAAAATAATCGTCAACTAATTTAGTAATCGATTAATCGTTATAACTGGAGAACACAGACTCTAAAAAGCCATTTCCAAAAAGAACAACATACTCTGAGCAGTAATTAGGCCAGAATCATACAAAATATATAAACATTTTGCATTTAAGATAAACAAAAACCTTTGTCTGTAAATATGCTCCACCAAAAACTCTTCAAGCCGCCTAATTTCAGCTTCGCCTGGTTAAATTCTGTAAAAGAAAAAAAATCTACTAAGCACCTTTTGTTGTCCAATTAACTGGTTAATCCAAAAAAATAATCAATTTAACAATCATTTTAGGCAATAAAATGTTTATTTTCTTATTTAACAAAGGAATTAAATTATTTGTTTGTTTGCATCTTTTAATCTGTTTCAAATATTGTATAAAAAAGGCTTAAATGAAAAATCAGCAGAACATGCAGGGTTTTTTTTATCCAATTAATCAATTAATTGTCACAATAATCGATAAATAAAATAATCGTTAGTTGCAGCCCTGCTGGTGTTTATGTATTTCATGTCAACAAGGCAGTAAGGAAGCATGTCCTGTCCACAGCTGAGGGAAAAGGGGAAAATGTTCCTTTGATGGAGGGGTTGCTTCAGTCAGGGAGATGAACTGATGTGACGCTTTATGGCTCTAATACAGACACATCCCCCCAAAGATTCAACATCAGTGGACATCATTTATGGTAATTCCAGGTTGCCTAAACCATTTTTTAAAAACTGGACTCATTTTTGTCATAATATCAACAATTTTTTTTTTTATCGTCACTCAGATAAAAGCAAGAAAAATTGTTTATAAGATTTAAGTCGCTATGACCTTCCCCCAGCTTTGAAAAGATATGGAAATAGCACTTATAACACCAGTACTCGTCATCGCCTAACTCTTGACCCCATGACCCCGAGCAAGTCACACATAATCACGGCCACATTCAGACACATGCTCCACGGCTTTCTCTGTTCATTTCACCTTGTTTCCATTTGGATCAAGATATGTCCAGATATTATGTTGTGTTTTTAAAGAAGTTTTTAAGAAGGAAAAATGCAAAGATCAGTTTGCAGAAGAACTCGATTTTCATGCACATCCTGCCATGCAATGCGTGTTTCTTTCATCAGGAGATGTCGTTGCTTCACATGATCAGGGACAACTGAAGTAAGCTGCACTCATAAGGTCCAAAAAAGGCCAATTTGTACTCCCACCTCATCCCCACCCATTGCATCACATTTCACCTCTTCATATTTCCTTTTACATGGAGCTAAACTATGACATATGCATGTTATTTTCACTGTGGTTAAATATTTGCATGACTTATGGAAATAAGAAATCTCGAATATAATTTAATTCAGATGTAGATTATCGTGTGAAAACGTTGGATTACACCCAACTCTCATTTGTTTGAGTTCTTATCCCTGTTTGGTTTAATTGAATCCAATAAAATATGACGGATTACAAACTCCAATCAGACTGAAATCCCTCTAAGCCTCCTCCTGCTGGTAGATATTAATTATCAGAGTCACATAACCATATTTCCTTGAAGTAGACTAAAAGTAGATAATAACTTTTGGTCGTAAGGACAGAAGCACGGTCAGTGCTGTACCATCTGGGTATGAAATAAGCAAAACTGCAAAAAAAAAAATTTAACACTGCAGTTCTCTTCCCAAACAGTAGGAGGCGCCACTAACAAAATAATACCATGTCAGTGGCGCCGCCACCTTGACGCACTTCATTTATTTATCATATTAAATAATAATTCATTGCGACAAAACAATCCCAATAAATTAGAATATCATTGAAAATCAATTTAAATTGGTAAATAAATTCAAAACAGGAATCTTATATATTATATAGCTTCCTTACACACACAGTGACATATTTTAAATATTTATTTCTGTTCATTTTATTGAAGTTTACAGCAAATAAAAAAATAAAAATTCAGTTACTCTAAAAATTTGCTAACATAGAACCATTAAAAAATATATCTTTGATAACGAAATATTATGCTACAGCCATGTTCAGACTGCTGACTTGACTGAAGATGTCCTCCACAAGGAAGGCACAAAAAGTCAGTGCAAGCGAGTTGAGCTGCATTCAAGAGTTTTATCGGAAAGTTAAGTGGAAGAAAAATGTATAGTAGAAAAAGGAGCAAAATCAACAGGAATAACCACACCAACCACATCTTTGAATTGGTGCTAGGGCTGAAACGATTAACCGGATTAATCGTGAGGAATCGATTATTGACACAATCGTCAACTAACAGCTTTTGCTATATGATTATTAATTGGTTAAATAATAAAATAATCAACAGATCAGCCCTACACTGTACCGATGTTAAGTCAAGCAGAAAGCTTTTCAAATGTAGATGTTAGAGGTATTTTTTTAGCTGCAGGTGCATCCTTTCTACAAATGATCAAATGTTCACTAAAGGGAGGCTGTTCTTGCATTTTAGGCAATTTACTTCTTCAAAAATTTAATTCAATATTTTGGTTATTTGCATCTTATAATGTATTTCTGATATTTTATATTAAAAAAGGCTTAAGTGGTTAAATGAAAAATACGCAGAACGTGCCAATTATTTGATCCAATTAATCAATTAGACGATTAATTGATTACTAAAATAATCGTTAGTCTCAGCCATAATTGGTGCATTACTTCATGCAAAAGGAGCCCCTACCAGGTATTGAATGTATATACTGTATTGTACATGGAGATATTTTTCAGAAGGCTGACACTTCTGAATTAAAAACTTATTTTAATTTGCCTCACATAATATTCTAATTTTCAGATCAATTGAATTTTGGGTTTTTAATAGCCTTAAAGCTGCAGATGTAACTTTTATTTAAAAAAAGGGTTTTGTTTTTTTTTTTTTGCATATTTGTTAAAACTGTCACCATGTGGTGACAATTTGGTATGAGACAGATAATCTTTGTAAAGATCGAGTTCCTCCACCTCCTCCCTGAGCTGCTTATGTCCTCTAAAGAAACGCACCGCTCCCGACCAAAAAACAACCAATCAGAGCCAGGAGGAGGGGCTTAGTGATGTCATCACCCTCCTGTACGCTGCTAAATGTGCTGATGGTAGAGAAACAACTTACTGTTCCAGGAAAACTGTTTATCCACCGTCATCGGTGGCCATGCTAACTAGCTTAGCCTCTGCTAGCTGCACATGGTGATTGACAGCGCTAAGACCCGCCTCCTGCCTCTGATTGGTTGTTTCTAGATCGCACTGGGAGCACTGGGAGCAGGCAGAGGAGCTCGATTTATTCACAGATTATGTCTCATACCATTATGTCTCTACATAGTGACAGTTTCAACAAATATGTAGAAAAATATTTTTTCATGAAAGGCACATACTGCAGCTTTAAGTCGTAATTATCTAAATTAATACAAATAAACACTTTAAATAAATCTCTCTGAGTGGAATGGGTTTACAGAACACCTGAGCTTCACCTTTTGAACTGACTGATGATATTCTCACTGAGATCCACCTGTAATATATATTAAAAAAAAAACATGGGCCCACATCCTCCTAAATCCGGCCCTGCTCGTTGGGAAGCTCCTTCCTGCATCTCCTTCCCAGCCTTTGAGTCTGACTTTAAACAAAACGTGGATCCCTAT